>CM023451.1:27878863-28288994 GCA_013339765.2 Haemaphysalis longicornis | reverse complement strand
GCCTGCCGGGCATATTCTTCTGGAATCCTCTCCATCCAAGCAAACAACATTCTTCGACACTCCGATCCATCCAAGCTTCCCTTCATTCGTATCGTCTGGACCCCTGGCCATGCCTCCCTTCCTGGAAATGAGCACGCACACGCGCTCGCCCGAGAAATGACCCACCGGGCGTCAGAGGAAGCGGACAGACAGATCCGGGGTGGCTCCAAGACATCAGCTTCCATCATCCCATCCCACGAACCTCTCAACTATACACTCACACTCGCCTACTACCGCACACAAAGAAAAACACTACCTCCACCCCACCACTCCCTATCCCGCGCCGACGCCACGTCATGGCGGCAGCTCCAGACACACACGTTCCCAAACTTACACCACAAACACCTCTTCTACCCCACCCAATACGCTGGCAACTGCCCGGCTTGCCAGAGCCCCACTCCCACCCTCTACCACTCTGTATGGGAGTGTCCGCGTCCACCAGACGGGCTCACCCCTATACGCATCCCCACCCTCTCCTCTTGGGAGGCTGCTCTGTCCAGCACTGCCCCGCAAGACCAACAACGGCTGATCGAGCGGGCCCGCCGGATAGCGTCCGCCATTGGAGTCCTGGACTGAGGACCCCACTCATAGAGGCTGCTCTTCGGCTAACAAATGATCAATAAATGTTTTCACCACCACCACCACCACGCGCGTGGCCAATTCTCAGCAAGTACATAAAGATTTTGGTAAATCTATTTCGTTTTCTGTACTATAGCGACCGAATTATGGTTGTATCAAGTGCTTTTGGTAAAGATTTGTTTATCCGACTCCTGTTGCCTTTGTTGTGGGAATATTATTTGTAGAACTGGCTTCATGTGCTAGTATGGGACCTGCGATATGTCTATGGCACTTCGGAATGCGGCCTAACCAGCCAATCTATCAGTAATTTTATTGTCCAGAATGTCCCTCTGCCCAGGCGCCCAGCTCAGTACTGTTTTCATTTTGTCAAAATAGGCTAATACTAGCAATTTATTGAGGTTACTTAGAAACATGTCTTTACTGGCTCGCTCTGTCTTCAACTCTGAGAAAACGCACAACGAGCCTGGAAAGCCAATTGCCTGTTGTGTTCTGCATTTTATAATGGGGGTTACTGCAAGTAAAATTCCAAATGCTTCAGCCTTAGAAATTGTGGGGTTAACGTTCATTGTTTTTTGCGCTGTTATAGGTCGGCCTTCGGCCTTAGGCGGCGCGTGGCACCACGGAAGCGGACTTCAAGGCATCTGTGTAAAAACAACTGCATGGGAACTTGTCCTGTATATACAAAACACGGAAAACCACTTCTGTGGACGCATTCGTTTTGTGAAATGTTTAAAGGACACATCGCAAGCACTGGAAGGCAAGTTCTAGGGAGCAAACATATGTCGAATACCCGTTTTTAAAGTTTCTTGGAAATTAATCCCTAGTTTTTCAGCTTGCACGCTGACTTGGAATAGAAACGTCCAGGAATGGATGGACGGTTTAAAAACATGTTTGTAGCAGATGTGTCTTATAAAATATTTCGCCATTGGTGATTTTGAGTGGAGATGACTTTAAAGCATACATTAAAACAGTGTAGGTTCACCATCGTTCCATTGACCACATTCCACATACCAGCTCTGTGCAGGGCTCGTCCGGAAAGCACCGGACGCAAGTCAGAGCCCAACGTGTAGTAATAGGTCTGAACTTTTTAATGAAGGATTTGGTGCCGAGCTGTACACCACTGTACCATAGTCTAAACGAGCTCATTCTAGACTAATAAAAAGCCTTGCTTTATCTGCTCCATACGTGTGGTAGGAAATTACGTTTAACACATTCATTATTTTTATGCAATTTATTTTCAGTTGTTTTAAGTGTTGGACAAAATTGCGTTTTCGATCAACCACAACACAAATAAACTTGTGTCCAGTTTTTGCCAGTATGTATACTTTCTTGAGCTGAACACTAGGCGGGGGTTGGATGCCACGGTGCATAGCAGACTGCACGCCGGAGGTGTTTTCAGGGTTGCGTTTAAATCCGCTTTCTCTGCCCAGTTCGATAATTTGTTCACACATTATTGTATCTGACGTTCGCAAACAAATGTTTTGTACATCAAAACTGATTAGTGCATCATCTACGTACCAGAGCAAAGAATTGAAGGTCAGTGCCTTACCCAGTGTGGTCACTTGTATTGTAAACAGCATGCAGTTCAGAATTCAACCATGAGGAGCCCCGTTTTCGTGAACGCATATTTTTCGTAGTGCTCTACCAACCCTAACTTTAAATGGTCGTTCAGATAAGTAGCTTTTTATTGTTATAAGTAGCTGTCGTCCTCAATTTAAGTTCAACCATCTTACTGAGCCTCCAAGTTTCTTCCCCGTAGGTCAGGAGCGGTAACATGCAGCTGTCATACACTTTTTTCTTAACGGACGATTCGTTATCTGAGAATGCCTGCCGAATGCACTCAACCCCATTCTTATCCTTCGAGTGATCTCTGCCTCATGGTTGGGATCCGGGGTGACAACTTCGCCTAACTAGATATATTCGCTTGCTACTTCAACGGCCTCGCCACCTATCTAAACCCACTGTGCTATCCAGAGGTTATTGATCCTTACGTTAGTTTTCTGCATATTAGTTTTCAGACCCATGGTTTTACTCTATTTTCCGGTGCGGTAAGCATGCTTTGCAATTCCTTCCCGAGTTACTGAACAAGGCAACGTTTTTAGCAAATCAGAGGTTACTCAGGTATTATCCATTAACACTTAGTCCCACCTGTTCCCAATCCAGTGTTCTGAATACTTCGTGTAAACATGCTGTGATTAACATTGGGGAGATTGTGTCTCCTTGTCGGACGCCCTTCCTTATATGTATTTTGCTGCTCTCGCTATGGAGGATGATGGTAGCTGTGGACCCATTGCATTTATCCTCTAGTATTCTTACATAATGCTTATCTACACCTTGGTTCCATAAAGCCTGAATGACTGCTGAGTTTTCGGTCCAGTCAAATGCTTTCTCATGATGTATGAAGGCAATATAAAAGGGTTCAGTATACTCAGCGCACTTATCTTTCACCTGAGTGATCGTGTGAACATGGGAAATTGTTCAATAGCCTTTACGGAACCTTTATTGTTCTTTAGGTTGAGTGAAAACTAAGGTTGCAGAAATTCTGTTGGGGATTACCTTGGTAAGGACCTTGTAGACGACTGACAGTAAGTTGATCGTCCTGTAATTTTTCAAGTCTTTCATGTCACCTTTCTTATGGATTAGGATGATGTTCGCGTTCTTCCAAGATTCCGGTACACTTGCGGTCATTAGGCATTGCCTATACTGGTTTGCCAGTTTTTCAAGTACAATTTCTCCACCACCCTTCAAGAGGTCTGCTGTTATCTGATCCTCACCAGGTGATGTGCCTCGTTCATTTCTTTCAAAGTCTTCCTTCATTCTCTGTCGTTACTGGTGGGATATCTATCGCCTCTAAACTACTTTCTCGTTCGGAATTATCCTGGATGTCCCGGCTACTTTACGCATCCCTATAGAACGCCTCGGCTACTGCGACTATTCTATACCTATTTGTGATGACATTGCCTTGCTTGTCTTTAAGTGCATACATCTGATTTTTCCCCACGCCAAGACACCTCTTCACTGCTTTCAGGCTACCTCCGTTCTTTACAGCGTATTTGATCTTCTCCATTTTATTCTTCCCCATGTCAGTTGTCTTACGCGTATTGATTACTTCGAAAGCTCTGCTAGTTCTATTCTGTGAGCTGGGTTGAGATTGTCATGGTTTGTCGTTTTTTTAATAAGATCTTTCGTCTCCTCGGAAAATGTGCCTGTATCCTGAGTAGCCATCGTGCCCCATACTTCCACTGCACACTCTGTGATAATGCGTGTAAGGTTGTCGCTGTCTTCCTTTGTCGCAAACTCTGCTCCATCCGTAATAGCTGAATATCGATTCTGCAGCGCGAGCCGGAATTCTCCTACTTTGCGTATTACTGTTAACTCATTACTCGGCTTCCTTCGTACTAGCTTTTTTCGGTTCCTCCTCAAATCTAGCCTAATTTGAGATCTTACCATACGGTGGTCACTACACTTTACCCTTCCGAGCACTTCGACATCCTGCACTACGCCAGGGTTTTCGGATAATATGAAGCCTATTTAATTTTTATTCTCCCCATTCGGGCTCCTGCACGTCCACTTCCGGCTCTTCCGTTTGCAGAAGATACTCCGTTCTAGGAACTCGACTAGAAGGTTAGTCCATTCTACAAACTCGACTAGTAGTCCATCCTGCGATTTCTAGAGCCCAGACCATAGTTTCCTACTCCCTTGTCTCCCGCCTGATTCTTCCCTACTTTAGCATTGAAGTCTCCCATAACTACGGTATACTGTGTTTTTGCTTTAGCCATCCCCGCTTCAACATCTTCATAGAAGCGTTCCACGGCCTGGTCGTCATGGCTGGATGTGGGTGCGTAGCCCTGTACCACCTTGAGTTTGTACCTCTTACTGAGCCTAACTACAAGACCTGCTGCCCTTTCAGTAATGCTGTAGTATTGTTCTATGTTGACAGCGAAGTTTTTATTGACTAGAAATCCCACACACAATTCTCTTCTGTCCACTAGGCCAGGGTAACATAGGACGTGTTCATTTTCAGCACCGTAAAGGCTTCACCTCTCCTCCTAACCTCATTACCCCTATGACATCCAATTTAATGGCATTTTAATTCCTTGAGCAAGACCTCTAGACTCGCTTCGCTAAATAACGTTTTGGTGTTAAACGTTTCCAGGTTCAGATTTCAATGGCGGCCTGTCCGGGTTCCGGCCTTCTTAGCACCCTCTGCTGCGTCACAGGTCTGACCTCCACCGTGGTCAGTTGCTTCGCAGCCACTGGAGACTGAGGGCCGTGGGTTAATTGGCGTATTCATGAGAGGTTGTGGCCGTTACTACACCAGGGTGGTCAATCCTTCTCTGTAGAGGGAGTGGGTTGCCGGCAGTGGTCACCGGGGTCAGGTCGCATCCCAAGCCCCATTCTGCAATTTCATCAATACGGGGATTTTTTAAATCCAATGAGAATTGTCTGACATTGCGATTCGAGCCACGGTCCTTCTGCACGCGAGGCGGATGCTCTACCTCTACGCCACTGCTGCACCCCCGTCTCTCGGTGTACCAACAAAGATCACTTCCCACCAAACACCTAGGAAAGTATCCCTGCTGGCAAATTTTGTTACCAATGTAAAACTTATGTCGAGGATGCCTGAGTGCACGTGTAGATTATAACATAACATTATCTGCCCAGGGTTCAGAATGCTTACGTGAGTGCAAATCGAACAGCATTTCTCGTAGAAAGAATTCAGTGTTGTACGACTCATCGGATTGTTTATTGTACCACATCGGTTTTCTCTCTACGGCTTTTTCGTGTTGCAGAAAGGTGTGTTGCGTTGCAGTCAGCAGATCGTGAGACGTGTTCGAAGTGTTGCACGAGTGCGTTTGCTTAATCCTTTATGGGGCCACGTGTTGTACTGACTAATGGTAGGCTGAAAGGTTTTATCCATTTACTTTCCTTATTTGGTTTCTGACCTTGCTTGCATCTGTATACATATTTATTGAATTTACAAAGCGTCGCCCGCCAATTTTCCGTTTTACCTGTCGACGAACGTCCCTTCCCTCTGCTTTAGCACGCTTAAAAGTAATGACGCTTTGGGCAGTTGGGTATCTTTGAAGGACACCCCAGGCCTTCTTCCGAATCTGTCATGCAAGTCTGAACTCCTTATTCCACCAGGGCATTATCTTGTTTCATATGTTACCAGAGCACAGGAGAGTAAAGTTTTAAGCAGCTTCAAAGATTTGTGCAGTGATGAGGTTATAAGCTTAGTCAATACCTAAGCAGCATATTCAAGCATATGTGAGTCGTTACTTTCCGCGAAATTGATTTCAGTCCGCTCACTCTTCTTTCAATCTTTAAATTGAAATGGAAGTATTGAAGCCTTCATGGATACGTATTGTGAATACTAGGAAATGGTCACTTCGGTAATAATTTGTGTCAACCACCTGCTCGATTAATGTAACAATCACGCCATAACCAATTTCCATGTCTATGTAGGCGTATGTGCTGTGTGTAATACTAAAATATGTTGGCTGTTTATGGTTAAATGAACAATCCCAGAGGACATAACGCAATTTGGGGTTCTTCGTGACCCCTTAGCGTGTTGTGAGAATTTTGGTCGCCTAAAGAAATGAATAGGTTCAGTAACCTTTTCTATTAGAGGTTGGAATTTAAAACTACTAGATAAGCAGTGGTTAGGTGGAAAGTAGAAAGAGCATCCTGTGGCCACCTTAATAAATATGATTACCCGTACCGCAACCACTCCCAATCCTGTGAGTAACTGAAGGTTCTGTCACAGAAAAGATTTTTGTGTGACTGAAGAATTGACTAAACTACCTCTGTCTTTTCTGAAAACAGTGTATTCAAGAAAAATTGGTATGACTGGAATTTAATGCGTCTCCTGGGGGCAAACAAAGATTGGTTAGTTTTTCTGAAGGACTTCGTAAACAATTTTATGGGGCTCATACAATTCCATTGAATTATGTTGTCTACTAACACAACAGCTATACATTACTACAGTCGTACGTACGAGTTGTGCGGGTTGATTTATGTAACTGGATAAGGTGTAGGAACAGTAATTCGGAAAGTCTTTTTTTTCCACGGCGAGTAGGGCCGCGTCGCTTGTTTGGTGTTATAGCGAAATCCATATCCTCGTCTGACCTCCTAAGGGTAAAAGAATTGGGGTCCCTTGGACGCCAACCGCGAAGAGAACTTTTGCCCCAACCGCGTGCCTACCCTGCGTACGATGCGGTGCGGCAGTTGTGCCAGCACATGCAAGGATCTCCGTGTCCACACCCTCCACAACTTAAGAAGTACTGGGGCCGAATGAGTACGACAGGACAGAGCCGCACCCGT
This sequence comes from Haemaphysalis longicornis, assembly GCA_013339765.2. NCBI lineage: Eukaryota > Metazoa > Arthropoda > Arachnida > Ixodida > Ixodidae > Haemaphysalis > Haemaphysalis longicornis. Next base: position 28,282,049 of record CM023451.1, on the reverse strand, counting down.
ACCAACAGTGCTGCACGTCGCCATACATCTGCGTGCTCCACAGGCTGTGCGGCGGCAGAAGAGGCTGCCAGATTCAGCCCGGAGGCGGGCTGATGCGGGACAGAGTGCGCTTCGCGGTACTTTGTCGCCTCTGACAAAAGACGCCGCTCCGTCCCCGGCGAGCTGGGTGTACTTATTGTCCAGACAGAAGCAATGCATATCGTTTCTGCGCTTCTGGGATAGAGATATTTTGGAAACTTTCCTGTTGATTATTTCTGTTTTGTCTTTGAATTTCTTGCATAACCGAAAATAGGCTGAATGAAGTCCACCACACTTGAAGCAGCTCAAATGTGGGCTCCGCGGTTTTCTGTCGGTTGCTCATGGGCTGAACAGTGTTTACAAGAGCCACTGGCATAACAACACAGGTGGCCAGACGGATTGCAAATGTGGTACCCTAAAGGCTGTTATTTTTTAATAGTATACCTAAATTAGGCTTTACCGGAAGGAACACAGTGTTAAACTAGTTGTCATCAAAACTATTAAAAGCGGCAGATACATGCGATGGTGAAGTTTAAGATTGAAGCGAATCTTTGCACGGCCAGGTGAAAAGAAATTCCTGCGGCACCGTATACCTATAGGGATCCTCTAGCGCTCACCTATACGCATGCTCCACACAACTACGTTAGAGAAGTGGTGAAAGATAAGCTGGGTGACTAGATGACGTTTTTTTACTGTCGCATATAGCGTCACTGGTAACTTGAAATATTGCCTCCGAGGGATCGAAAAGCATTACTTCTCGAAAGAGAGCGAGCGCGTTACAGGCTTCCGCCTAGAGAACACCTCAAGCAACGATAGCAGGGACAGTGGTGGTGCGGGCGAAGCAGTGTATCTGCGTGGCAGTGCGAACCGCGGCCGCCTATTGCGTTGAAATGAACTCCGTTGATACGGCCAGAGAAGGGAGACAGTGCCACCTTACCGACTAGGTGGGCCCACAAAGAATTGAAAGAAAAACAGGCAACGCACGCTTGCCTATAGAAAGGATTTATTTATCAATCAAGTTGGTCTGGTGTGGGTGCTCAACCGGCGCGATGCTGTGACCAGAAGGGAGTGTGCCAGGTAGTCGGCTAGTGTTGGACCGTCGGGAACTTCTCGTTCTTGTGGCTGAGTGCACGTGGTCAGCTGAGCCGTATAGGCTGGAACTCTTGAGCCGAGTGCGTGGCGAGGAGCTGATATGCTATAGGACCGAGGGCCAGAATACTGGTGCCGAGCTACTAGCATTCCAACGAGCCTTGAAGGGGTTCCTGTAGCCCAGCAGGAGGTTTCCTCGCCCCAATCTTCTGCCGGGATCAGGGAGCGTACGGTCGGAAGGCTCCTGCTGTGGATTTCTCGTCCGGCCGAACCGGTCGAGGGAGGGTTAAGAGAGCGAATTTGGTGTGTGATGGCCTTCTTATTCCATCCGCGGTTGCGTGGAGAGACGGCAGAGCTGGCTAAGAAACATAGGAGTTTGGCTGGTCGTTTCTCGCTCCGAGTGTGTACGCGACGCCTTCATGGGAGTAGAGAGAGCTAAAGGTCAGCATAAGCCCATCTCGGAAGGGCACAGCCATCGCTCAGTGGCGGTATGGTATGTACATCGGCCATTGCCAATTCCACATCTTCAAAGAAGCGTTCCACTACCTGGTCGTCATGGCAGGATGTGGGCGCGTAGCCCTGTACCACCTCTACTTTGTACCTCTTATTGAGCCTAACTACAACACCTGCTGCCCTTTTGCTAATGCTATAGTATTCGTCTATGCTGCGAGGTATGCTTTTATTGACTAGAAATAACCGCCGACCGCCGCCGTGGTCAGTTGCTTCCCAGCCGCTGGAGACTGAGGGCCGTGGGATAATTGGCGTATTCATGGGAGGTTGTGGCGTTACTACACCAGGGTGGCTAATCCTGCATTGGTGAGGCAATGGCTCAGGTAAAATTAAAACCACTATATACCCTAGTTATGGGGGACTACAATGATAAAGTAGGCAATAATCAGGCAGGAGACAAGGCAGTTGGGGACTATGGTCTGGGCTGTAGAAATCGCCGGGGGACTAGTCGAGTTCGCCGAACGGAATAACCTACGCATATTGAATACCTTCTTCTAAACGAAACAGCCGGAAGGTGACGTGGAGGAGCCCAAATGGGGAGCATAACAATGAAATAGACTTCACATTGGGCGATAACCCTGGCGTTGTGACGTACGTGGAAATGCTCGGAAGGGTCAGGTGTGGTGACCACTCAATGCTAAGATCTCGAATTAAGCTAGATTTGAGGAGGGACCGTACCAAGCTAGAACGAAAGAAGCCGATTAATGAGCTGACAGTAAGGTGTAAAGTAGAAGAATTCAGAATCGCTCTGCAAAACCGGCATTCAGCTCTTACCGAAGAAACAGAGGTTACTACACATTCAGGCACCGACAACCGTACAAGCATTATCATGGAGTGTACAGTAAAGGTCGGGGGCATGATGGCTAAACAGCATGCTGGTAAACTTCCCCAGGAGATGAAAGATATAAATAGGAAACGGAAAACCGTGACAATCTCAACAACAGCTGACAGAATAGAACTAGCGGAGCTTTCAACGTTAATCAATGAGCGTAAGAAAGCTGACATACGGAAGTCTATTATGGAGAGGATAGAATACGCTGTAAACAACGGAGTTTGCAATAAAGCAGTGAAGAGGCGTCTTGGCGTGGGGAAAAATCAGATGTATGCACTTAAAGACAAGCAAAGTAATGTCATCACAATTAGGGATAAAATAGTCACAGTAGCCGGGGAGTTCTAACGGGATCTGTGTAGTATCCGGGACATCCAGGATAATGCCGAACGACAAAATAGTTCAGAAGAGTTAGACATAACACCAGTAACGACCGAAGAAGTAAATAAGGCTTTGAAAGAAATGAAAGGGGCAAAGCACCTGGTGAGAATCCGATAACTGCAGACTTCTTGAAACATGGAGAAATTTACTCGAAAAACTTGCAAACCTGTATACGCAATTCCTAATAACCGCAAGTGTACCGGAATCTTGGAAGAACGCGAAAATTATCCTAATTTATAAGAAAGGTGACGACATGAAGGTTTTGAAAAATTACATGCCGATCAGCTTACTGTCAGTCGCCGACAAGGTACTTACCCAGGTAATCGCTAACAGAGTCTCTGCAACCTAAGGTTTCAGTCAACCTAAAGAACAAGCAGGGTTCGGTAAAGTATATTTAACAACGGACAATATTCACACGATCAATCAGGTAAAAGAGATGTGCGCTGAGTATACCAAATCCCTACATATAGCCTTCATGGATTATGAGAAAGTATTTCACTCGGTCGAAACCTCAGCAGTTATTGAGACATTATGCAACCAGGGGGTAGATGAGCAATACTAGAGGATATCTACAATGGGTCCACAGCTGCCATTATCCTCCATATCAAGAGCAGTAAAATACCTATAAGAAAGGGCGTCAGACAAGGAGACATAATCTCTCCAATGTTATTCACGGCATGTTTGCAAGAAATATTCAGGACGTTGGATTGGGAACAGGTAGGTGTAAGGGTTAATGGGCAATACCTGGATAACCTCAGATTTTCTGATGACATTGCCTTCTAGGAACCAAATCGGGGGACGAATTGCAAAGCCTGCTTTTCCCACTAGACCAACAAAGTAGAACCATGGTCCTGAAAAAATATGCAGAAAACCAAAGTAATGATCAATACACTCGGGACAGCACCGCGGTTTGAGATAGCCTGCGAGGCAGTGGAATTGGTAAGCGAATATATCTACTTAGGCCACATTGTGACCCCGGATCCCAACCATGAGGCAGAGATAATTAGAAGGATAGAATGGGGTGGAATGCAAACGGCAGGCATAGTCAGATAAAGAATGGCATACTATCATTGTCCTTTAAGAAGAAAGTGCATAAAAGCTGCATCTTAGGTACTCACCTACCGGGCAGAAACTTGGAGGCTCAATAAAAGAGTTCAACTTAAATTGAGGACGACGCAGCCGGTCATGGAGCGGAGGATGATAGGTGTAGCATTAAGGGACAAGAAGACAGTGGGGGGTGGGTTATGAAAAAAGCATGTTAAGGACATATTAGTGGAAATTAAGAAAAAGAAATGGACGTGGGCAGGGTATGTAATGCGAAGGCAAGATAACCCTTTTTCATTAAAGGGACAGACAACCGATTTTTTTCGCGTGTATGTTTTCTAGCTCATATGAAAGCCAGCGTTTTATAGCCCGGTAACCACAAGCAATTTTTTAAAAAAAACTGGCGGAAAAAAATTTTAATTTGGCAGCAAACTTCCTGAAATCGGAAGGGTGGCGGTTCGTAGTGTCGAAACTTGCACTACAAATTGTCCCTGTCACGTGACATACAAACCTAGCAGCTACTGTAACTGCTGAAACGTTATTACGTATTAAAAACCTTTTAACACAAGTATTTGTACAAGCTTAAATAGTATATGTATTTCCAAAGATTACTTTGAAAATTCTAAAGTCACACCGCCCGCCGCCGCTGGGTTGATCTCAGTGTGGCTAACTGAGCCACCATGCCCAGAATCAACGGCAGCGTTCAGTAAACAGATCCAGCGAAGGAGCTTTGACGATTCTGTCTGAGTCAGGGGCGTTTGTTCTGCCAAAATATTTGATTTCAGTCTCCAAATACGCCAGCGGCAGCTTAAAAAAAAAAAAAAAACGTCGCGCCCGGGGAGAATCGAACTTCCCGCCTCCACAACGTGAAGCCAGATTCTACCTATCGTCTATCCCAACAGATGGCGCATTCGTGCAAAATAGATCCTTGTATTAAAAAAACACATAACGGAACAGGAAAGCCTGCGATTCAAAGTTTTTTTGCTGGGAACAAGTTTTTAAATATCGTTTTTTTTTTCGCATACAGACAAAAGTATGTTGCCGAGTACTCTATGTCATGATTGCCATGGTTGCCAGTTTTGGGAGGGACACATACGGGTAGAAACAAAAAATTTTGATTTAAAAAATTCTAGGGCGTTATCAGCAAAACCGTTTCCGTCAAGGTGCTTTAAAGGAGCCATGAAGAGAAAATACAAGTTGGGGGTTTTTAGAAAGACTGCTTAGTCCCGATAACAACGATTCCAAATCATCGCAATCTTCGAAAAATAACGGAGATATTTAAAAAAAAAAAGGGGAAGCAGTCGCGACCCCTAGCAATTTCCCGCAACTTTTCTATGACGTCACGGGAAACCCTTTTTTGGGGCGATTGGCGGCCGCCTAACTGACCTGTCGCGACGATACATGACGGGGGGTCTGTAATTGGGCCTCTATTCCCCTTTGACCGCATCAATTGGGAAAGCTAACTGCAGTTAACGCACTGAAAATATGGGTTTTTTTGTTGGCCCGATGGGCGTCATTTTCGCTCAGAACACGTCACTGTGGCGCAAAATTTGAATGTTTTTAAAAATTCTTGCTTTTTTGTCGTTAAAAAACATCTTTTTGGGGGGTAATGGAGCTGAGTGATATAATGAATCCTAGTTCTTTCAAATTATATAAAGTTGTATTTTCTCTTCATGGCTCCTTTAAGTGATGCCCTTTTTATTTGGGATAAAAGGGAAAATATACTTGGACAAAAATCGGTTGTCTGTCCCTTTTAAAGGGGAGCAGAGTGGATCCCTGGAGAAGGCAAGCGTTGCAGGGGGGGGGATGAAAGTTAGATTGGCAGATGAGATGAACAAGTTAGCGGGGATAAATTGTTCGCAGTTAGCACAGGACCGCGATAATTGGAGAATATTGGGGGGCCTTTTCCCTGCAGTGGGCGTAGATAGGCTGGTGATGATGATGAAAATGATTTTGATGATGAGGATGATGAGGATGATGATGATGATGATTATGATGATTATGATGATGGTGGTAGTGGTGTGGTGGTGATGATGTTGCAGAGCGGCTCTCAAACAACGGCAATGCATATTCGGCAATTTCTGAATACTCGGGCACGTCGTAATAACATGGAAACTTCGAGCAGGTAATGTGTTGCGAAGCATGACTCACATTCAGCTGAGTATACTCATAATTTATTCTAACGCGTTTCTTTTTTCCGGGAAAACAGTCGAACACCGCATGCGCCCTACACCCGAGTACGATCCAGAACCGCGCTATTGCTTGCTTATCATTATCAACATAAGGGTGTAAATCTGGTCAAGGTTTTCGCTGGCAATGCTTTGAAGAAAGGCCGCAGTGGCAAAAAATGTCACGAATTTTCCTCTGCGCACCGAGCGTAGGCACAGCGCACCCATTTATATACACGCGCAGCAACACAAAAAACGAAGAAAACTATTTTTCTTGACAGGGGATAACCGAAGAGTTGTCTGCAGCCGATATATTAGCTCTCGACGCCGTGCCAGTAAAAGTTAAAGTAATCTTGCTGATAGCATGCCCCTGCTGCGCGGAGATGAAGGAGCTAAAGGAAGCTGGCCAAAGTGGAGTCCGTGTCAACATTGACTGGGCCCAAACTATGCCTTCCGGACCCCGATGAACTAAAAAATTAAACTTATTCTTTAACTTCAACGAAATTATTTCATGACCGTCTCCCAGTCCTCTTGCCGCCGCTACGCCACGGGAAGCATCACTCGCATCAGCTCCAACATTCTAGCACGCCGATTATCGCTCTCAACGACCCGTATAGTGTGGATCCCTGGCCACACATCTCTTCCTGGGAACGAGGTGGCACACGCCACCGCCCGCAAACTCACTTACCGGCATTCCCAGAAGAGACCAACGACGTACCGGCCCACGAAGCCCTAACCCTCACCCCCTGTCCCCAACGTACTCCGACATCGTAGCCCACTACTGGAATTCCCGACAACTCTATCCACTCCCACACCCCTCCCTCCCAACCACCGACGCCCGCATATGGCGCCGCCTACTAACACAGAGGTACCACAATCACACTCGCTTTCACTATGTTTCCCCCACCCTGTACCCACTCAGCTGTCCATACTGCAACTCTCCCAACACCACCACCCACCTAGTTTGGACATGTCTGTCCAATTCCCCCCTCCCCACTCCACTCTTCCCCTTTCGTGAGCATTGGGAGCGCGCGCTGCGCGGCAGCCAGCTCGAAGAACAGAAGCCCTGATTCTCCGGGCGAAGACTGCAGCCACAGCCCGCGTCCTAGCGGAATAGGATGGACACCCAATCCTCCACTTTTTAACCCAACTCCCCTCCCTCTTTTCTAATAAATGTTTTCAACAACAACAACAACTAGGAAGATAGATGCTTTCTCTACCTTTCTGGCAGAAAACGTGTTAGCATTACTACAGACGTAATCTTCTACATTGAATTTTTACGGCCTATGCTCTCACGTCTTAGCCGTGGACATTTTGACAAGGACTATACTTTTTAGTGTGCCCCTTTCTGCAGGTAAAAGGATTGCCGCTGCGATAAGTGGTGTCCTCATACCGATCGTTTTTATAGATGGGCCCACCACCTCACCACCTTTCCTAGCCCTGACTAGACCTTGAGTCACCCCTTCTAAATCATCACCAGCCTATCTACGCCCACTGCACGGCAAAAACCTCTCCCATGATCTCCAATTATCCCGGTCCTGTGCTAACTGCGACCAAGTTATCCCCGCAAACTTTTTCAGCTCATCTGCCCATATACCTTTATGCCGCCCCCTGCCACACTTGCCTTTTCTTGGGATCGTCTCGGTTGGCTAAAATAGCCAACGGTTATCTTGGCTTCGCAATACCTGCCCAGCCCACATCCACCACTTCTACTTCTTAATTTGTAATAGTATGTCCTTACACGCGTTTGTTCGCTGACCCAGTCCGCTGTATTCTTGCCCTTAATGTTACACCTACTATCTTCCGTCCGTTTGCTCAATGAGTCATCATCAATTTACGTTGAACCCTCTTAGTGAACCTCCAAGTTTCTGTCTGCCTCCTATTTGAGTACCGGTAAGATGCAGCTGTCATACACTTTGTCCTTCAGGGGCAATGGTATTCTGCCATTCTTTATCTGAGAATGCCTGCCGAACGCAATCCACCCCATTCCTATGTTTCTGATTATCATACTTCATGGTTTAGATATGGTGTTACCATGTGGCCTTAGTGGACATATTCGTTTACCACTTCCACTGCCTCGCCAAACTATCTCAAACCATTGTGCTCTCCCGAGATTATTCAGCATAACGTTTGTTATCAGAATAATTTTCAGGCCCACGGTTCTACTTTGCTGGTCTAGTGCGGTAAGCATGCTTTGCAATTTGGCCCTCGAGTTACGAAGCAAGGCAACGTCATCAGGAAATTTTGAGGTTACTGAGGTATTATCCATGAACCCTTACGCCCACATGTTCCCAATGCCAGGTTCTGTATACCTCCTGCAAGCATGCTGTGAATACCTTGGGAGAGACTGTGTCTCCTTGTTTGACGCCCATCTTTTTCTCGTTGTGGAGGACGATGGTAGCTGTGGACACATTGTAGATATCCTATATATTCTGACGCAATGCTCGTCTATAGCGTGATGCCGATATGCCTGAATTACTGCTGAGGTTTCGACCGAGCCAAAAACTTTCTTGTAATATATGAAGGCTATATATAGGGGTTCAGTATGCTGCGCGCATTTCTCTGTCTCATGATGCATCTTCTCACGTGAATATGGTTTATTGCTGAACAGCCGTTACAAAACACTGCTTGTTCATTACGTTGACTGAAATCTAAGGTAGCAGAAATTCTGTGAGCGATTGCCTCGGTAAGTACCTTCTAGAAGACTGGCAGTAAGCTGATGGGCATGTAATTGTTCAAGTCTTTGATGTCACCTTTCTAATAGATAACGATGATGTTCGCGTTGTTCCAAGATTCCGGTACAGTCGCGGTGATTAGGCGTTGCGTATAGAGGTTTGCCAGTTTTTCTGGTACAATTTGCCTGCCATCCTTCAAGAGATTGGCTGTTATCTTATTTTCAGGAGAGGCTTTCCGCTCTTGAATTTCTTTTAAAGCCTTCTTTTCTTCTACTGTCATTACTGCTGCGATGTCTATCTCCTCTGAATACTATTATTCAGGATGTAGGGTCTCCCGTACAGCTTTGACGCTATTCATATGGCATCAGGTGCGGGATATTAAAATCAGGACGGCATATTTCGATTTGGGCTGGTTAGTAGGGCTGTACGGTGGTGTGTTTGAGTGATTGATTCGTATAAACTTTGTCAGATTGCCGTAATAGTCCTCAAAGTTTGTTCTCTTCCGTTTGTTGAGTTCACTTCGACAGGGAAGTCACCGCACTAATATTTCCGTCGCTACGAGTCTCCAGAAGTCACCAGACCTTGCAACGCTGGTGAGCATTATCTCGTTATGTCGAGGATGAAATCCGGGAGATCGCTCATAATGTCTACCCGAGCCCCTGCAAGTGGACCGCGTCGATGCCTAAGGCGTGGTGGGGCTACATTTGCACGTAGTCAGCGACCGATGACAATTGTTAGTAACCATAATAACAATTTATGCAACCAGATGGCGAAATTTTGCCTTGTGTAACGACAGTTTGAGCTACAGGCGTGATCATTGGTCACCCGCCAGTTAGTTGCGCAAACCGCCGTAATGCCAGTGCAAGGAACGTCAATTACGTCCACAACGGATCTGAATGAAGCATCGTCATGGGGATGACAAAGCGTCAGTCACAAGCTCACTGGTTGTACATCTACTAAGCCATCACGCCACTCATCGTTGCTCTACATTACGCCCGCGAGGTGCCGCGTACGTGGGGCCGCAAATCCCTGCGCGGGCGTGAGAACATTCCCTCTAAGCGTATTTTCTTTCCCCATCGACCACCACCGCAGGAGAAGAATATAACTTTGGAATCCGGTGAGATAGTGTTTGATTACATTATTGGTTCATTGGAGGGGGTGGCTGAACAATCGGATTCGGATCTGCGCTATCAGTCGTGCGTCCGGATTAATCAGTGGTACGTACTACCGAATTCCGTACGTCTGAATGTATAACTTCCCGTGTCCGAAGTTATAACATCACGCGCACTGCACGCGAAGTTATAATTTCGAACAAACGACTGACATCGAGAGATTTTGCTTTAGCTGTTAAGAGCTTACGGCAAAACCGCGAGCCTCCGTGCTCAGAGCACGTAAAATGGTTCTTGCGGACGTGCGCGTAAATGCAGAATATTAGATCACTAAGGCAAGTTACTGGGTGCAACCAGTCAGACAAACACTAAGACAGCAACACGCTGTCATTTTTCGTTTTGAAAATAACGTTTTCTAGAGTTAATGTTTATAAAATTACTCCCACCTCCCCTCGCGGGAACACCTGTGTAGATGCGACACATAGGGGGTTCCGTTGTTGTTTCCGTTAGGTTGGTTCTCCCATCGCGTGAAACGTGCGGTGAACCCCCTGCCGCAGCTATGATGCAACGTGGCGCGGCTATGACGCAACACAATCCAACACAATCTACTTTAATCCAATCAAATCCAATCCAAATCCAATCCAAGCCAAGCCAAGCCAATCCAATCGAAGCCAATCCAATGACCCTCGCGAGAGAGTGTTCGCTATCGGAGAGGAGAGGGGGTGAGCGGCGGAGAGCCCAGCTCGCGCAGAGAGGAGAATGGGGGAGGGGTGTGGACGGACAACAACAACGCCATATGGAGGGACAAGGCGAGTGAATGAGATGCAGTCGCATCTAAAATTATTTTTGTTGTCATGGGGTTTTCGTTGCCATCACCGCTGAGTTCCAGAGGGAAGACTTCATTTGCCTATAAACGAACCGTAACCGCGTTCCTAGTTTCGGTACGCACGCTCTTCGTATGGCAGTTCCGCAATTTGCGGCCCTGTGCGCTTGGCTGTACCCACCCTGAGTGCTAATAAAAACATTATTAGTATTATTATTCTTATACGGCTATGTCTCGCGATGAATGTAGCAGCACTGTGTGCGCATTAAATATCTAAAGAAAGGAACCTACCTATGCCTACCCCAGATACCCGTCCGTCCCTGTGAGACGAGCCGCAGCAATAGTGTCAATGTCTAACATAAGTGCGCATGGCAATCGTTACAAAAAACTGCAACAGTACAGAAACAGAAGTATGTGCTGATTGGAGTATGAATAAATGGAGCACAGGAGCGTTCACCAAATGAAGGAGGTAACATACTTTGTGTTTCTTAAACTAAGCAGTAAAGTAAAGGGTCGGTAATTCGAGCTCGGTTAATTCAGACTTAACAGTTAATTCCAACTGACGCCCTGCTGCCGGCACGAACGTGTATATTTCAATGGGGAAAACTCCTCATAATTTGAACGCGTTGGTATCCAGAATGGTTATTTTGAACTGGGATTCCCTGGTTTCCATCACTCCTCACCGAAGAAGTCGGCCCAGAGTAATTCCAATGTGTTGAGAATCTAAACCAAACAGATACCAAATTTACTAGAAATGCAAACTAGGAAACAGAAAAAACCACAGCTTAGCAGGCGCGCTACGATGTTGCACGAGCTTGTAGGGTTTCCGAAGCGGGCGATTACTTTTATTTTGATTGACAATAAACGTATTTTCGAACATAAACAGCGCCATTATTTACGGAAGAACCTGCCAGAAACGTGTAGTAGAACCTAATTCAAGATAATGAGCCCAGAGGTGGCTTCTTTGTGTTCTGCTCGCGCAGTGTGGTGCGATGTTATTTCATTCTAGCGCCCCCCGGATAATTTCAACTCCACTTAATTCGAACAATTTCATCGCCCCTTCGAGTTTGAATTAACGACATCTTACTGTAATAATTATAGGAATAAGTTTTCTGCGCGTGCAATTCAATAAAATTGCGGGGCTTCGACGTCTGCTCTTATCATAATTATGCGTCAATTAGCATTGCCTATGAATCAAGGCGGAAGTAGGAAAGCCACCAAAACCTCAAAAGTTTACAAGAATCACAAGAATAGTTTTTTTTTTTAATTTCTCCTTTAAACTTTTGTGTGTTTTTACTGTAAGTTGGCTTTTACCTATATTAGTTTTTTGCCAATTGCGGTATCCAATCATTGCTAAATAAAATTTTGCCCAGGCCACTGCCGCCGCTCACAACACCAATCTGTAGCGTGTCACGTAGAACACTCATGGCGTACGTAATTGGTTACAGGGAATTTCTTCACAAGGATATCAAGGCTTTCGGGGTCGCTAGTGGCAACATGAGGAGCGCATGTTTCAACTACATGGGACGTACCCCCGTCGTGGAATGTTACAGAAGTAGACGTTGCTTGTACAAGAACTGACATAGGCGGCGGTGCCGCAATAATCTATGCACGGCTAAGCGCTACCTGTGCGCATTATAACCAACCTGTGCGCATAACTGGCTTGGCTATCTCGTATGTACAGCCAAGTATAAAAACAAAGGCTATTGGGTATTAGAAAATGTTCGCACTTGCGATCAGCAGTGCAGTGTGGTTCTCTGCGTAGGGCAGTGAAGCGCAGGGAGGAAGAAATGAAGCTTCGCGAGGTTACATTTAACCACACTGAATATCTGTTCTGGACACAGGAAATTAGGCTGATCGTTCGGTGTGATGTATTACTAATTAAACCCTCACGCTTTACTTAAATTACGTTGCATACCACAAGTACCTACTCAATTAGTACCGCTTGCGGACCAAAACCGAAACATTACGTGAATGTTACTGTCTCCGCCTCGAATACGATAGTCTCTGACATTTTCGTCTGCAATGCACGATATGGCTGGTCCAGTGCTAATTAATTCACTGTATTTCAAACCGGACGTCAAGGGAATAATTTCGTTTTCCAGATCATAAAGGAGTGAAAAGAAAGTCACTATGATATAAAATTGAATTACCCAATAATAGTGCATTCGTAAGCCTTTTATTTTACCTGGAGCAGAAAGATAAGCTTGAATGCAATTACAAACATCCCTTTTCTTAATGAAATTTGCTATGTCGGATAATATAATAGGATGAAAGTAAAGGTTCCGCAGCATATGCTTAACTGCCTCCTTAAAAAGCATCTGTCTAGCTGCGGGGAAGCGGTGGCTGCGGAGAAAAAATGTTCAATTAATTCCGGCGCCTGGCACAGTACACCTAGGTATTTGTGGGGGATAGCACTGATCTAAACAAATAAATTCAACCGCGCTATACGTATGAACAGCTCACTGAAGGTTACGTTGGAGCGCTGCGTACCACACATGCGAACAATTCATCAAAAATTTGAATGCAAAAACTCTGGTGCTATTCTAGCAAAGTTATTTATACAGAATGACACATAGCCGGTGTGCGGCATTAAAGAAGCTTTTTTTATCACGCAAGTATTCCATTGTTTCTACAGATGCTGGGGGTAAATACACCGTGCAATTAATTTCCAACTGTTAATTGCAACTAGGGCCCTGAGTAGCAAACCAAGTCGATCTTGCGCTTTCTCTGCAGTATAGCTGAGTATTGCTGGCACCCAAACAAGGATATACCGAAATGTGTAAAGGAAATACTTTATGAGTACGAATCTAGCCGCTTACCCACGGTATACAGAAGTTCGCAGAGCCAGATTGTCTGCTATCTATTAAATTTGAATTAGCTGCACTTGTCCACCTACTCAAGTGCCAGGTACGTCAAGTGACTTTGTGTGTCTTCAGAATTAAAACCGCTCTAAAACTTATGACGCCTTCAAGGCAGTCCAATTTCAGCACAAGTCCCTCGACCTTGCTGAATAAGACAACACAGGTATCGCACTATTACGCAAGTAGGGCATCTATTCTTTCGACCTTCGATGGAACACTCTTTGGAGCTAAGTACAGTGCTCAGTTATTTTCATTTGTTCACATTCACTTCAGTTCACCTAATTTGATTCACTAATGAAAGAAAACATCCCGTGCCATCTCCATAATCGTGAAACATGGGAACGAGTGATGCATGCAGTGTATATGTGTATTATTGGCTCCCTGTCAATTAGGGCTAAAGGGATGAAACCGTTGGGAGGTAGAGCTTTGCTTTGCTTTGCTTTAAGTCTCGTGTGTTTGAAACACGAGGTGTTCTAGTGCGACGCGTTGGAGAACGAGTGTGCCGGTGTGTTCTTTTAGTGCGCGGTTTTCCCACGGAGATAAAGCGTTCTAGTGCGTGGCATTGCAAAACGAGTTTCCCCCTGTGTTCTTTTAGTGCTCGTTACATCCTAGGACGAGGCGTTGGAAGACGAGTGTCCTGTTGTTTTAGTACCGTGAATAACTGATGCTGTGACGACACGTGACGACGATGACATGAGACGACGATGACATGAGACATCGACCACCCGAGACCCTAAGGGCCTTCGCCCCTAATAGTATTTGCTTAGGTAAGATTGTAAGCAAGTCAGCAAGTGGCAGGTGACAGGTGTTTTTTGTAACTTTGTGCACTCTCTTTACAGCAAATAACATTTTAAATCTATAACAACGCATGACAGGAAGAGACGGTAGTACTACACAGGACAGGTGCAGAACCTAAAAAAATTTTAAATGCAGAGTATTTCTTTAACTCACATGTAGCGTCCGCCGTCCGTCTGCAACAGCTCAGCGCGCAGGTGCGCCCTCTCCCCCACCCCTCCTTTCCCGCATCACGCTACCCTCCTCGCTCTCAACAACAGGTCCGCACCCCTCCCCCTACACTATATAAAAAAATAATACTTACTGGCGCCTGGTTTCGATCCCACGACCCTGCGGGCGGAACGCAAGGTACATGGTGCTCTTCCCACTGCGCCACAAAGCCGACACAGATTCAAAGGCTACGAACGCGCCTTATATCCTTCACTCATTCAAACTACGTCAAGAAGCTGCTGATACAACGTATTCACTACCTGTGGGCGGAACGCGAGGTACATGGTGCTCTTCCCACTGCGCCACAAAACCGAAACAGAATCAAAGGCTGCGAACGCGCCTTATATCCTTCACTCATTCAAACTACGTCAAGAAGCTGCTGATACAACGCATTCACTACCACCAACTCCCCAAACACTAAACGTTAACGCAATACGCCCACCCCCTATGCGACGCATTTACTCGAGTCCCCCTCGCGGGGAGATGGGCCCAATTTTTTACTGCCCATCGTATGTAACCGCACAGTGCCGAAAAAGAGAGGTTTACAAAAACAAAAACTGGCGCAGCACGCAGCCCTCTCTCTTCGCCGGATGCCTAGGTGCTTCACTTCGCATGAATTTCTGAACTTGCCGGTTAATTTTCTCCATTACTGGCCTGCCCGGATTCTTTCGGAGGTAGCATTTCACATCGCTTCCAAAGCGGACCGCGTCAGCACGCGCTCGGCAACCATTGTCACGAATTCAGTGTCTGCACCGCGAACCCGGCGTCTGTGCTGCCAACTTCAGGTACGGACGCACGTGAACTGTCGGGGGAACATCACGCGAGAGACTACGCCACGAGCGCTATCGCACGCACGCCGGTTTCATAAATCCAGGGACCCCGGTGCCATTCCGCCCACCGGTACCGTTTTACCACGGGTTCGTCTCTTGTGGTCTCATGTGGTGGAGGTTTTTTGTTTGTTTTCTGTTGCGCATAATTTGGGGAATTTGGGAATTGCTCTTTTCCTTCTTTTGTTATTTATTTCCAACCTACCAAACACATGTGCTCACTTGCCTTCCCGTCTTGTAAAAGGCGGGCTGGGAAGAGAAAATGCAATGGGTTTTTGCCCGCTAGGTGCGCCTAAATCGTTGTTTTTTTGTTACAGCATTAACTTATTTTGGTCTGATGATTATCGAAATCTTTACTATTGTTCCTTAAAGGTGCTACGCACTGCATGCGATGCAAGCTTTCATGCTTTACAGTTTTCTCGATATGTTTTTTTCCCGCTGCTGCTAACATGTACCACTCGGGCTTTCGCGGCAAGGGGGTGGGGGGGGGTGGGGGGGGCAGTGGTTCGGGTACCGGTTTTACGGAGTAAAGGTCCGGGGTTCTATACGTGGCGGCTCGCACACCAGAATTTGGTTTTGACGCCCGCTCTTCTGACACTTTCTCGTGTAATCCTTTGGCCTCTTTTCCTCCCAATTCGAGGTTTTTTGGTGCGGCGGACAGATAAAGGTCAGCCTAACCACGAAGCTGCACGCTTTTGCGGATATACTGCTGGAATAATTTTTAGAGCCCATCAAATTCAGCAAACAGCTTTTCCTGTATCCCTATTTTCGAGTGTTTTGATTGGAAGTTTAAAAGTCGTTGTTTCGACTTTAGCCTGTACATCCAGAGCCGTTGAAGTGAAAGGCCGCGTAAACAAACCGCAGTAGAACGTCCTTTCGTAAATCCTAGGCAAACTATAGACCTTTAACGCCGGGAAGAAGGCGGTGAAGTACGCTCTCTATAAGGGGTTTTGGACCATTGGCATTTGCTGACTTCAGAACCTTTAGGTAGTCGTCTACTTGCCAAAAACCTTCACTACGTCATTCGTGCCAATGCACGAGCCAATGCGCTTGTCACAATGTGATAAAAAGAACAGGCGTAAAACAGGTACGATACAAGAGCCGATATACTCATATCAAACCACCTTAATATTTGCTAAATATGTAAAATGCGAAGAAAGGCAACCCAAAAGCAGCCCTAAAAACTATTATACCTTATGTCAGCTTTCACGACACGTGCATTCAAGACACGTGCATACGTGTAAGTATCAGAACGCGCACGTGCCTTCAGCCCCTAACTATTGCGGTCCCGCTCATATACTTATATACATAGCCACATTTGATATAGTTTTCTTTGGTGCGGGACCATCGTCATAACACATCTTAATTATCTCCGACGCCTTCGAAACCAACCGCACTCAGGGCCTTTAGAGCACTGCTTTTTCACCCGAAACCTAATCACTTTGGCTTAAACATTCCTTTAAAAGTACGCTGAAGTGAATTTGTAGAGCTCCCGTTTTTGCTTGCACTGCGTAGACTGGCTCAAATTAACACACTTTTCATCGTTTATCAGGCTGATAAGCAGGCAATTATTTAATAATGCGTGACAAAAAAAAACCATGCCCGGCCTGCGGCGGCCGCACCAACTAAACGCTGTGACGACAGGAGGAGATGCACCGTGATTGGACGATGTCCAAGATTAGCATTCAAAACAGTTTCGGTTTCAGTTCTGTTAAACAACGTGCTTGACATTCGAGGTTACCGTTGGGTGGGCATTCTCGATATCTCAATATTCATCATACCACGCTTCTGCCATGTTGTCGGCTGTAAAATGCCTAAGATAAACCTTCCAAGGCGGCTTGGAATCGTAGAAATCACTAGCCGAGGCGTACGCAGTGGATGAACGCCCTCCGCGTCCCTGCAGACGCTCAAATGCCAAGCGCTTCTCACCCATATTTCGAGCTGACCTCACTGATGCCTGTATCGTAAAAAGCGTGTTCGCACCAGGCCAAGGGTCTGTTGATTCTGGCCTGTGCCTACTGCCCGCAAGCAGTCGGTGCTTATGGCAACAGCACGCCAACGAGAACTCGCTAGCGCATCAGTGTCAGCCAGCGCGCGTTCTGTGAACTAGTTCGTGGGGCAGTGAACGTTATGGCCCAAAAATGGTGAACTCAGAATAGAAAATATCGGCTTAAAACAAAAAATTAACTTCCAAAAAAAAAAAAAACGTGCCCACGGGGATTCGAACTTGTTACATGCAAAATAACACACCTAGCTCGCCAGACCACTCGGCCAAGGGTCAGCGCTGCCAGCGTTGGAATTATAAGGTATATAACGTATAACCAGTTTACAAATTTATTTAGTTTTAGCATTTAAAGCAGCTGAGGTGACTATTAGTCGTATAGTGCTCGTGCAGTAAGCGTTCCCAAATTTCAACAATATCTGACATCTAGCAATTGCATTTCTTAGACGGAAAAACGTTCGCAGATGTGTTGTCGAGCTGCTGACCGCTGCGCTTGTTCACCCAGCGGAAAGTGCTTCCTGCTCTCTAGTTTTACGCTGTACGGTAAATGTTTCAGTTGATTTTATTTCCTTGGTACCTATATCGACTTAGCTGACTCTTCTCCTGCCTTCAAGTGGCCTCAGATTTTCTACTAGCGTACCAGTCAGCGAAGCGTCTCATGTGCGCTTGTGCAGCGCTTGTGTGGAGTGACCTGGACTTGGAGCTTGATACTGCGTACAACTTAACCAAGTAGAGAAAGGCACATTCCTTCGTCCACAAACGTGTCCTGGCTTAGTTTCAACTGAGCGAACGAACTGCGACGACTCGTCGGCGGCCGGCGGACTAAACGCTGGGTCGACTGACTCTGTCGGAAGGTCGGCGAGCCGTGCAGTAGCGCAGTCAAGCCAAGTCATCTCCTCCTGACGTCAAAGGAAAACGCAACAGAAAATGGGCGAGGATGCAGAGAGGACGACGGCATTTTCTAATTGATTTTTCTACTAAATAAATTCCCGTAAACGTACTCAGAGTGGATGAAACATGGCCTATAGACTCCGGACTACAAGTTTCAATAGTAATCCCGCAATGTTTACGAATCACTTCAGTGTCCCTTTAAATCTTATTCAGCCTGAAGCTGTTAGTAGTTATGGATAAATTTTATATCAATACAGCGCATGGTGCTGGAGTCACAAATTATCACCTTCCAAATTATAATTACACTAGATTTTCTATGTACGATAACCAGCTTAGACATACGGCAACACCTAATTACGGGAAGTTCAATACTTTAACTTATGGCATATCAAGATGGAGCTCCGCAGCATATCACATGACAGAGCCCAGGGTCAGAACCTGTTCCATTGCCATTTAAAAATATAGGATTGAACGCCGAAATACTTCGTTTTAGTACGACTTATGTTCGCTCTACCTTGTGCTATGTCGGTTCGCAACTTCCTAGTATTTTTTAACACAGAGCTGTTAAAAACCACAAGCACACCCGGTGGAGACAGAAAACTCCGAGCGTACGTGAGTGCGTGCCTCGTGGCGGCCGTCTGGCGAGCAAAAAATAAAGGAAACCACGAACGTGAGCGCGTGCCTCGCGGTGACCTCCTTGCCAGCACAAAAACACCAAGCGTAGGTTAGGACACATCAGGAGATCCCGCCGTTGTTGTCGTCGTGGTGTAGCGACCGCCGTGCCACAGGTCCGCTGCACAGAAGATGATCCCGAAAAATGTTTCAAAACGCCCCTTCACAATCCACCAGTGGAGATATCCGGCGCACCAGCTGACGAACAAGTGGAGGTCTATCCAGGCGAGGACGGGCTACAAGAGGATTTGAGCTACACGACCGTGCAATCAGAAGACAACGAAAGGGATGACGACGATTTCGAACTAATAAAAGACAGCACATACCTTAATGGTCTTTGATTTCGAGCGCCATTCAAAATGGCTTTGCAACTCTGGGGCCCGGCTTCTCCCTTTCTTTAGAGATCCCCTAGCCAGTTAGAAGAGAAGTTAGGTCGACCCCAAGCTCTGCTATTTCTCCAGCCTTGCCACACTACGGCAGGCTGCGCGAATTTGCTTGGTTTTATTTCTTAATTGCATAGACGATGTGTTTATTTTCCAGCGGAACTGCTTTTGCTGTCCGTAGTGTGTATGGCGTAACGCGTTAAAAATACCAAGAAAATTTGAGAACTTCTGAGCACGTGCCTCGCGAGGACCGTTGAGCACCCGGGTGCTCTCAATAACTTTTGCAAAAAAAAAAAAAAAAAAACTGGCGAAAATCCCCCGGAGCGTGAAAATGCCGAGCGCATGTGACCGCGTTCCTCGCCGCGACCACCGAAAGCCCCTGCCTCGCGAAGTGGCTTCAGCAAAAACATCAAAAAATTAAAGCCGTTCTACTCAACTTGAAAGCTGTCGGAAGTGCAGAGAAAGTGATTCGCCATAATTGGCTGTAGCGCCCTTATCCGCTCAACGCAACCACCCTAAGTAATTCAAAATTTCCCACCTCCGTAGTGCTCTCGCGCCCCCTGCCTGAAACTGCGCCATAGGGAGTTCTGCTCTTTTTTTGCTTGCCCCCCCCCCCCCCCCCCCCCCCCCCCCCCCGTTACAGCGTTTCATTGCCACTTTTTTTCGCGAACTATTGCAAAAGCCAACACAACGAGCGTTGCGAATTAAATGAAAGCCTTGAAATTTCAGCGTAAACAAAAACCACCGGACTTAGGATGGAAACACGGACGCAATGTTTCCTTCCTAAGTTCTGTTGTTTTTGTTTAAGCTGACATTTCATGTCGATATGAACCAACTCACCCAAACCCAAGAAAATGAACGTTGGCGCTCCCGGTTAATTACGTGTATTTTGCGTCAAATGTACCCGCAGTTTTTTTTGTGCTGTACAACGGGGAGATATGTGGCAAACGCTGGCATTTCGCGAGTTTCAAACGGTTATGTCTATTTAAACCCCTTGGTTTTAAAGCCTCTGTGGTACGCCCTACGACGTAACGACGGGCTCCACTTGGGTCCGTTATCTCGCGCCACCGCCTGATTCTGGCAGTCGTTTGACAGCGGCCGCTACAGCGAGCTACGACGACAAGGCGAGCCTCCAACGTGCTCTGCACTTAAAAACTGGCGAAAACACCGACGATCTCCTGGCGTTGCCTAACAACCAACAACGTAATAGCTGAAGCAACACCTGCTTCATGGCACTTCGACGCGACTCCATGAACGCCACATACGCCGTGCACGTACACCCCGCGAAGGCGCTCAAGCTGTCGGCAAGCGCTACCGTAAATGTAATGCTGGCCATGAGGAACACAACATATCGATGCATATGACGATGACTACTACTAGCACAGTGAAAAGTGACGACGTAACATGTAAATAAAATTTCAAACTTGTACAAATGCGTGCTGATGTGTCCTTCAGTGCTCCCTAGAAAGAAATTATACAGATTCGCTATGATTCAAGCCTTCGAAACTTCGTGCAAGCTTGGCGACATTTTTTTCTTTTTAATGTAGTCTTCTACTGCTTCCAGTGCTTCTTGCAGTTTGCTCTCGATGTGGCCGTCGTTGCCCTCGGTAACCCATAGCGTTACGCGGTCGGCGTAGACTGTATGTCGTATCCCTTCGACGCTCTCTGCAGTCGGTTGGCGACCCCGATCATTACTAGGTTAAAGAGCAGCGGTGAGATTATCGATCCCTGCGGCGTTCCCTCGCTGCCTAGTGTCTTCTCTGCTAGTTGTAGGTTTCCCGCGCAGATTCGGGTGGGGGGCTCGGGACTGGTATGCTCCCCCGCAAAGGCGGAGCTCTTATTCATCCCGCCCAAGGGAGCGAGGCGCAACAAGCAGCCCACCACAGACTGCGACAATATAACATTGAGAACACAGGGGGGACACAGCATTCCCCAAGTAAGCAGGTATCAGAGTCCTAGGAATGCTCATCGAAGCAGCAGGGTCAACGAAAAGACGGTCTCCAAACTCGACGCCAAGACCGGCGTGGCGATTTGACTTATAAGAAGAGGTGGGATGAAGGAGGAATGACTCGTAAGACTGGTTCAATCCTTCGTGGTCCGCCACGTCGCATACGCCACCGCCTTTCACAATTTGTGGGAGTGCGAGCGGAAGAAAGTCGACGCGATGCTGCGCAAGGCATGCAAGTCGGCGTTGGGGCTCATAGGAGGCACGAGCACGCAGAAGCTCGAAGCCCTCGGACTCCACAACAGCCTGGAAGAAATAGCGGAATCCCAGCAGACGGCGCAGTTCACAAGACTATCGGGAACCAAGACTTGCAGAGAAATACCACCACAACTAGGCGTCAGCGTCAGAGAAGATCTGCAGACGGGAGAGCAGATACCGCGGGATACGAGCAAACGCATCGTCGTGAGCACGATCCCAAGGAACATGAACCCAACGTACAACAGGGAAAGAAATCAAGCACGGGCTAAAGCGCTGATAGCACTTCACTCAAACGACGAAGGGACGGTATTCATGGACGCGGCCAGCTACAAAAACCTCAACGGCGTCTTCAGCGTCCGCGTGGTCGAAGCCAAGACCGGCGAGACCAGGCTGGCGGCAACTGTAAAGAACAAGTCGCCGAACCAAGCCGAGGAAGTGGCGGTGGCACTCGCCATCGCGCACCCAAGAACAAAGACGGCGCTGTGTGATTCGCGAACGGCAGTGCGCAATTTTGCGAAGAACCGGGTGAGCTGTGCGGCCGCGCGTATTCTACACAAGCCCGAAACCAACACCTACAACGACAGTGTGGAAATAAAGTGGTTCTCCGCACATGCGGGCGAAGGGGTGGCGAGCTCGCTGGGGCTCGCCAACCACAATGAGACGGCCAACGCCGTGGCGGGAGGATTAGCCGGCCGTGCCACCGGAACGACGGTCGCCGACGAAGTGGATCCCCCCAACAAGGAGACCATGACCACTTACAGCGAGGTGATTTCATGGTATAGACTAGGAAGACGAACGATGGCCCTGCCTCACCCCGGGCTGGCTAGGGAACAGGTGGTTGTGCTCCGTCAACTACCGACAAACTAAGTGATTACCCCAGTGCTAGCCAAGCACCTGTGGCCGGAGGTTTACGTGGCTGATGTGTGCAGACTGTGCGGGAAGGAGCGGACACGCTGGCCGACATCATAAAAAACTGCATATGCGCGAACAATGCCAACAATGCCGATGTTCTCCCGCCCCACATAGAGGAGGCGAAGAGATCCAACGACTACGACGTGCAATGCAAGGCCGTCCAGCAGATTCTAGCGGCGGTCGAGAGGCAGCGACCGGACGGGCCGGAGGCAGAAAGGGGGAACCCGAGTACGCCGAAGCCCACCGGGAGCGACTCTCGCCGCTAAGAAGACGTCCGGCCTCGTCGACCCAAGACTCCATGCGCAGAGGTTGGGGTAGGGGTTACTGCAGGAATCCTAATAAAGTTGTTCTTGCTCTCTCTCTCTCTCTCTCTCTCTCTCTCTGTAGTGCAGTCTGTCACGTTGGCTTCAACACGCATACTATTTTCTGTTAGCTGTTATGTTTCAGTAAAGCTTCTCATTGTGTATTAGTAAGTCTATAATTCTGTAGGAATTGTTTTTACTCTTTTTGCACTGCTCTCACCTCTGAAGCCTTTATTACGTTTTTAGGTGTCCTCGTAAATATAAAAACTTCGGCGGGTATTGAAATTGCGGCCACATTCTGGAACATGTTTTCAGCGCTTGAAAATATTTAATTGTAAATCCAGCATTCTCACGCCAAGCCAGGTTTTCAATGTCAAAGGTCCTGTTTCGTTGTTTGAAACATAAACTTCGTGTTACTATTTGCTTCTTCATGGAAAAAGCTGGATAGTAAGGTAGCCTTTTATAGCCGCGTAGCTTGGTCTTTCAGTTTCTCTTCTAATTTAAGTTAAGAGAGGCGCGTGTTTGTGACTGCTGCTATTAACGTTCACGTGCTTCGTAATTGGGTTCTTCGATCATTTAATTACGAAAAGGTACATGTTTAAAAAAAGTATTTATGAATACGGCATTCTACGTATTCATGACTGTGTGACAGCAGTGCGTGAGTTGAAATAGTTTTGAATGTTTGAGCTCTGCTGACATGGCTTCTTCTGCGTGGAACAAAACGTTTCTCGGATAAAACACTGCTGGCTTGCAGGCTCATTTGCACCTTTTTACGAGCAAGTCAATGGAGCGTTGCGTGTGCGTCGTGGTGGCTGTTTTTACACACGGCGCATAAATTGGAGTTGTTAGTTTCAAAACATATAAAGGTCTGAAAAAAGCAAAACACTAATTATATTTAATTATTTTAATCTTCGTAAACTTTTGATGTGTACCTTCAATAGCAGGTATTTTCCTCGGGTGCTTGAAGCATAGATCTGAAACCACTCACTTATAGAATTCGGTTATTAAAAACATAAAGAGTTTTCTTCGTATGGCCTCCTGTTATTAAGGCCTAGAACAGTAGCCGCAAGTTAAACCTATTTGACCATTTATCAAAGGTTAAGATCGAGTTGGGTTGCAGGGTTTCTTTGGGGCATGTTATTCTTTCGTCTGCACTCACTGATACTAGTTTGCGTAATCTGCGCTGTCGCTGAGGAAGGGGATGCTGGCGCTGCGGACAATTGAATCACGGTCAATATATGTGCATTCATCAAATTTCGGCTTTCCTCCCTATACTGCATTATTTCTTGTCACTAAACTGTCCAGAACTCCGCCTTTGTTTCAATTCGGCCGTCTTAGTCCCAATTTACTTCGCCGCGTTCTCGGAATGTGCTCCCCTAGAACCCATCTCCTGACTAAGAGGGTTCAATGCTCTTTTAGTATCTGTTATCAACCCCAGATAAAACCACCCGATGTTACGACACCGCTTAGGACGTCAGCGCTACGTCGAGACTTTATTTTATGCTGAAATACCTTATTGCGGCTAAAGCTAACCAAAGGTCTTCATGGTGGCAGGAAAGACCGAGGCGACAATACCAATCGTATGTTGTTACCCTTTGACTCGCTTTACATTAGTGTGCGGGCGTATTCTGTCATCACCCCCTTGTCCGGATGCCTGCGTAAGCCACAGCGTTTGAAGCTTTTGGTTGATATTATTTCAAATGCCAGACTTCATGGTCAGGTACAATATTCGCAGTAAACTCCGGTTATTTTCGAGCTATTTAAACCTCGCGTCTCGAAGCACGCAGATGCTGCATTTTTGAAGAATACAGTTTATCATTTTGTAACTTTAGTCTTCTCTTCGAAGAACATGAGTAAATTGCGCATCAACAATCCGTATTCGCACAAATTGTGCTTGCTTTCAGCCCAGTAATTACAATATTACGAATATTCGCAGTCCCCCAACACAATGTACAATGGGATAGCATGTAATTCAGCCAAAGTTTCTTGCAGCAGCAGTTCAAGAGCCACAGGAAGTACGAAACTGCGCAGCCCAACATATCAGCGCAAAAGAATTCGGACAGGAAATTTTTAATACCACGGGAAAGCCTTCAGCAGTGCGCAGCAGATACTGTTGGTAGCGGAACTATTGCTTAGCAATGTCACACTATGTTTAAATGATTCACGGATTCAAGGAAGAGCTTAGGAAAAATCATGGGTACCACCATTATTCACCATTATTGGTGTCCCCGATTTGTGATAGGTGGTATCACACATGTTTACAAATTTTTCGAGATCTACAAGGCCGTAGCTATTTTTTATGAAATTCAAAAGGTGGGGAATTTTAACAAAGTATCTTTTGATATTCCTGAGACTAGTTAAAGGCAAAAGGCGCAGTTGCGATGCAGTAAGGACGGGCACATCATTTACTTGATTTTCATTCTGTTTTTACACTTTAACATTGGCACTCGACATAACTTCTTCCTCTTCCCCAGTGAAGGTGTTACCTGCAATCTTTATGTAAGATCCACAAATTCTTTTTGTAATATTCATACATACAAAATGTGGCATTCGGGGCCCCTTGACTGGTATCTGATGGCGGCTATAGTAATAACTTTCCTGGAAGAGGGTAACAACTCATCAACTCCCGCAAGCTGTCAACCTAATGCGCCGGCAAGCTTCAAGTGAAAGCATCTCGAGAAGAAGACAAAAATAATTTTTTTATATTTCATGGAGTGCTGTTGTCTTCACGAGAGCTTCCAGGCAGGCATCACGGCAGGGCGGTACATCATCCACGCGTAATCCCAGGCTCTGTATAAGAGATTGCCTGCTTCACAAGCAGTACGGCATAACCGTCATCTTCAATATCAGAAAAGCATGTAACCCTGCCTGGAGCTGCTGTATCTTTTCCAGCTAAAGTTTAGATATTTGAGCCAAAATGCTGAACCTACTGGGCAGATACCATTATAAAAGAACCTTTGAAGTGAGGATTGGTACGGCACTATCTGGGGTGTCATGTGCAGGCAAGCGGCGGGCCTGAACACGAAGGTTTGAGCTGTACGTTGTAATGCGTAGCATTCTTTGCCGAGTACCACCGGAGCCGGGACCGTCTGACGCTTGACATTTCCACAAAAAATGGAGATATCGGGGAAGTCCCACGTGTAATCGCTATAATGGATATCATGGAGATATGTGCTCGCTCGAAAGTTTGAAAAAACAAAACAAAAACTAATAAAAGTAACGGAAAATGGCAACACGTAAAACGCATGGCACTTCCACAATAAGGGAGGTTATGCGAAAGTTCCACCTCTAATCTTTATATTACCGTAAATATATATAATTGACAGAACGAAATTTTAAAAACCTCAATAATTTGCGAAATACAAAATATTACCGACAATGACGAACTGTGTAACGCTTCATTTCCACGAGAATTCTGATTTTCTGAAAGTTCCAAATGCAATCCTTATAATAACGTAAATAGAGTGAAATGGTTGTACGAAATTTTGAAAATTAAAAGAATAACAGGTATTCAAAAATTACGGAAGCAGGCAAAATCTATAATGCATGGCATTCCCACAATATTGCAGATTTCGCTAAGTTCCCTCTGTGATAGTTATAGCAGCGTAAATGGAGATAATTAATCGAACGAAATTCTGAAGAAGAAAAAAATGACAAAAATATAAAATAATTATGAAAAATGGCGTATAGTGTAACGCCCTTCATTTCCACTACAATGCACATTTCGCTGAGGTTACAAGTGTTGTAGTTAGAATAACGTAAATGAGGATGATCGGTCGGAAAAAAGATTTAAAAAACGCAACATTAGAAAAATCTTTAAAATTTACGGAAAATGGCAAAACGTATGACGCATGGCACTTGCATAATGATGCAGATTTTGAAGCAGTCTCACGTTCAAACGTTACAATAGCGTAAATCGGGGTAATTGGGTGAACGAAATTTAAAAAAAAAACTAAAAAGTAACAAAACTATAAAGTAATTCAGCAAAATGGCGACCAGCGTAGCGCCCTGCATTTCAACAATAGTCAGATTTCGTGAAAGTTCCAAATTTTATCCTTATAACAACGTAAATGGAGATAATCGGTCCGAAGAAATTTGGAAAAACTAAAAAATAGGCAAGATATCAAAGAAAAACGGAAATAGGAAAAGCGTGTAATGAATGGCCTTTGCACAATTATGCAGATTTGGTAGAAGATCGACTCATAATCATTGTATTAGCGCAAATGAGACAATTCTTAGAAAGTCGTTTTGAAACACTAAAAAAATAAGTAGAATGTAAAAAATTACGGAAAACGGCAAACAGTTTAAACCCTGTTTTCATCTCGCTCCGTAGCGCTCCGTTACCTCCGGACGACCCTTCCGTAGGCCCTACGGAGCGCCCTTCCGGAGGCCCGAAACCTGTTTTACGGATCGCCTACGGACAGGATGCCGAATTCGATGGGCGAGCGAATTCAACGCTCTTCATTTTCACGATAATAGAGGTTTCATGAAAGCTGCACTTGTAATCGTTATAATAGCGTATATGGCGATATTTTGTCTGACAGGATTTACAAAAACAAAACAATATGGCTGGAAAAAATTCACACTCAAGACGAGCAAGACAAACGGCATAAAAATGCTAATTCTCCAAATTTCTGCAAGATTGTTTTAACTAAGGGAGAAATCATTTTTGGTTGCAGTAAATAAAGCATATTATCATTGCACTAACGAACAAATGTAGCCGTGTCCTCTATAATGTGAGATTACAGCGATCCCCAACACGCGTACGAATAATGGCTTGTGTTGTGAGCATATAGAATACAACTAAAATGTTTCATGAGTTTTTGTAGGTCCCATCTACGCAAGGAATAAAATTGTTCCGGATGTTAAGTCGTGTCAAAACACTGCGTCAGTTATCAAGGTCCGCGAATCAGAATCAGAGAGAGAGGGGCGACGTGGTTTCAACCCTCTAAATAACTGCGAATTAGGGGTAGTTCAGAGCTACATACGCCAGTTGGGATGGTTTAGGAAAAAGTATGTAGGGATTGAAAGAATCAAAAGCTCGAAACGAATTGAATAACAAGGCACCCGCAAAAATTATCTGTGTAAATTCTAGTTTTAAGATGACCAGTTAAAGTAATGAGGCGTTAATCGTAATGAAGTAATGTAATGAGGCGTTAAAGTAATGAGGCGTTAAAACAGGTAATCGTCTCCTGGAGTTAACCACAATGTCTTCCTCTTCTTCATTCTCGAGAACCTCTACCGATCGTAACACTGTAGGAGCTACGTGGCTCTCGGAAACTACAAGAAAACATCTAGAAACAGTAAACTGGGTCGACGTCTTCGTTTCTGTCTCCCGCACCATGCGCAAAGCGAGACAGGCGAGCCAGCAATTTGGCAAATAGGAAAACGGGGCTTCTGTTTTTGCTATTCTTTTTCACTTGGGCCGCCTAGAGTTGCTTTATATAGCTCCATAAAATACAGATTCGAATACACCTTTTCCGCGGGTCACGCTGATGACTCCGCACGGGTATTCCGACACCGTGAAAAAAGCACCCTCTACGGATGCGCCACAGCAATTTCCGCCGGCAGTGCGGCGCTTCGCCTGGGCGGCCGATTCAGACGCGTGGCAGATTATTCCCACCATGAACAGCGGCCGCGTGAGGGATCAAGTTTTCAGTGTGTCATCCAGCCCGCATTCTGTGATTTGCTGCGTATACGTCATTAAGTTTCAGTGCTTCTCTCTAGCCGTATGAAGGGGTGTTGCGTGCATGCCTGCACTAACCAAACTTTTACGCAGGTCGAAGCGTAGCCAGCGGGCTGCCACTTAACCATCAACCCAGTGCCCGCTCCAAGTCTGGGAATAAGGCACGATACCCCACAAACTGCCCTAGACAAGCACAAGAGACTTGCAATTACCTATTAACGCCGCCACGATGCTCACCCTGGAGGCGTTGTAATCGTCCTGGCAACACCTCAAGGAGACAAAGCCCCGGATTGGGGGGGGGGGGGGCGGGGGGGTACGCAGGTACGCATATTTCTTGCGAAATGCACTGTAGCGAAGTCCTTATTCCGAGAACTATTGAGCTCTTCCTCCTTAACAGTTACCCACACCAGCAGTAGCTAGTCGTTAAAGTCGGGGACGGCGGAACGTCTCTCCCAAAGCCCCCTAAGAATGTGGTGGATTGCTCGAAAGTCGTGGGGCGTGCGCTCAGCCCACCTCCACATAAAATAGCACCTTGAGGGCTTTTCAGAAGTGACGCAGCTGATCCTATACGGAGGGGTGCGATGTATGGCATTGGGGAAAATGTGGGAAGCTTTATTTCTGACGTGCACGGAGCTGCCGTTCATCCTCTGTGGTTAGCTTTTGATGCGCTAGTAGGAAAATTAGACGTCGCAACTTATACTACTGTTTTGTGTTTTATGTCACAATATGTAATCAAAAGGATCACCCTATCCCCCTCGCTACCCGGGACATCCTGGGATAGCTCTCGGGCCAGTAGGGGAGCGGCTTAGTTGCTCGGCACGGGAGACTGGACGGGTGCCCTTGTGATTTATTACGTATAAGTCTGGGGGACGTTGGCAGGTGGTTTGGCGTCGGGTGTGATGCCGCCGCCCTCTCGCTTCTTTCTTGGTCCCGCCACGCCTGCCCGCCAGGCCCACCAAGACCGGGACACAACCATGCCGGCATGCTTTGCTTGGGAAGTAAGCAGGAAAATTCAAAATAGCACTTCATGAATTTAGCCAGCGTAAACAATGCGACCTTGCGCAAACGCGAAGTGCGGCGGAAAAAACTGATCTACAATACGAAATAGCAAAAGTTGAGATCAAAGACAGCGCATATATTTGTGCTCTTTGCACTACACCGGCCCTGTTCAGCCGAACTTTATGGCATAAACACGAGTGTCCTACGTTTAATAACGCGAAGCGAAGAAAATTTAGTCTGCGATTTGTCTCTGCATTTGGGGCTTCCTCTTCATTACGCCTTTATGTCTGAGAATGTGTAGATTTCGCCGAGTACGCTACGACGCCCCAGCAATCCTTGCCTTCCGCTCTCATTCCGAGGGTAGTGGCGACCGTTTGCGCGCATGCGAGCCGCTAGCCAATCCAGGTCGAGGGGGAGAAAAAAATAGTGAGAGTAGGCCAACCGGTTTGCATGCCATAGTTGATTCGCGTAGGAGCGCTAAAGTAAAATCGAAACTAGCAAAAAGTAAGGCGCTGCCGTCCCAGGCGCCCCAAAGCGCACTTTGGCCTCTGCCTGAAGCCCAGAGTGTAAAGCCCAGCGGTGGGCGTTAGGCGGCGGCCAAAACCCACCTTCTTTAATTAGGTGGATGGCACCACGCGGCGTTCGGCCGTTGAGCACATCTAAACAAGGGAACTGCCGCATTATGTGCAATAACACCGAAACCCGCCACCAACCTACTCTTTCTTTGTCTCATACCCTGCCCAGACGTCTACAGATGCGCTCTTACTTCTTGTTCCTGAAGACCTTGTTAAAAAAGATGACGCCTCGCCTCCCTCGTGCCCATCATCATCTTTGCTGGTTTCATTAAAGACTTTACAGAACAGGTGTTGGTGGGTCGTCCCTTTTTCCACATTTTTGGTGCGAGAAACACGGCACAAAGGAACCTCCGGAGGTGAGCGACTTCGAGCGGAGGCCTTATTGTCTTCGACCGCCTTCTCAGCTCCGGGGAACAAGAATGGAGCCACGGCTGCAATTAACCTCTCGATAAAGCGAAGGGCCCACCGCAATTAAGAAAAAACGAACCTGACCCGTTCGTACTGACCCTTTCTCAATACACACGAGATGCGTCGTCGCGGCTCCGCGCCTGCCGGAATGACCGCGCCGACTTTTGCCCCAGGAGCCCGATCGTCACCCCTATCGACGTCTGTAAGGCTACACTCGACTATGGAGGCTCTATATAAAAGGTGGCTGATAGTCTGGAAGCAAATGACAGATCAGCAAGGTAGAAGACTTTCATCGAGGGGAGCAACCACCAATGCATCAGCTGACTGACATTTTAAATACTCTGACTTAACAAAGTGATTGCGTGACCGCGATTAACAGAGAATTAGAGAATACCGTGGACATTGAGATCCTGGAATGTGTTGTGTTTGAAGAATTTGACTTTGAAAGCACAGTGATATCCGCAAATGTTAAACTATAAATGAAGATAACCGATATCATAACTAATCAGCAAGCTGTCCCTACATTTACTAGAACTCGAATTGGATCAGATCCCACAATGTTACACAGAATAAGGAAACTGTTAACGGGAAACAATGCCCTCGTAGCCGACTGACATCAAGACGACGAGTGTAGTTCAGAAACGAATTGGAAGGACATACCGCCAACAGACAACAGTCGTCCTGATGTCTGCGCAGAAGACACCAAGCGCCATCCGACGTACATTTACTGCTATGTTGAAACAGAAGTGCATGACTGAAATGAGAAATGCGGGGCCATAAAATAACGGTGACGATTTGACCGCAGTTGGTCGGACATCCAAAGCAACAAACGCTACCTGCCCTTTAACGATAACTATACGGAAGAAAGTAAAGCCAAGCCTGTTTTGCAATACAAAAGAACAGATTCACCACGCAACCGGCCCCATAGAATGGGAATGGCCAGGATCAAAATGATGTTCCGAGTCGTGAACAGCTCAAAGCAAAAGAGAAAACAAAGAGAAATACTTTTGATACCAAAGAAGTCCTTCAGGTGTTTAAAGCGGATATGAACAAGGCAAAATTATGGGAGGAACACAATGACTGCCGATTAGCGTCCGAAGAGCTGTGAACTCAAAATCACCGTAGGAATGATTGGTTTACGAAATCGTTTTTGAGAAACTATTTCAAACGCGATTCACCAAATCAGAAGGCCTGAGCCGCGGCACGGGAAGAAATTTCGTCATCATCTTTGGAAGCAGAAGCGGCGAGGCACCCGAAACTACATGCTTCTACGGATATCAATGACGTTACTTGTTAACTGGCCTGATTTTCCCACCAAGGACTGTAAACACACCATGATACATGTAGCTATGTCCACGCGGAAGAGGACTTTGACAAAGGTGACGCCTTGCCTCCCTCCGGCCTATCATTACGTTCCTCAGCTTGTTCAATGAAAGACTCATCAAAACGGGTCTTGGAGGCTCGCTACTTTTTCCACAGGCATTCCTAGCGTGGTTTCATCTGTCTAGTTTAACTTTACTAAAACCTCATTTTAAGATTTTCATATGCCTCGTGGTACTCCGGACCTTGCCGATAAGCAAAACGCAAGTAAACGTGTAATTTGTTCACCTCAATGTAGAGAACCACGAAGAACGGGAATCCCGCTATGAACTTGACAGAAGCCGAATACTTTGACGTGGTCCGAAAATCCTGCTTCTGTGCCAACACTTGCTTCTTGAAAATCGGATTCTCGAGTTTACGAATACATGCAAGGTACTTGGGCGAAAGGAACAAAGTGCTCGCTTATTACAAACACTTTTTTCCTTTCTCCCGAATTCCAAGCATGGAGCCAACACGGAAAATTTTACTTTATTTTTAGTGTGTTTGCTTGCGGATAGCTTCCCATTCTTGCATGGTGGAGCCATATAAAACCAAATAAGGAAACAGATCCAAATTTGATGGTTGGGAGCAAACGCGTTTCGCTCGCTACAGTGGAGCCCTTTGATCACTTGGTTTGTGCTTGCGCAGAGCTGTACTGAGACTACCGTCAAGCCAAGTAGCAAACATATATTAGTGGAAGAAGAAAACACAAAGAAAAAAATACCAGTGGCTTATCTCGGCTATGCCAGGATATATGTAGCCTTAGCTAAGGTTCCCCTGGTTATTCTTAGCTTTCCTGGTTGTCTATGATTAGCTTGATTATCATGCTTACTGCTGCTTCAATGACACGCACGCGGTATGCGCATTATTTGACACATGTGTATTGATCAAGCGGCTCCGGCGAAGCCTCACCAATCGCCCCAGAACTAACCTGGTTCCACAGGCGCACACCGGTGTTACTGCGACGCACGAGCCATCGGTTCCACACTCGGCCACCCCTCGCATGATCATCAAGTAGACCGGGCCGCCACGTGGAGAACGGAGGTCGACGAAGCCGCTGTGCGCGTGGGGTGTGTGAGAGACGCCGGGCAGCGAGCAACGTTCTGTGCGGCGTGTGACGTCACTGCTCCTCGCTCATGCGCAGCACGGTTTGCCAGCAGCCACGCGAAACAGCTCAACCTCGGTCAGTGTAGCTCACGCTACAAAAAAATCTTTACGATGCCCAGAATGTCGATAGCTATTCGCAAACAAACAATATATTTGCACAACGTTCTTTGGTTGGATGAGTGATGTAGGATGCAGCATAATTTCAGTGTTCCCGATGGCATGTATAGCAGTTGCGGGCTGTTTTAGAAAAAGTGTCAATATGTCGCTTATTCTCAAGTGGAATTTGCGTCTGCCATTAGTGTTTAGATTCAGGAGAAATGCTTGTCTGGATGCCATCAGAAAGTGGGGTTATCATACTGGAGTACCCCGAAAAGCGGTCCTCAAAAGTGAATTTATGTATTTATATTTGCCGGTGCCTATAAATTTTATGACTCTATTAGCTTATAAAAAAAAGGTTCCCAACCTTCGCGGAAGTATGCAGTGTAAACAACTTACTGGTTCTAAATAACAGCGCCCTAAAATGCCATGAGAGTGCTTTGCCACTTACACTTAACACTTATGGTAAAGCACTCTAAAGAAGTTTAGCTGCTTAGCTTTACAGTTTTTTTCTTATGGAGAGACTGCAAAGAGGATTACGGGAAAATCATATAACGATTGAAATGTCAGGCGCAGATCGGTGGTAAATAAGTTTCAGGGGCACTAAATGTGCGCAGATGGCCCCAGAAGCACGGGGTTTTTATACCTTCAGGATTCATATCTTACATTTAATTTGTTGCTACATAAACAATACTTCGGAAGCAAAGACTTTTCGGATTCCATACAATAATACACATAAAAAGGGGAACAAAATTTCCGTTTTATGAGTGCTCTGCAATTAGGATGAGGATATTTTAATTCTAGCGATATTTCATTTATTTCATTTTATTTCATTTATTTTACCCTCAAGGCCAGGGGCTTTACAGAGGGGAGTGGGTAAAAACAACAAAAGATACAACAAAAGAAGCATGAGTGATGATATACATTATTAGATAGTGCTGGCATAAACGGTGTCAAATAGGTTCTTTGGGAATTGTAGAGGCTCCGTATTTACAATACAAAAATTGTTGAGAAATTCTTGTATACGGCTTAAGGAATGCATTGCAAAATTTTAATTATTCGCTGCTCTGTCTAACTATAAATAGAAGTACTTATATATCAGCAGCTTGAAAATTTCAGACGGTGGTTGCGCAACGTTTCTCTTTATAAAGTGCACAAAAATAAAAGGGCATATTGTGACGTAGTAGTGGAGGCACTGTTCGCAATAAAATGTATTAACGAGTTAATACAATCGCGTAGCTAAAGCAGCGCCAATGTCCAAGGCACAACTGATGTTCGCAAAGCTCTCGGCTTCGTCGTATTTTTTTTTCAAAGGCAATGGTCTCGCTTGACTTCCGATCAGTGCCGTGGGGCGTATCCTGGAGGAGAGGCTGACTATAACTGAACAACAGGCTAATCTTGTCTGCGTCCTTGAAGTACAAGAACCCGAGACTTAACCTCCGGCGGCGAAAGCACCTTCCCGCTGCAAGAGACAGAACAATGTTAAGGGAGGTTGGGTCAGGAATCAGGCGGCTTTATATTAGAGGCGTACACAAGTTGCGAATTTAATGAGATGATGATGGCGATGGTGCTTGTGCACGGGAGTTAATATGCGTATGACGCGGTAAGGGCCCGTGAAACAGGAAAACAGTTTTTATACGGGCCTTCGTGGCGCAATGGGGTCCACAGGATGGCGTCAGGAGAGTCCACAGGAGGAGGGTGTCAGGTGAGAGGCACACATCGAGATGGCGCTGGTAAAAGCGGCAATTCTAAGTTTGCGTTTTCGGTAAAT
This sequence comes from Haemaphysalis longicornis, assembly GCA_013339765.2. Taxonomy (NCBI): domain Eukaryota; kingdom Metazoa; phylum Arthropoda; class Arachnida; order Ixodida; family Ixodidae; genus Haemaphysalis; species Haemaphysalis longicornis. The sequence goes on along the minus strand of CM023451.1, from coordinate 28,247,341 downwards.
ATCGTGGCGCGAACAGGCCTGCGGGCCAAATCAGCCTGCGCGAGGAGGTCTTGTGCTCCTTAGGTTTTAATCGTCCGCGAGTTAGGCAAAATGGTGCCAAACGGCAAAGAAGGATCGGGGCCTAAATCGACATAGAAGGGAGAGTCACAGTCCTGTGGGTGAGAGAAGAAATACCAGCAGAAGTAAAGTAGGGCAGTGGTAAGAACCAGTCGAGCTGGTTGGCGGACGCGCCCATGGGGAGCATATCTCTCAGAGTCTCGTTAAAGCGTTCAGTAAGCCCGTTTTTCTGTGGGTGATAGGCGGTGGTACGCTTGTGTTTTGTACGGCAGTAGAGAATGAGGTCGTCGATAATTTGAGACAAGAAGTACCGTCCACGGTGCGTAAGCAGCTTACAGAGGAGCCCCGTGGTGCAAGAATACAGCATGTAGGAGGAAGTCAGCGACGTCTGTAGCACTGCTGGTGGGGAGGGCACGTGTGAAATCATAAAGCGCTGCTTAATCGGTGGCAACAGCAATCCATTTGTTTCCGGACAGGGACAAGGAGAAAGGGCACAGAAGGTCCAATGCTACACGTAAGAATGGTTTTGCGGGGACATCGATTGGCTGAAGGGTGCCGGATGGAAGCAAACGAGGCGTTTTTCGGTGCCAGTCACGGTCACAAGCCTTGACGTATGGCCGCACGGACTGGCAAAACACCGGCCTCTACAAGCATCGACGCGCGCAGTCGTCCTAGCCACGCCAAGGTGACGGTAAGCGCGTCATTAAGCTCGCGAAGGGCTTCACGTTGAAGATGCTAAGGCACAGCAAAAAGCTCGTCAGTCCCGTCCTCACGAAAGTTTCGGTGGAACAAGACGCCATCACGGATCATAAATGGATGCATACAGGAGTCGGCCGGCTCGGAGCTGAGACGTTCGGTGATCTTGCAAAGCGAGGCATTACGGCACTGATGGTCAGCAATGTTGAGAGAGTTCAAGAGAGCGAATACACAGGCGTCATCTTCATTGCATGGAGGGTCAGGGGATTAAGAGGAAGACAGGACAGGCTGTCCCCGTCTCAGTGTATTCCACCAGATTTGTGGGCAACCGAATGGTCGTATTTTTGTACTTGTAATGCGCCTAGAGAACGTCTTCCACTGGGGTCGTTTAGAGAGGCAAGCCAGCAATAGGCATGGAGATCGGTAAGCACAACGAATGGTTTGCTATACAAGTGGGGGCTAACCTGCATACAAGTGCGAAGAATTCTAGTTGAGTTATACAATACTTGACTTCGGAAGGGCTCCAAAGCTATTCCAAAGGAATGGTATGCGCTATCACCCTCGTGCGACCTGCCTATTGCTGGGCCCATACCGCTCGTATGCCATGCCCACTTTCAGCACTACTAACTTCGGTCGGAGCCGAACCATCGAAATGGTCCAAAATACGACAATGGGTCAGACTGTCAATGAAAAAGCGGCGACTCGTGAGGAGCCCCACGAGGACGAGGTATCGGTCGTAAGAGGATCCGTGAGGGTGCGGGCTATGATAGGAAAAGTTTCGATGAAACGGTGAAAGTTAAAAACATATGCCAACAAACCACCGAACTTCCTTCGAAGGTCGAGCGACACGAAACTCTTTGACGGCGTACAACTCTGCAGGGTCAGGTCGCACACCAACAGCGTCAACTTCATGTCCGAGGATCTTGAGTTGTTGGCCGTTGAAATGTAATTTAGACGAGTTGAGGTGAAGGCCGGCATGACGAAAAATTGCAAGGATGTTCGAAAGATGTTGGAGGTGTCTCGAACGTTGGGACAAACATGAAGACGTCAAGTAGCAGATACATGTCGGTAGCAGACATGAAGTAGCAGATACATGTCGGCCAATTGGAATCACGCAAAATTGCGTCGATGATCCTTTCCAATTTCTCAGGTGCATTAGAAAGACCGAACAGCATGACCGTAAATTCGTACAGGCCGTATGGCGTCACAGAGCGGTCGGTTCTCGGTACCTGGCGTCAACAGCAATCTGACATTACCCACATCGTAAGTCAATAGACAAGAAATAGGATGCACCGTGAAGGAAATCGACGGCGTTGTCTATGGGCGGAGGCGGGTAAACGTCCTTCTTCTACATTTTGTTCAAATGTCGGCAGTCAATGCAGAACCGCCACGAACCGTCTTTCTTTTTCGAAAGGACGACTATTCACGCCCATTGACTTGAAGACGTTTCAATGACGTCTTCGATCAGCATTTTCCGCATCTCCTTTTAGGCGATTGCTTCGTCCGTATGACACTGCCAATAGGGTCGGTGGTGTATAGGGCTAGCGTCTTCGGTGTTGATGCGATGCGTTACCTCCGAAGTCTGGCCTGACGGATGGTCAACTACATCAAAGATTTGCCGTTAGGATGCAAATAGTTCATGCAGTTTGCGACCTTGTGAGGAGGAAACATCCGATGACATGGACTTTTTTATATCATCTGACGTTCACGGATGATCTTTAAGACTGTCGGGATCACTTGAAGAGACAACAGTGGACACAGAAATGAGCAGGCATCTGTTGAGGGGACAAGCTGCCGCGAGTGACATTCCCTGTAGAAGCACTTGGTAGGAAGAAACAATAATGAGTAACGGCCAGCTAATTTGATTTTGTGTGACTGTGATGACTGTATAAGGCGTACGTTAAGACGGAGTCAGGATTACACAGGTCTTCAATATTCTTTAAACGGACAGTGAAGTGACTTTGTCAATCACACATTGTTGGGGGCATTCCATAGACTGGTTCTAAAAAAGTCACTTGTCTTCGTTTAGCCTGTTGATGGAGCAATATTTCATTTATATAGCTTCAAAATGGAAAACAATACCATGCGACAGTTGCGGGGCTTCAACAACTGACAGCAGGTACACGTATTCGAGTTTCGATGTGATTCAACGAAGCCCACTTTTAGAACTCAAACCAGTGTTGGTTTCCATGCTGTGCAACAACATGCTTGGCATATTACGTCATCGTCGGTTGAGCATTGTCTGTATAATGGGAATTGGCAAACCGTGGTTTTGCAATGTAGTTGGTTGCAGATTAGTTCAAATAAGCCTGCAGCACCGCTTGGATTTGTAACGTTCACTAGCCGAGTCGTATGCTGTTCCTGTGGCTGAACGGTCTGTGCGTCATGGAAGAGACTGAACTTCGAGGCACTTCAGTGCCTCGCAGTTCAGTGCAGCCACCTTTGGAGATTGCCCGGCTCGTTCCTCTGTCGTAAGAGGCGTGTTCGCATCAAGCGAGGGGTTGGCTGATTTTCACTCTGCCCCCAGGCAGTCGGTGCTTATACCGAGGCCATGGCAACGAGAACTCGCCAGCGCGTCAGTGTTTTTGCAGGGCGAAATCGCAGACACGGCCGAAACAGTGATCTTACTGGATGTGTCGGCTTTATGGAACCTTACTAAGCAACTGCTGTTCAAGAAATTTTGCATTACCCAATCAGGGATCAGTGAAATGAGATCAAAAACATTGATGTGACACAAAGTGTGGGTCTTAGTGCAGTACACAGGTTGTTTTAGTTATTCCCGTGCACAGTGGACTAAAGCCTTGGTCCCGTTCATTCAAAGTAGTGGGGTAAAAGTCCGGCAGTGTGATGCTTTTTTCGTCAGTCTTCTGAGTGGTATGGCTTGGGAATCGTATTCGCGAATCCAAAGAAAAATTGTTTCTTGAACTGCGGAACTATAATAACAAACGTCAACACATCGTTTAAGTCATAGGCACAAGTTTTGTTCGTCCGAAAACTCGTACATTGCACATATAAACGCCAACTGTACTTTCTGAAAACACTCGCCGTGGTGGCTTTGTGGCTAAGGCGTTGTGCTGATGAGCACGAGGTCGCGGTTTCGATTTTCTGAGGCGAAAAGCAAAAACGCCCGTGTGTACGAGATTTATGCTCACGTTAAAAATCCCCAGGAGGTCAAAGTTAATCCGGAGCCCTCCACTACGGCCCGCCTCATCGCCTGCGTTGCTTCAGCGCGTTAAACTCTACAATCAATCAATCAATTTCTTTCTGAAGACGAAATACCAGTGTTTGTATTTTGCAAAGTTGGTATGGGTTTTTTTCTCCGTATTTTTCTCCCATCCACGTAAACAAGACACAACATAGCCCCAGAGGAGGCAGTGAGGGGGAACACAGGGCCGCGGTTGGCCACCGATCTATCCATGTATCGCAACTGACCTCACTGAGCACGTGACAAATCAACGAACTTTTATAAAAAGAAAAGGGGCTAAAGAAAAGGGGCTAAAACAGCGAAGGTTGAGTAAATGTTTTGTGGAGTCATACGCATAGTCGAACACAGAGGAAGGCGCGAACGGTTCCAGAACTCACACTACTATTCCGAGACCGGTCGTATTATCCTTTACGGTGTACTTGTTCAGCAGTTGATAAACAGAGAGTCGCGTAGGAGTTTCACGCAAAGTACAGGGTATGGAGGAAGAAGCGGAATGCACAACGCACTCTAAAAAAGTCCCTGCGCCATACCATAGAAACGTTAGGCTGCTTTTCGTTAGGGTTATAAATCAACGGTATAAATAACGGAATGGAATACTACTAATGCCAGTGCACGCTGGTGAAATTGCTTCACCACCAAAGCGATCTCTACGTTGGCTCAAATGAGATATCAATTCATCAACATTATCATCACCAGCCTATCTATGCCCACTGCAGGCGAAAGGCCTCTCCCATTATTCTCCAATTACCTCGATCCTGTGCCAACTGTGACCAATTTATCCCCGCAAACTTCTTGATCTCATCTGCCCATCTAACTTTCTGCCGCCCCCTGCAACGCTTGCCTTCTCTAGTGATCCACTCTGTTACCCGTAATGACCAGCGGTTATCTTGCCTTCGCATTACATGCCCTGCCCAAGTCCATTTCTTCTTCTTAATTTCTACTAATATGTCTTTAACACCAGTTTGCTCCCTGACCCACTCCGCTCTCTTCTTGTCCCTTAATGGTACACCTATCATTTTCCGCTCCATTGCCCGCTGAGTCGTTCTCAATTCAAGTTGAACCCTCCTAGTGAGCCTCCAGGTTTCTGCCCCGTAGGTGAGTACCGGTAAGATGCAGCTGTCATACACTTTCTTCTTCAGCGACAATGGTAGGCTGCTATTCATTATCTGAGAATGTCTGCCATATGCACCCCACCCTATTCTGATCCTTCTAACTATCTCTGCCTCATGGTTGGGATCTGGGGTCACAACTTGGCCTAAGTAGATATATTCTCTTACCACTTCCACTGCCTCGTCACCTATTTCAAACTGCTGTGCTGTCCCGAGGTTATTGATCATTACTTTAGTTTTCTGCATATTAATTTTCAGGCCCACGGTTCTACTCTGTTCGCCCAGTGCGGAAAGCATACTTTGCAATTCGTCCCCCGAGTTACTTAGCAAGGCAACGTCATCAGCAAATCTGAGGTTACTGAGGTATTCTCCATTAACCCTTACTCCCACCTGTTCCCAATCGAGCGTTCTGAATACTTCCTGTAAGCATGCTGTGAATAACATTGGAGAGATTGTGTCTCCTTGTCTGACACCCTTCCTTATAGGTATTTTACTGCTCTCCCTATGGAGGATGATGGTAGCTGTAGACCCATTGTAGATATCCTTTAATATTCTTACATAATGCTCATCTACACCCTGGTTCCGTAATGCCTGAATGACTGCTAGGGTTTCGACCGAGTCAAATGCTTTCTCATAATCTATGAAGGCTATATATAGGGGTTCAGTATACTCAGCGCACTTCTCTATCACCTGATTGATCGTGTGAATATGGTCCATTGTTGAATAACCTTTACGGAACCCTGCTTGTTCTTTAGGTTGACTGAAATCTAGGGTTGCAGAGATTCGGTTAGCGATTACCTTGGTAAATACCTTGTAGACGACTGACAGTAAGCTGATCGGCCTGTAATTTTTCAAGTCCTTCATGTCGCCTTTCTTATGGATTAGGATGATGTTCGCGTTCTTCCAAGATTCCGGTACCATTGCGGTCATTAGGCATTGCGTATACAGGTTTGCCAGTTTTTCAAGTACAATTTCTCCGCCATCCTTCAAGAGGTCTGCTATTATCTGATCCTCACCAGGTGCTTTGCCTCCTTTCATTTCTTTCAAAGCCTTCCTTACTTCTTCGGTCGTTGGTGGTGGGATGTCTATCTCCTCTGAACTACTGTCTCGTTCGGCATTATCCTGTATGTCCCGGCTACTGTACAGATCCCTATAGAGCTCCTCGGCCACTGTGACTATTTTATCCCTATTTGTGATGACATTGCCTAGCTTATCCTTAAGTGCATACATCTGATTTTTACTCACGCCAAGACGTTTCTTCACTGCTTTCAGGCTACCTCCATTCTTTACAGCGTATTCGATCCTCTCCATATTATACTTCCGTATGTCAGCTGTCTTACGCTTATTGATTAACTTCGAGAGCTCGGCTAGTTCTGTTCTGTCAGTTGCGGTGGAAATTCTCATGGTTTGCCGTTTCCTGATTAGATCTTTCGTCTCCTGTGAGAGTTTACCAGTATCCTGTCTAGCCATAGGGCCCCCGACTTCTACTGCACACTCCGTGATAATGCGTGTAAAGTTGTCGCTGGCTTCCTGTGTCGTAAGCTCGGCTTCCTCGTCAAGGGCGGAATATCGGTTGTGCAGCACGATTCTGAATTCTTCTACTTTACGTCTTACTGTTAGCTCATTTATCGGGTTCTTTCGTACTAGCTTGTTGCGGTCTCTCCTCAAATCTAGCCTAATTCGAGATCTTGCCATACGGTGGTCACTACACCTTACCCTTCCGAGCACTGCCACATCCTCATGATGCCAGGGTTATCGGATAATATGAAGTCTATTTCAATTTTGTGCTCCCCATTCGGGCTCCTCCAGGTCCGCTTCCGACTCTCCCGTTTACAGAAGAAGGTATTCATTATGCGTAGGTTCTTCCGTTCTGCAAACTCAACTAGTAGGTCCCCCCTGCTATTTCTACAGCCCAGACCATAGTTCCCAACTGCCTTGTCTCCAGCCTGATTCTTGCCTACTTTAGCATTGAAGTCCCTCATAACTACGGTATACTGTGTTTTTATTTTAGCCACTGCCGATTCCACATCCTCATAGAGGCATTCTACTGCTTGGTCGTCGTGGCTGGATGTGGGCGCGTAGCCCTGCACCACCTTGACCTTGTACCTCTTATTGAGCCTAAGTACAAGACCTGCTGCCCTTTCGTTAATGCTATAGTATTCGTCTATGTTGCCAGCTATGCTTTTATTGACTAGAAATCCCACCCCCAGTTCTCTTCTGTCCTCTAGGCCACGGTAACATAGGACGTGTCCATTTTTCAGCACTGTAATGGCTTCGCCTGCCCTCCTAACCTCGCTAAGCCCTATTACATTCCATTTATTGCCCTCTAATTTTTCGAGCAACACCTCGAGACTTGCTTGGCTAGATAAGGTTCGCGCGTTAATCGTTGTCAGGTTCAGATTCCATTGGCGGCCTGTCCGGATCCAGGGATTCTCAGCACCCTCTGCTGCGTCACAGGTCTGACCGTCGCCGTGGTCAGTTGCTTTGCAGCCGCTGGGGACTGAGGGCCGAGGGTTAATTGGCGTATTCATGGGAGGTTGTGGCCGTTACTACACCAGGGTGGCAATCCTGCTCTGGTGAGGGAGTGCATTACCGACAATGGTCGCCGGGGTCAGGCCGCACCCCAAGCCCCTTTTTGTGCAATTCCATCAATACGCGGATTTTTTTTCTTTATTTTTAATCCGGTGGGAATTGTCCGGCACCGGGATTCGAACCACTGTCCTTTTGCGCGCGAGGCGGGTGTTCTACGTCTATGCCATCGCTGCAATGCTGCAATATGCAATACCAAGTCAATTATGCAATATCAAATCTTTCGTTGGTTCAGAACTCATGTACGTGCTCACTCTTACTAATTTTTATGCAATCTTTTAGTCAGTCGCTCCCATATTTTACACTCCCATACGTACCAAAACATGCCGTCACGCCGAGCGCATGCTGACAAGATCGTTCTCTTTTCGCGTGATCTTTCCGCGTAGTGTAGAAGCGTCACAGTCGGGCCTCATTCCTTCTATCATCTTTCGCAGCCTCGCGCGGTGTGCAGGATTAATAAGCAAAATAAAAAACAGCCCGAAAGGAAAGCAGTAGAACAGCGCCGTTGTGGTCCCGTCCCATAGCAATGCAGCGGCGCAGAATATCGTGATATAGCACACCACGCCCGCAAGCGGACATTCCTCTAGACGTCACCGAGAAGCGAGGTATCTTGGGCAGTCCCGCTTGCGTGGTGGGAGGACGCGGAAGAAACTCGGGAGAAGTGCGAAGCGGGGAATATTTGATGTGTTGATTTGCAATAACCCACTGATACTCATCGCTTTAAGCACGTTCTTGATGTCGCTGATTACTGGGACATCGATTTACCTCAGAATTCGTACACCCATGTATTTAAAAAAACCTCTTTCAAGGCATCTTTACGCACTCGGAAAGCGTGAATCCTAAATGCAGCAACTACGTTAAAAAGGCTCCCTCGGCGTCGAAGTAATGCTATCGCTTCGTATATCTCAGGACTTAAGCGCAGATACTATATTGGACTTTGTGATCGAGCGTTCGTTCAAGTTTTCGCCCATCGGCTGTATTCGTTCGTTCAAGTTTTCGTTCGCGAATTCGCTTAAGTTTTCGCCCATCGGCTCACAGGCGAACAGGCAAACATCAAAATATCGCTGTTAGGCAACCAGAAAAGAGATATCATCCAAGAGCACTCCAAGAGCAGTAATAAATGATGCCCAAGCATTTGCTGGTGTCGTGGGACACGTTGCGAAGAATCAAATATGCGCACGCCTTTGTGTCGACTGCAACATTCACTATTGGGTCTGTCATAAGAAAGTGAACGTTGTGCATATGGCGAGTTATAATCAGGAAGACGAGTAACTGATTACTGCGAGGAAACCGAATAATTCTTCTGTTACGCAAATTATCACTGCACGTAAAGCGCAGAAGAAATCTCATGACGTGTCTTACGGGTAAGGCTTGCCGCAGCGGGCCAGAGTGGCTGCACTACGTTCGTGTGTCGTCGAGACAAAATGACAATGCTTCAGACGGCACAACAGATTTTAAATTTCTGTTGAGAAGCCTATGTTCTATGCATTATCTAGAGCGAATTACGTCCGCACGAAACTTTGTGATTGCTGGTAGTGTAATTACTTGTATCACCTGCAGCTGATTCCGCAGAGAGCTCTATCTCACAAAATATGTTTTCTTCAGCAATCAGCACTTCTACTTTCATCCTGCGACTTGCTAGAAAACATAGATTAAAAGTTCATAAAGATCATAATTTCGGGCGTCATTTAAAAGAAGCTTTAGAATCGAGTCTTAGATCATGTCTGATGTTTTCACCTTTTCAGTGTCTCGTTCCTATATTATCAACCGTTTAAAGGTAATTTGTTGAACCTTAATGCATTGTTACAAATTTTTCTGCGATCACTGCGTTCAATATGTGTACCTATACTACTCTAGGGTTCATTGTATTCTTATTGTATATTACATTTATGCTCAATGCTGCAAGGTGTATTGTTTGGTGGAGTACAAAAGCAGTGAACACTCTGCAAGGTGTATTTTATTTGGTGAAGTAAAGATGCAGTGAACACTCGTTACTCATTTAATGTTGAATACACGACATTTTGTGCAGCTCTCGAACATCAAGTAAGGTGAACACAGAGAAATACGCTTTTATTACTGCTGGAAAAACTCTGCAGGCAGTTCATGCATGCCTGTCGTCGGCTCCTTGACCCGCAATGGTGATACTTAAAATCATCTGAGGTGTACATTCTTGCTGATTTCAATAAACACGCATTTTAGCTTTATAACGAGCTATTAATTCATTCATTCATTCACTCAAGCAATAATTAAACAAATCAATATTGTTCAATAATGTAAACATTAATTATTTTTGTTCCCTCATTGGTCACTCAGTTACAAAAGCCCCTCCAAAATATTTTGCGGGCACGTACCTGATTTTGAAGCGAAAGTCAGTGATTATCAAAGCCTTTGACGTTTCATCGTGTGTCGACTTTTTCTCTTTGAGCAGAATCACCGCTACAGGCAGACTGCAGCAATGCACAGGGCAGCCTCCCCACAGTTAAGGCTCTCCTACACGAGCACTTGTTCTGCGTAACTTCCTTCCAGTTCACGTGTAACAAAGCATTGCATCACGCGAATTGTTGTTCCCTTGTGCACGGTGCCGCGTTACCCATGTGTTTAGCGAACTTGGTTGGTAGTGTTGAAATTCCAAACGAAACCTTATGTGTTTTTATTATTTTGTTTATCTCTACGCACGCGCCATTTTTGCACCGTTGGTGTTGATGCCGTCAAGGGGGACCAAGACAACGTCAGTCACTTCTCGCGTTTCATAAGACATTTCAGGCCTCAACTTAATACGCATGTTTCACCCAAATGCTACCTCAGAGTGGCCAAATTCTGTTCGAGTGAGGGTGTGAAGGGTGATAGGGTTCTAATGAGGGTGTGCAGTTTTAGCGCTCATACAAAGCTTTCCTGATAGCGTTCCAGGCATCCGCCATCAGGCATGCTCTTACAACGTCCAGGAAAAAATTTCGTCACTGCCAACCGGAACGTAGAATCGCGTAAGCCAAAAGCAAGTGCCTGCCTGAAGTGTGAATCTGGTGACACTATAACAGAGATCTGAAAGGGCCAGCAGAGACGATATTGTGGAGACTACAATTTTCTACGTGAGGTCAATGTACAGATCGTTTTATTTAATGCATGATACCATTACTTCGAACTTGAGGAAACCGTTACAAAAGTAGGTGCTGCCTTTTATATTTCCCCTTTGCATGCAGAAAGCCTAACGAAGAGCGCAATACTCGCCTTATTCGTTTTTAATCACCGTGGACGGGGAAAGACACGCTCTATCTAAAGTTGCATGGCTTAATATGTGGGCGTGGTTGGTTGCGACTGCGTGGCATTTTTCAGACAGAGGTGCCAGGCGGCTGTGTCAGTGTTTGAAACTGTATTTTTTCTAACGTCATGGCCGGAAAGAAGGTTTTGGTTTTTTGGTAGAAGACAGAAATAGAGAGAGAAGATTTCTGTTGAATAAGAAACCGTAGGAGTTCGGCAAATACTAGGGAACAGATGCTATAGAGCTCGATTGTGGAACCTCAAGTCCAGGGTACTAGAGCGACAGAGAGCAATCATCTTTATTGAGCTTCAAAATTCGATGGTGCGCGCATGCACCGGACGGTGTGGTTCCCCATTCACGGGAAGCATATGTCTCCAGCTACTGCTGGCCCCTGACCGTCAGTGCGAGCTGAGTCACACAGCGGGTCGGGACAACAAGGTCTCCCATCACTCGGAGGGTTGGGGATTCGGGGTGTTGGGAGATAGAAGAGGAGGAAGGTTCTAGAGGTCTTTGCACTCGGCTATGATGTGTGCCACAGTTCCACTTTCCGACTTTCCGATTTTTCATGGCAGTGTGCCATGCTCCGCCGCGTACATACGGTGAAACAGAACGGGATGAGCTAGCGATATCTCCTGCTTGCACCGCAAGATCTATAGCCGTTACCTGGTTAGGTGAGGGTGCGGTTCGGGAAGTCTGCACCTCCCATTTCTGTACATAAGAGTAATTTCGTTAAAGCTCGTCAGGGGATGTGGTAGCTCAGCCGGAACATCGTCGGCGTGGATTGGCAGTTCTCAGCCGCGGTGGTCGCCGAGGGGGTCGGATTTCACATTCGGGTGAGCCGGGACCCACACGAGCTCGATGAATGGTCCCAGGGGCTTGTGCTTGGAGAGGATGGCGCGGGCTGCGCGAGACATCACCCCGCTGCGGAAGATGCCGTAAGCTGGCGTCAAATCTGTGACCACGGTGTCCACGCTCAGTTGCACGAGTCCGAGGACCACAACCGCTTTTTCCGCAACATCTGTGTCGGTCTTCCTAAGCGACGCGCTGACGATCGGCTTATTGGTGGACGTGACTACCGCCATTGCTCGGTAGTCGTGTTTTCAGAGCGACGCGTCCGCGTAGAGTACCCAAGAAGTCTTCTCCAGCTGTCGGGCCGGGGCCTTGGCTCCCACTGTCCGCTTCATTCGTCCTTCCCTTTGGATATTCCCGGGGAGTGGCTTGCTTTGAATGGCCTGCTCCGGAGCGGCCGCCTTAGTTGGCAGTGATTCTATCTGCCATCCTATTTTCCGTAGGACGGCCCTGCCGTGCTCGATTTGGCTTAGTCGTACCCTTTTGTTTGACAGGTGAGCCTCGATAAGCTCCTCCACCGTATTGTAGTGCCCATGTCCAGCAGGTGCAGCGTGAACTGGTAGATCGGCATGCCAATTGCCTTCTTCGTTGCTTTATCCAGCCTCGTGTTCAGGGTGTCTCTCTTTATCTTCGTTAGCTGGAGGTACGGGGAACAGTACGACACCCTCGATACGACGAACGCTCGCACTAGGCCATTGCGTCATCTTCCTTTAGGCCTCTGTTGCCGTTAGAGACCCTTCGGATCATGCTTAATATCTGTTCGGAGGTGTTCTTTATCTTCGTGACAGGCCGTATCAGCTCGTCTGTCGCTTTGCAGCAGCATACCGAGGATTCTGATCTGTTGCTTCGGTTTGATGGCCGTGCTGTCGATGGTGATGGTGACGTTCGGCGTTGATCCATTCTTGGGTCTTCCCGGGTTGACCATGACCAGCTGCGATACCTGGGGAGCACCGCTCAGACAGCAGATCTTTGCATATTTGTGTGCGGTCATCGCCGCCCTCTGCAAGGCATCCTCCTCCTACGCATCGGACCCGGATCGGTTCATCCACACCGTAATATCACCGGTGTAGAACGCGTGGTCTACGCCTTCGATTTGCTTGAGCTGATTGGGCAGGGGTAGGAGGGCAAGATTGAAGAGCAATTTGAAGGCAGGCGAGCTCGATAGGTTTCGACTTCTCTTCTTCTATCTTGATGGTCGCAGTTATTCTTGTTAAAGTCATTCATGTAGCCGAAGGTCTTCCGACCGCATCCCGTCTTTATGTTTTGGAGCACGCTCGTGTGAGACACGTTGTGAAAGGACCCTTTTAGCCCTTAAACGCCCGCAGGGAAGCTAATTCCAACTTCATTCAAATGCCTCCATGTCCCGCTGCGTTGCATATGCCCTCACAGTGTTGTGGCGTCATCTAGCGTGATACCTTCCTACCATGACAGGAAAACATCGTCCTTTTATCTTAATTCCACTAGGTGCAGGTGAAGGTCTTGTGACCATACGCCGCAATTTTCTGCAAATCTTGTCTTGCGCATATTCAGCACCATAAGGGCGACGAGATATAGATTACTGAGTAATCCACTCTGGGCAAAGTAAGTAAATACTATTCATTTGTTACGTTGATGTCTTAGCTAGACTAGTAGCGTTTTTTTGAGGCCAATTCTTGCTTTTATGTACTATGAGTAAGGCTTGAATCAAATCTACCCCGTGAAAACATATTTCCTTACTGGCTTTCAACGCATTTGAAAATTTTTGCGCTATTTTCTTTTTTGTTTTGTATGGCTCGGCATCTGACGGCAGAAAATGTTTAAAACCTTTTTATTCCCTTGCTGACGTTGTAGCCCACTACACAGATAGTGGGAGATTATGTTGATAAATAATCAGCTGTGTTTATCCATTCAAAAGACGCAGAAATTGAAAGAATTGCAGACATGGTCAGCGTGTCAAACGCGAATGCGGGGAGGGACATGTTTTGAAGAACATGAATGTAATTATAACCGCTGGGACCTACTCTTCATTCAGGACATACAAACATCCCGAAGTTTTGTTTACAGCCATGAGCTTCATTGAAGCTTATGTTGTATTGCATTTACACCCTTGATTTTTGACTTATTAACGCATTGTTTTGTGATAGAGTGAAAATTTTTTAGAGCAAGTATTCCTTTTGCGAAGCAAGGAAACCTGTTTGCGAAGGAAGGAAATCTAAAGGACTGGCAGGATACGGGAGATAAAAAGATCCGTGCCTTTATTGCCAGAATGATCAAGATGTGTTTTCATAAGCCACGCCCCTTTTCTGAAAGGTGGCAGCGCCCTACGTTCCGTTCAGGTATTGTTCAAGAGCAAAAAGCGACAATCGGTCCAAGAAAACTTGCACAACATAGCAGGTTTGCCTCTGCGCGGCTCTGGCTTGCGGAAGTTTCCTCCAAAGTATGGCACCCCTAAATGCTCACAGGGAAGAATATTTCCATAGCTGTGTTTCTTGTTCCTTGGAACTGCAGGGGTTTTCTCGGTGGTATTTGTGTTCACAGCCTAATAAATAGAATTTCTTAAAGAATTCGCTTATTTTTCTTCAATAGAAACCTTATTGGCATTTAAGGGTTACGTCGAGGGCGAGTATCCACCGCGGCGGGTTCCTCGTCTCTTTCTTGACGACGAGTTGATGCAGTTGGATCACATCGTCCTGGTGCCGAGCTGTTGTCTGAACTCAGACATGGTCTCCGGCATTTGGTTCATTTCTTCCAAGTGTTTTTGAAATCTTCGAAGCACCCTATGTTCCTTCACCTTCACCACGCATGACGTTAGGAAGACTGGAAGCATGTTTCCGATCGTCCGCGCGTCTTAGGTTTCCGGATGAATCGAACCTAGTCCTCTTCCCATTGTTTTGGCTGCCGCGAGCTCTCCCAGGTTTCGTTGATGCGCCCCAGGAGGCCGCGGGCCGCCGCTTCGCTCATATTTCTGAGCAACTTGTACGCTATCGCGTCCCTGCTGGGGCCGGTCTTTCTCTAGGTTTCATCAATGGCCGACGAGAGTCCCGTCATGGTAAACGGTCTGTTCAGCTCTTCGCTTTCGGGGCCTCCATACCTCTCAGGCGTCGGGTACTGGCCCTGCTCGTTCTTGAGGTATTTTGCCTCCAGGTCTTCCACTAGCCTGCAGCCATCCCCCTTGTACGTGTTGAGGAGCATGGTGAGGGTGCGGTTTGTTGCGGACTGCTGGTAAGCAGGTAGAATAAATGCCTGAGTGGGCACCACGTCTTCCGTGGTGATAACTTGCCCTGCAAGGTATCGGAAATACTCAGCCGATTCTCTCTGCTTAGCTTGGCATCGTGCTCGGCAATATGTTTGTTCAAGACCGCGATACGTTTGACCGGCTTTTAGATGTGAAGCATCTCATGGTCGTAGCTATGTCCCTCTCTTTCTCTTGTTGTTGCGTAGTCCACACCCCCACTGCGCATACTCGGCTAGCTGAAAGCCCGGTGGTGTCTCACCCTTTAATGGCTCCTGGAGCGACAGTGCTGCCGGTGTCTTCGTGGACCGGGACGAGACGAGCACGCTTCAGGCGCCTTCGAAGTTTCATCGTCGTCGGCGGCGGCGTGTGTCGGCGATTCCCGGCGAGCCGTGATTACAAGCAGCCCCCAACTATCCGGGGAACGTGCATCGACCTCATATTCAGCAACTTTATTGTTGATCCACTACAACAGCCCTGGACTTTACATTTCACAGACCGTTAGGCGGTCATAATCAAAGCGGAATGCAAACCACAGCTCGACGTCACCTACGTTGAACGTGATGATGATAATCCCTAAATAAAGAAAAACTCATACCACGTACAATGTCTCGCTCTCTCTCTTTAATGCCTATCCACTCTAACCTACCCTCAAATAAAATTAGCTTATGGTTGGAGTGTGCATTTGAAACACTGTCGATAGATGTGAGTTTTCGATTATATTGAGAAGGTAAAACATCCGGGGATTTAGAGAATACACCACGGAGCAGCTTCTCGCACCTCTTGAGGCCTACCTCAAACCAGACTGATTCCTCTCAGGTCTCGAGGTCAGCACGCCGCACGCATTCCAGTGAGTGACCAACGTTAATGACAACATCGCCACCCTTTTGCTTAAGTCCAGTTAACATTCTGTCGCTTCTATAAATTCTATACCTCCGAGAAAACTAGTCGGAAGACCAAATATCATAGCAAAGCCGAGTTTCACTAATAAAAACAGGAGAAAATTGGGAGCACAGAACATTTCTAAGTAATTCGGAGGACTTGATACGTAGAACTTGATTGTTTTGATAGCAGATGTATAGAATTTCGCTCTTACCTGTCATGCTCAGTAATTTCACAGCTCTGCACCATGGCAGGGTGGAACTTGCCTTCGAACGGCTTGAAAAGACAGTCCTTTGGCCACATTGACGGGTCGCCCTGGTACCTAAAGCAATCTTCACCAACAGTTGCGCAAAAAGAGGAATACGAGTCGTACTTGGTCTCAGAGCGTTTGCGCGAAAATTGTGTGACTTGCAATGACGACAAGTCGGCGAACAGTTGACCAGATGTTGTGTTAGCCGACAATTTTAAAACAAAGGTGGCCCTAGAGCAATGTGGTGGGAGTACCACAAACAACTCAGAAGCTTCTGAGTCACCCATGTTAGGCGGACTCCTTTTCTTGGGTGAGTCAGTCGGAGTGCTATTGCACGCAGTGTCGGCCCGTAGAGGCGGAGTCAAAGGGCAGCCTGAGGGGGAACCCAAAGTATTCAACGCCGCAGCTCTTTGAATGCTGAAGCGTTCGTAGAGGACAGAAGGGGGCCGTCTTATCCAGCTGCGGCGAACGACGACCTCATGGGGAGGCCAGAGTGCAGTGACGTCATGGGTATCATGGCAAGGCTAGCAGGCTTCGGGGATGCAGGCGGGGGACGCCGGTAGACGCGCCCGCTAGCCTCGCAAGCAGCGAACCTGCTCACGCAGGGAAGTGGCCATTGCTGCTGCTGGACAAGCCCGACGCAGAAGCCGGTTCTCCGCGCGCATCTCGGTAAATACATCGCATAGAAAAGAGGCTGGTACAGGCTTCAGACAGGACATTCCCCAGGGCAACGACTTTGGCGCATAGATACGCCGAAGGAATGAAGGTCGCTCCAACAGGGGACTGTTTGGCCGGGATGTTCGCTGGCTGGCCGTCTTCGCTGGTTTGCTCACCGCGGTCGCTTGGCCTAGCGGGTGACACCGCACCGACACGAACGACTACGCACCGGAAGCCAAACTGTTATTGCTCATCCAGAAGAGCAATGCACTTTCCGTGCGCACGTCGTTCCCACACAGAACATCGAAAAAATCCTGCCTACCAAAGAAAACGAGGCAGCAGAGAAGACACGTGTTCTTACTAGGCGCTATTGTGCGGCCGCACAAATATTAGTAATAGTAATAAATATTAATACTAATCAGTCAATCAATCAATGCTTATTAGTGAGCCCCGAAACAGCCCGAGGGCCTTTGTGTTGGCGCACGAGAAAAAAACAAGAGAAAACAGGCGATACAAGACGGAGATATCACACACACAAATAGAAAATACCATTCGTTACGCTAAATCACAACATACCGATTTCTTACACACACACGTACACACACACATTATATATGCATACAAATCCTAGGGCCTAGAGCAATAGGACAATGCACCCGTACGGTTATTGTGCATGCAGACATACTGGCGAGAGAAACACGCATATAGAATAACGTACGGCGTACAAAAAACGCAGTGATCTAAGACGGCTTCCACTAAAGATAAACAGCATAAAAGTGGTGTATACGTGGAAGGGCACGAGAAAATGAAAAGTGCGATCATTACGCGAGTGAATGCGGTAATAAATCTTAGTCTGGGCACATATAAACTTTTAAAGCAAAGCTTTGTACCTTACCAGCCAAGGTTTAGTGGGCGACCATCGGCGTCAACACAAAACTCCCGCGAACAGATAAAAAAATTGCTGGACGGGAATCGAACCTTGACCAAATACAGAAACAGAACTAAAGCTCGTCATCTTACCAATTGAGCTGCGAGCGCACAAATAGAAGAGGGAGGCAGACGGTGTACTCACCGAGCAAAGCTGTGTTTGCTCCCTGCGTTCTCGCTGAATTTCAAGTGGTAGCGTCACGTGACCTCTCGCGCCGCTGTCCGCACCACCCACGGCACTTGTAGCGGGGCCCTGAGCGCGACAGTGGTTCGCCAATTTTGTCCTCGAAGAGTTTGGTCTCGTTTGTAGCATCGACACCAAAGAACCGGCTGCCAACCGTGGAACATGCATTGAGTTAAAGTGGCCATGGAGAGAAAACACGTTTGGATGATTCGAAAGATTGCCTCGTTTGATAGTCACGTGTGTGTCCACAGGTATAAAGTTCCAGGACCTTGAGTTGTTAACTTGCTGGTAGACGGACGCATGTCGTTCGCATGGAGAAAGAAGAGCGGAAAGTGAAGAAGCGTGAGCCCGAACAGAAGCGTGGTTGGGTGCGAAAACAACGGAAAGCCCCTGAAGCAACCATTGCTGCCTCAAGTTACAGCTGGTCGATTAGGTCCTAATCCCTCCGGATTACTGCAACACCGTCTTTGCGAAACGATTACTTTCTACCTGACAGAACAAGCCAGGTGAAAA
This sequence comes from Haemaphysalis longicornis, assembly GCA_013339765.2. Lineage (NCBI taxonomy): Eukaryota > Metazoa > Arthropoda > Arachnida > Ixodida > Ixodidae > Haemaphysalis > Haemaphysalis longicornis. The sequence goes on along the minus strand of CM023451.1, from coordinate 28,228,956 downwards.
TAGGTCAAAACAAAGTAAAGGCAGAAAAGGGCCTGGCGCGATGGTGACGCAATCTGGTTGGACTGACGGTAAAGGAGGCTCCGCAGTGGGCTACCGAGCATCATGGCGCTCCAGGTTTTGCTTGAAGCCCTGTTCTGGTAACCCCATCGCTCACGTCACGAAGCATGTTTTGGCGGGAAAATCGAAATCCTAATATAACTTGATTCTTTTATCACTCAATAAAGCATCGCTTGCTTCCTGACCAGCGACGGAGCAGTATAAAACACAAACTCTATCGTATAAGAGTAAGTTTTATTTTGTCTCCTCGACTTGTTTAACGTTCGCAAACAATGTAACAGCGGTGAAAAGGCGAAGTCTGAGTGTGTGTCTCCCGAACCGAAAGGCTGCTCTGCAAGTCGTGCTGATGTGAATTAATAAAAAGCGTGTTGCAGGTATAGTGCAACCCGTGATTCACACAAGTGGGCCGTAGTTACGCGTGGTAGTTGTATAATTATATTAAAGCTGGTCCACTCAATGTGAAAGCTGTCGGAAGTGCAGAGAACTGATTAGTCATAACCGGCAGTAGCGCCGTTCTCCGCTCACTGTTACCACCAAATGCAATTCCAAATTCTCGCCCTCGCAGTGTACGCGGGCCCCCTGCCTGAAACTGCGCCAACGGCAGTTCAGTTCTCTTTGTGCTTTTCTCCCCTGATTTGCCGGCGTTTCACTGCCACATTTTGCGTTTACTTCCGTAAAAAGCAGCCCAACGGGTGTCCTTAACTAACGGAACGCAGGCGCTGCTGGTTAATTACTTATGTTTTTCCTCCAATGTACCTATACATTCGTTTGCTCTAAACAAGAGAAAGATGTATAACACGTTTCGAACACTTATTACTATATCAATCGCTTGGCTAACGAAGCATCTTGGGTACGCCGCGAACAACAGCGTTACCCCAGGACGCCGCTTTGGTGCTCTCTATACTTGGGTGCTCTATGTACCCGGAAACATAGAATACTCTAGCAATAACGAAATGGTAGCAGGTTTTGTAATTAAGCTCAATAAGAGGTACAAATTCAAGCTGGTACAGGGCTGCGCGCCCAAACCCAGACACGACGACCTGGTAGTGGAACGCTTCTATGAATGTGTGGAATCGAAAATGTCTAGAGAAAAATTAGCTGTGGCTTAGCTCGGCTATGCCAGGGTATACGTAGCGTGAGCTAAGGTTGAGCTAGTTATTCTTAGGTTTACTAGATGTCTAGGATTAGCTGATTAAGCTAATGCTGCGAAAACGATTTCCAATCGAATTCAATTCAATTCAATCCAGTCCAGTCAAGTCCAGTCTAGTTGAATCCAATCCAGCCAAGTCCAGCCCAGTTGAATCCAATCCAATCCCATCCAGTCCAGTCCGGTGCAGCGCAGTATATTCCAGTCACTGCTCCTCGCGCATGCGCAGCACGGCTCTCCAGGAGCCAGGCCAAACGGCTATCAAGCGGCTCCTGCGCACCGTCACACTTAGCTACTGGGCAACGCAGGCGCACAGCTAGGCACGCGCCGGCGCCAGTGCGCCTGCCGCGGCTATGACTTCACTCCACTGTAATGCGCAGACCGGCGAATGTCAGCCCCACTTCTCTACACCTGTACTCCAATTGGATTGGATTTAAATCTAACACAATCCAGTTTAAACCAGTCCAATCCATTGATTGATTGTAGGGCTTAACGCGCCGACGCAACGCGGGCGATGAGGCGCGCCGTAGTGTAGGGCTCCGGATTAATTTTGACCACCTGGGGATCTTTAACGTGCGCCGAAATCTCGTACACACGGGCGTTTTTTTGCTTTTCGCCTCCATCAGAAAAGCGGCCGCCACGGCCGGAAATTGAACCCGCGACCTCGTGCTCAGCAGCGCAACGCCTTAGCCACTGAGCTACCGCGGCGGGTCCAGTCCAATCCAATCCAAACCAATCCAATGCTCGGCCCTTCACGGCCAACGCCAAACTGCTCAACCTCGGCCACTGTAGATCACGTTACAAAAACAACCGTAGTTATGAGACACTTCAATGCTAACGCAAGCAAGAATCTGGCTGGAGACAAGGCAGTTGGGAACTATGGTCTGGGTTGTAGAAATAGCACGGGGGTACCCACTGGTCGAGTTCGAAGACTGGAATAAACTACGCATCACGAATACCTTCTCCAAATGGGAAATGCGGAAGTGGACCTGGAGGAGCCCGAATGGGGAGCATAAAAATGAAATAGACTTCATATTAAACGAGTACCCTGGCGTTGTGCAGGATGTGGAAGTGTTAGGACGGGTAAGACGTAGTTACCACCGTATAGTAAAATCGCGAACTCGGCTAGATTTTAGGAGGAACCGCAACAAGCTAGTACGAAAGAAGCCGATTAATGACCTAACAGTAATGTTGAAGAATGCAGGATCGCGCCGCAGAACCGATATTCAGCTCTTACCGAAGAAGCAGAGTTTACGACACAGGGAGCCAGCGACAACCTTAGACGCATTATCACGGAGTGTGCACTAAAAGCTGGGTGCGCGATGGCTAGACAGGATACTGGTAAACTTTCCCAGGAGAAGAGAGATCTAATTAGGAAACGGCAAACCATGGCAATTTCCACCCCAGCTCACAGAATAGAACCAAAGATATTACTCGATAGCAGTATGCCTCTACCAGACAAGAAAATGTTCGTGTCCGCGTAAGCACAAAAACGCCATTCTAAATGAAACAAAAAATAGTACCGCGAGGAATAGAACTTGGACCAGAATAGAGAAGCGGAGCGACAGCCCGTCGTGTTTACCGACTAAACTACGCTCACACAAGGATATTGGGAGACAGACGGTCTACTCAATGAGCTCAGTGGCGGTTGTACCACCTGCGCTCATTCAAAGCACTCGTGTGAAGCGCAAATCGCATAATGTATGATCACGGCGTTCAGATGGGTTGGATTAGCGGCGAATGAAAGAACGGCTGAAGGAAGTGTCAGGGTAATGGAAGCGACGCATGAAACAATACTGACGAGGAGGCAGTGAGAGAGATTACCCCATGACCGCTCGTCCCGCTGTCTCCTGACTATTCGCCAGATGCTCCTGTCTACGACTTACTAACCACCTCGAAGAACACGACCTCTATCACCTCACCATGTTTGGATTTCGACAAAAGCTGTCCACGCAAGATGTCCTTCTACAACTCAAGGAACAGGTGCTCGACCAGCTGAGCCGTTCAACGCCGCGGGCCATCTTAGCCCTTGATGTAAAAGGAGCTTTTGACAATGTTAAACACCAAGCAATTTTGGATAACCTCGACAGCACCAACTGTGGCCCCCGAACCTATAACTATGTCAAGGCATTTCTCAGCGAACGCACGGCAACCATCAAGCTCGGTTCACTCACCTCACCAACTCTCAACACGCCCCCCTAGGGGACGCCTCAGGGGTCGGTAATCTCCCCCTTGCTCTTAAATATCGCTCTATTACAACTACCGGACAACCTAGTGAAGATACCCAACCTCCGACACGCATTATATGCGGATGATCTAACCCTCTGGACCACCTCTGACTCCAGCGGCGAACAACAGGATGTTCTCCAACAAGCCGTAGACTAAACCATCTCCTACCTTCGTCCGAGAGGCCTCACTTGTGAACCAGCCAAATCCGCCCTCCTCATCCTCAGGGCACGGTCCAGTGGACTCGGTCCCCCACCCACTCCCTACCCTCAAGCAACTATATTAGGCCAACCAATACCCACAGTGCCTACTCTCCGGATCCGTGGAGTACCCTTTCATCATGACGGCACCGGAGCAGCACTCCTCCCGCAACTGCAGGCATCCATCACACAGCTGACTCACCTTATACGCAGGATACGCAGTAAGAATCACGGCCTCACGGAACCGGACACATGCCGATTAGTGCAAGCTCTCCCACTGAGCTGAATGACATACGCCACGCCGTACGTTAACCTTCAGCAGAACCAAACCACCAAGCTTGATGCCCTAATTCGCAAGGCCTACAAGGCGGCACTCAGCCTGCCCACCTATACATCAAATGATAAATTGGTAAAGCTGGGACTGCATAACACCCTTGGTGAGCATATTGAGGCACAACGCGCCTCTCAACTACGAAGGCTAGCGCTTACCCCAGCAGGCCGGGCAGTGCTCCAAGCGCTGGGTTGGCCACCTCTGAATCATGCGGAGCAGCCCCAGCGCCTCCCGCCCACCATCAGGACAAGACTGCGCGTGACTCCCATACCACAGCATATGCACCCCACCTACAACCGAGGCCGGCGGGAGGCACGAGTCCGTTACATTAATAAGAAATATGAAGCCGACCCTCAGGTTTGTTACACCTATGTCGCCCATGACCTAACATCAACCCGCACCACCCTTGCCGCTCTCAATTCCACAGGACAGATTGCAACTGCGGCTGCATACTGCTCATGCAAGGTCGACACTGCCGAAGCCCTAGCAATCGCCCACGCCGCAACAACCCACTCAGGCCTTCACTCCTTAACAATCATCTCCGACTCCCTGCAGGCCTGCGGCCTCTACCAAGCAGGCCTTGCCCAGCCCCAGGCCATCCCTCTCCTACAACGGTTGCCCGAAGATCTTACCATCACACTCATTTCGACACCTGGTCACGCTGGACTCCCAGGGAACGAAGCAGCGCATGCTGCCGCCCGAGCGCTTCACTCCCGGGCATTCCCATCCAAGGAGCCAGCGAGCCGGACACCTCAGTTATCCCCACCTGACTTACTCACACCCCTCGACACCACTTCCAATGCCCTTCTATCTCACTATACCCACACACGAAGAACATACCCTCCTCCTCATCACACGCCCACCAACTACAAATGTTACACATACCGCCGACTACAAACTGGCACATTCTTCAATCACGCCATCCTACACCATATCGCCCCCACTATCTCCACTATCTACCCTTCCAACTGCCAGCACTGCAATACCCCTCTCCGCACTTACCATCTAGTATTCTCCTGCCCTTACTCACCTAACCCCCTCCCCTCACCCTCCCTGGAGCAGTGAGAGACTGAGCTGACCAGCCCGGACCCAGCCCGCCAGCAGGGCATGGTCTCCTGGGCTCTCCAGTCAGCGCGGTCACGAGGCCTTCTGGACTAAGGAGGCCTCCCACACCCCTTCCCCTTCCCCTGTTGCTCCAATGAACGTTCACCACACACACACACTCCTGTCCGCTTTCTTTCCGCCGTCGCTGCTGCGTTCACTCACTCGTTTACGCGGTCCCAGTTTAGACGAAACCCACGTAACCGCTGCCAGAGTCTCTGGTTTCCCTCTTTGTAGAGCCACGGGTGTGACTTCCAGTGATGTAGAATGGGTAATCGTTGTGGGTGTCATTTATAGCTTCACATTCTAACCATCTTCATGGCCTGGATTAGAGACGAATGTTTCCTGAAACGGCCTGCTCATGCGACCGAGGGGTTTCTGAGTTTGTGCGTATGCCGTTTGGGCTAAAGAACCCCCGAGCTCGTTTCAAAAAATTATCGACACTGTTCTTCACGATGCAAGTTATAAGTACGCGATGGCGTATTGGGCGGCGTGGTCATTTCTTCGCGAACCTTGGAAGCGCATCTCGTGCACCTCATAGACGTGCTTGACCGCATGAAGCGCACCGGTCTCACAATTATTCAGAAAAAATTCAAATCGCGACAAGCAAGTTTGACTTGCTCGGCTTCGTTGTAGACAACAGAAAGCTTCATCCTAAGTACGTTAAACTGAAAAAACTCATCATGACGTATACTCACCACTGCCCAATGTGAGCGTGTATCCTGCTTCATTAGTTGACATTCTGGGCTCATGACTCGCTGGCATTGGGACTCAACCACTGGTGCATGGGCTTACTCGAGGTCATCGCTGTTCTCTCCTCTCCATAGCGCTACCATGGCGTGCGTCTCTGTATATTGACCCCGACTGTTCGGAAGTAATTCCGGCTATCCTCCGGCGCTCCTCCCTTGTGGCCAGTTTGGAGATCCTACATCTTCACGCTGAGCGTGTCGGACATCGCCTTATTCGTAAATGGGCCCCTCCTGCCACACCAGCGATCAGAGGACTCTCTGGCGGTACCTTTGCTGGCCTCATCCTCTTGCGGCTTTCGCGGAGGACATCCTCCAGTTTCCAACTACATTTCATTTCATTTATTTCAACCTTAAAGGCCCGAGGGCATTACATGAGGTGTTCCGAAGTAAGATACGCGCAGCTTCTGTCGACTCATTTTTGGCTAATCGAAGATAGTATCTCAACCTTGTCTTCGGAGGAGGAAGGGTGTGGTAATCGGATAACAGTTGCGGTAGTCTAGCTCACGGAATGGATAAGCACACCACCATATTTTGGGTCAGGACAAAGATGTTGCGCACGACACGATGAAGATGAGCACATGGTGGACGGAATGGGACTCAGCTATGTTGTGCGGAGGGACTGCCCGAGTTCGGACTTTACCGGTAAAGGTGTCGTTTTTTGAAGACCGGTTGTTGTTTTCGGGAGCTGATGCCTGGTGCAAGGACCCCGGTACCACATTTCATTGATCTCTTAGTCGCTACATCAAAATTTTGCTGTTTAGATTTGTTATGCACAATTACACATTTTATGTATGGTTACCAAAATGGCTTGCGAGATCGAGGAAGAAGCGCACAATAAAGCCTTTCTGAGAGAATACTCCTGATTCCAATCGAAACGCTTCCTTGGGCGAAGTGGTGCTTGAACTACTGACAAAATTAGGTACGGGCCGGTTGCGTAGTTAAAAATAAATTTCGGTGGTGGCGTACGCCACCGGGGAAAAGGACAAAAAGTGAGATGGCGCCGGAAGCCCTACGAATATATGTCATTTTTCTGCATGCGTAAATTTCAGGGGGTGTTGCGACAATGAAACACTACTCCCCTCCTCCCGGCCTGGGTAAGCACATTTCATTGGCCTTGCGCACGCAGTGCCCGAACACCACCGAATAAAATAGTGTCCTCGCGGCAAGGTTCCCATGCTGCGGGCGTTTTACTATCAGCAAAACACCGCCATGGGTAATGTTACTGTTGCATTACAATCGACGGTAGTTCGGTGCTTCACAATTGCCCTTGATGTGGGCAGGGACTGTAAAAACCGAAAATCCAAAGTTAAGCCACGCTGTAGTGGCTTAGTGGCTAAGCACTGGCCTGAGCACAAGAACGCGGGTCTGATTCGTGGCCGCAGTAACTGGTTTTCTGATGCGGCAAAAAGAGAAAACCGCCGTGTGCTCGAGATAACAGCTCATATCAAGATGCCCAGTCGAACGAAATTAATTCGGAGCCCTTCACTACGGCGAACCACGTTGCATGTGTGGTGTTTTGCCAGAGCACCCGGCCCAAATTCGTTGCACGGGGCGACGCGCCGACAGCGGGGCCGATTCACGCCTCGTCTAAACCAGACCAAACCGGCTACGGCTGACAAGCCCAAACATGCACTGTCGGAGAGTCGCCTCTCCCTTTCGCGTCGCGGCGGCTCGGCCGAATCATGCTTCGGGTGAACGACCGGCAACCAACATACCGCTGCTTGCCTGGAGGAGGATTCGCGGAGACGGCGGCGGCGTTGTTGTTGTTGGTAAACTTTATTGACACACAAAAAATAGATCTCAATATTTTTTTAATCGTAAGAAAAATGATCTTAGTAATAGGCAAGCGGTTAAGTTTCAACGTGACCAACTTTCGTCGTAAATTACAGCTTGCACTGTAGGAAATGAGCCTCTCAATAGCCCGGACTATGGAGTATTAGGTGATGCAATGTTGCCCCTCGATACAGAAATTGCTTTAGTAGAACCTCATCCCCCAGCCAGCCAATAATCCTATAGAAAAAACGAGTTCCCTCGCTACCGGCCCCAGCAACGTCATTGACATTTCGAAAACACTAACGGCCGACGAAATATTATATTTTTATACTTCAGGGTTAATATGCAACTGGCCCGCAAGTTTGAAGAAAAAAAAACATCCCCCTCGCGAGGGGCACGATCAAATGCACAGCATTTCCGAGGGGGTGCGCCGGCAAGTCGTATGGATTACGTATTGGTTGTTGGTTTTCTTGTTACACGCTGCACGTCATCAAATTTGCGGTGGGCTACAGCGGGGCGTCCCGGCAGCACGAGACGCGACCAGCGCTGCTGGTCTCTCGATCATAGTCTCGATCGCGGGACCTGTGTCGCCATCTTGCGGAGGCGCGTGACAACTTATGGCGGGTCTCTCGATCATAGTCTCGATCGCGGAACCTGTGTCGCCATCTTGCGGAGGCGCGTGACAACTTATGGCGCTTTCGAAACAAACCATAAATGAGTGAAGGATATAAGGCGCTATCGGTGCATCGAAATCCGTGTTGGTTGCGTGGCTCAATCGGTAGTGCGCCCGGCACTTGCCGTTCCGCCCGCGCCGTCATGGGTTCGAATCCGGGCGCCGGAAAACTGTTGTTTCTTTTATAGTGTAGTGGCCTGGCTGCGGACTAGGCCGAACGCCGCGTGACATTGTGAGTTACTAAAATGCTATGCATTTAAAACAAAGAAAAAGACCCCCAAAGTCCGGGGTTCTGAAAGGAAAAAATTATCTATACAGATGGGAGAACCTGACGAACGTGAGCCACCAAAGCTCGCCACCAGGCCACTCGGTCTGTTCCCTCCGGTGGCGCGAGCCAGTCTTGGAGAGAAGAGGGAGGAGGTGTTAAGGGATTTAAGATAAATTTGCGAGTGATGGTTGCGAACCACAACAGTCCCAAAGAACATGCGGCGTATTGGGAAAGCCAGAGCACTTGGAGCACCGCGCAGGGCTGCGATGGCCTTGTAATCGATGCAGTATGTGCGGAGTTCGAAGGCTGTCCGTTTGCGCTTGCCGGATAAGACAAGCATTTGCCCGGGGTAACAGGTGAGAGGGAGACGGAAGAGTCTGCCTATCCCTGATAACTGTTGCACAGTCTGGCGTCGATGGAGACGGGCTTGTCGCGCTTGCGTGGGTGGGTGGAAAGGATTTGGCCAGGGCGTCTCCGAGTCTCCCGGTTGGGACGGAGCACGGGAGAGCTGATGCGCCAGCTCGTTGCCCGGAACGCCTGCGTGACCAGGAACCCAGTCCAGCACGTAGCTAGTACCGGTGTGTTTGGCCAGATGAGTGTGGAGTGCATGCATAATATTGATGGGAAGCGTCTGCTCCTGGAACAAGCGCAGAGCATCCTGACTGTCGCTGAGGATCACGTGGTTACCAGGAGTGGCTAACGATAAGATTGCGTCAGTTATTGCTTGAGCCTCTAGAGACAGGACGGAAGGAACGGCCGAGTATCTTTTCTGCAAGGGCGGGTGGGTAGGAGGAACAACTACTGTGACCCCGCGTGCGTCTTTGGATGAGAAGGAGGCATCTGTGTACGTCACTATTGCTAGATCACCATAGCGGTAGCGAAGAGTGCATATTCGAGCTCGACGACGTCGCCTTCCCTTTCCCCATCGTTGCGGCTCGGCTCACGGAACCGCTTCGCCTCTATTCGTCGAATTACAAACTTTGGCCAGCGAGAGTCCTGATTGGAGCGATTCAAACACCTCGGAGCCGCAACGAACTTCCGAGGGTATAAAAACCCGCCCGGCGGCACATATCGTCGGCATTCTTCGGCGGCACTTTTCGGGGGCACCGAGTTGGGAGGCGCGGTCGCCTTTGTGCGAGCCATGCAACGCTGTTGTTACCCTGTACTTACTGTATATAAATGTTCCTTCAGCTTTTCGTCGGCTCGAGAACTTCATCGCCCAGCTCTGCGCTGCGTCGATAGCGAACGGAGATAGCCAACGCCGCTACACCGATGGCTGTGCTCGGAGGGCCAGTCGCAACAGTGGTGGCTGAGGTGAGAGGGTACAGTCCCAACATGGGTGACAGCGTCGGGATGGCTGATTTACAACATTGGTGACAAGCTGGATGGATTCATAACATTGGTGACTGCGGTGGGATCCAAGTCCCAACATTGGTGACAGCGGGGGATGCCCAGTCACAGGCAGTGGTGGCAGCGGTGGGATGCCCAGCTCTAACAGTGGATCGCAGCTGCGGGATCGAGCGGCAACGGCTACTACCTAGTGTGGTAAGCGCTCAACGTTATCTCAGTTCAGCAGACTTCTCTAACACAGGTTATGGTAGTTATAGAGGGGCTGTGTGAAGCACTCTGAAAGCTTTGATTGTTTCAAGCGTAGAGACAGTGTCTTGAAACCAGAGCTAGTACCGAGGGTGTAAACAAAGGAGCGTAGGGAACTACATACGCGTGAGGTGCTAGTAGCTCGATAGTATAGAAATGGCAAGGGAATTTTAGCGTGGGTGAGCACCAAGAGGCCATTTCAAACGATGGAGAACCATAAAATAAAGGAACTCTTCGAAATTTGCGAGGAGCTGGGCCTTGACTTAGGCCGTGCGAAACGGAAGCATGCGATCGTTGAGATCATGCAAAGGAGAACGTAAAGGCTAAGGAAATCGATAAGGCCAGGGCTTGAAGGAAAGAGCGCCATGAGCCCGAGTAGGCAAAAGAACTCTGGGCGCACGAGGAGGGCGAGGAAAGAGAAGTCCGCGACCGCGAAGAGGCGGAATGGCAGAAGTGCAGGCAGGAAGCCGAAAGGCAGACACGGAGGGAAGATTCCGAAAGGCAGGAATAGAGCGAGGATGCCGAAAGGCGTGAGCGGAGACAGCTAGCCAAACGGCAGGAACGGAGAGAGCAAGCAGAAAGGCAGTAACGGCTCGAGTTGATGAGGCTAGAAACGAGGCTCCGGCAGCCCTAACAGGCGTCTAGCGTGACTTCTCCAACGGTTCAGGCGAGCGGTCCGTGAAGTCGAGATCAGCGGCTCCCGTTCATTGTTGAGAGGTCAGGGGCGGAAGACGGATCGTCCCAGGGCAAACCTGAAGAAACCACACTCGTATTCTGGGATAGAGAAACGAGCCCCGACACAATGGCTCAAATGTGGAAACCACGTTACGTGCTGAATGGGCTGCTCACAATTATGGACACGAAAGAGACAGTGAGAGATCTTAAAGTGCGGCTGGAAAGGAAAGGAAAAAAATACGCGTCGGGATAGGCTAAGAGCAGCCTCGTTAAAGGCAGCTCATGATGAAATCCGCGAGGCTCCTCTGTTACTCCAACTCGGTTGCGGTAATAAACCACCTCTAGTGTGGTGTGCCCGAATTCGCATGGTGTTCGAGCAGTCGCACAGAATGTGGGTTTAATCCCGTTATACTTTACAGTGTGCACAGTTTGGGAGGGGTCTGTCTTTTTTGTTGCTGTACAGGTGAAGTAGGGCTGGTGCTAGCGGCGTGGTGGTCTGTGGTTGTCGGAGGGATACCTGTTCCTGCCGCGTAAGTCTGGGGTGAGGTAACGGTTGGATCGAATAGGCCTGTGAGCGTGAAGAAAACAGGATTAGGGTTGTGGACTTGGTCTGATGTCGGTCGCCCGGAGTAGTGTTTCGCGGGCGAGGAGATCAGTTCAATCATTCCCCAACATACCAGTGTGCCCAGAGATCCAGTACATCCTAACAAGTCGTCTGAAGGCAGATAAAAACGGTTTCGCGTTTGGATGGCTGGTGCTTTTGCCCAAAATAATGCATGCTTTTTTGATTCGGGGTAACTATTTGTGATTATGTTACTGTCGGACTGATGATGATCTAGGGGTATGGCCAAACTTTATGCCTCCTCTACTGTGTGGCAGCTGCGTAGATGAGTGTTCGATTCTTCTTTTGTTCTCTCGTACTCACGCGTGGTGCGTTTATTGGCAGCGAATGGAAAAACATCATTATTCTCCGGATCCCTTGCGATATATTTGCAAAAATATCCGGCTGGTATTTTTCAGCCCATAGGGTTTTTCAACATCCGGAAGCCATGGAATTAGTGCTGCGGGTAGGTGCTGCGGAGAATTTTGTGGAATTTGGGTTTCATCGTATAGGTGGCTCCGGCTTGAGTTATGTCCCCATTCTCTTAATATGAAACATCCTGCTTGCATGCATTCACATCGACGTAACAAATTTTACCTCTGAACTGCTACGCCTCCTTCAACCTTGTAAAACGTTCCCGTAGTATCCAGCCTTTCATTGGTAGTGTTAATAAATAGGCCTGATACTAATTTAGTGCTTTCCTAAATAGCGCATGTAGATTATTTTCACCACTAGTAGTAAGATTTACATAGATTGGTATTTCTTTCTGGTCTTGATGAGTGCGTTTAGTAATTTGAAAAGATCTGCTTTCTTAAATGCCCGGCTTTTGCTAGCGACCCTTGTTATCGTAAGGAATTTGCTTTCCTTGCTTGAGTGCGTGGTTGATCGCTGTGTCCACCTCCGTCCGCTTATATATGAAGCTGAAGAATTTTGATTCTGGGTTCCGGTTCGATTCGGTTGCCTTTATGCGGCAGCCGCATCAAGGGTGCCTTCAATCGCTGGTTATGTACAAGGAGAAGATCTGTCTTTCCACGGAAAATTTCACGTCGGATCGTCGATGCGGATTCTTCTACTGCATGTAGTGTGCTTTGAAGGTTTTTCTGAGTCAAGCCTGGGTTGCCTGTATTGGTTCCGTTTGTGAGGTAGTGCGTGCAGAGAATATGTTATATCAGATATTGTTGTGACAGCCTTTTTATTATTTACCATCGCCAAGTTATAAAAAGCGTTGGCCACACGACCGGTCCTTCAAGAAAGTTTTAAATGCAGAGCATTTCAGTAACTCACGATGTCACCCGCGTTGACGTCCGTAGTCGTAGTCCGCACCCCTCCCCCTACACTATATAAAAAAATACTATCCGGCGCCCGGTTTCGATCCCTCGGCCCTTCGGGCGGAACGCCATGTACATGGTGCTCTACGCACTGCGCCACAAAGCCGACACAGAATGGGAGGCTACGAACGCGCCTTATATCCTTGACTCATTCAAACTAAGTCAAGAAGCTGGTGATACAACGCATTCACTACCATCCAACTCCCCAAACACTGAACGTGAACGCAATACACCCACCCCCTATGCGACGCATTTACTCGAGTCCCCCTCGCGGGGAGATGGGCCCAATTAGGATGGCAGTGCAACGCCGGCATGTGCGGGGAGAAAAGAACAAAGAGAACAGAACTCCCGCTGGCGCAGTTTCAGGCAGGGGGCGCGCGAGCACTGCGAAGGCGGGAAATTTGAATTGCATGGGGTGGTAGCAGTCAGCGGATAACGGCGGTACAGGCCACTATGGCGAATCACTGCTCTGCATTTCCGACAGCTTTCACATTGAGTGGAACGTCTTCTAATTTTTTTCTGGGGATGAGAAATAGGGCCCGACCTGTACTGGCCCTCTAAACACCGTATAGCGCAGTAGGCAAGACACAGGCAAGACACGGTGTTTAGATGGAGTACCAACTAGCTCGTACCCATACGCTGTACTGGCCGACGCAATTCATAAGATCTTACCTCGGAGGAACTCTGCGGCATACAGGTATTGCCGGCGTGCGCAACGTGTATCCTTTAATTTCTGCAGGATGACACGTGACGGACACTGTGGGATAATTTTTTGAGCTTGATGTGAAGATTACTTGAAGTTCGGTGCTTTTAGGGTACTTCTGGATATCCTTGTCTATACGGAGAAGAGTGCCTTGAGTATAAAGGTTACTACCGAATGCGATCACGTTGTGCAGTCAGATTTTATTACTCTTGGAGCGGTGGTGTTGTAACGATTTAACCCCATTCATTCCATTACTTTTTCCTCGGTAGAAAAAAGTGATAGTAATGGAACAAAGGTTGGTTGATAGCATGGGCTTCCCAGGCTTGTGAATAAACATCAGGTGCCCGAGTTTACTTTGTGCGTAATGTTCTTTTCCCTTCAACATTTTAATAATTCCGTTTTAGTAGGTTCGGCGCCACTTTATCTGCAATATTTCTGAGGTGAACGGTAGTGATCATCTTGGGGCCAGGAGCCTTAATGCCCTTGCAATAACGTAACGCTTCTAGCAATTCCCCCAAAGTAACTTTGGCGTCAAGATCGTCATTGTACAGTTCCTTATGACCAAATTTGTGCGGTTGGCGTTTTGGAGCTATGTATCATTTTGGATGTAGTTTTCTTTTAGGTAATGGTCTTCCTGGCATCTGTTGCGATGAGCGCTCTTGCAACTCGTGAAGTTTAATGAAGTTGAGTGTGCCTTGTTGGCTTTCGTAAGTCCCCATTCATTGCTCGTAACGCAGTTTATGGTAGTATTGTTGTATGTCTGTTTTGAAATCGAAGAAGCCATGAACAGAAAACACAACTTGGGTTCATTCAAGACGTTGCCTCGTTAGAATCAAACTGACACCACTTTTAACGTAAACTTCGCTCAAATAACCTACATAATTAGGAAAAAAGGGAATGGCCTTGCGACCCACTAACGCATTTCCCGCAACAGAACCTGTGATGTCACATGTGACAGCTCTGGGATTGGCGGAGGGCGGCAAAAGCAGACGCCAATTAGGAAGTGCTTATAAACTTGCCGAACGAGCTGTTTGTGCCTAAATTTAGGGCACATTCTTTTCAAATCCGTAAGAATTGTGGGACAAACAGTGGAAGTCACGACAGCACACGTAAACAGAAGTACCGATACGTACTGCTGTTGGTACTGCGCGACTATGCTTGGTTTAGCTGCACAGGACTGCGGGGCTTCGGGGTTGTTTCAGACGACACTGGCCGATTGACGCAAGGGACGATATATTACGTGACAGTATTTGTCCAGCGAGCAACATGTTTCACGAAACGATTATTTCCTTCCGTGAACAAAAACAAGCTAGGTTAAAATACGGTCAAAAAGAAGCCAAAGGCCACGGAGAACGAAATTCTTGCTGCGTGCCAAAGGCAGAAACAGCTTGCTACGGTATGGTTTCGCCATCTAGCGTCACTAACGGCAAACAAGCCCTTCCAATCACCTGCAGAGCTATTGGCCCTAGAAATATCTTTCTGGGATCTTATTAGAGCGGTCGGTTCCTGTGATATCATTGCCGACGACGAAAACACACGATGTAGTGGGAAAAGCCACATTTTAACTTACACATTAAATTTCTTCGGAATAATGCATGGTTTGCATCCGGACAAGCGCTGGGGGCACTATAAAAGAAGAAATCTTTCCATAACCGCAAACTTGTATTTTGTCTTCATGCTCCTTTAAAAATGCGTACTCTGAGCGTCCGATTGTTGTGCAATTTTTTCAACTTTTTGCCAGCGCTGTTCAGGCCTTCCAGCAGACGGACAACTGTGTGTGGACGTTGGGCACACTTTATTTGCTACTGCAATAACGCCACGAAGCATGCATTTGGTTTGTTTATTTGTGTTTTGCTTTTGCCACCTGGCTGCGCCGGTCCGTGTTATCGGTGTTGTGTGTGCCAACGGAGGCGCGTGTTCCGTTCTTTCTTTCTGTGCCGCATGTGTTATCTCTTCTGATACGCAGAACGTTCCGAACTAACGCGAACAGCCTCGAATAATCTTCGATGATCTACAGTGTTCTGATACAATTCGACTATTCCAGAAACCCTCGTGCCGAGTGATAAATTCCCTCTGAGCAGATGCCGCGGCTTTCAAAACGTCGACGCTCGCCTTCGCACGTCACTTTGTTGACTGCTGCTTTGCCGCCCGTATTCTTTGAGTTGTTAGGGGAGCAGAAGTTCCCTCCAATAAACTTGTTTTCCTTGAAGACGACTGCGTCGTCTTTGGCCACGTGACATTACTTTGTGTGATTCTTCATGCTGGTTCGTACTTTACTGATCCAAGCACCAAGGTCTGGTACGTATTGGCCCCCTCGTCCTCGCAGTAGTTGGTCGTCTGTGATCGAGTGTTTTTTTTTCCATTTAAGCTTTTTGGCAACATGCCGCATGTTGTTTACAAGGACGGCCTGATCGCTACCCCCGTATTCCCAGGTATGCATTTAGTTGATCTCCACCGCCTCTGTGGCTGTAGTAAGGTCGTGATTCCTATTGCGTTCTACAGAGTTCCCTAATCTAATGTTTGCTGGAAAGTCATTATGAACGCAGTAATTAATCGGCGCTCTACAGAGTGCCACAATGTTTGCTCCGTTTTTAACTACCTCGCTTTTACCCTCAAGCAGTGTTGGGGGCGTTGAAGTCACCGCAAAAATAGGCTCGTATTGGTGTCTAGGCTCAGTCGGTCTGAATAGTTCTGGTAAATTAGAACTGTCTCGTAGCGTGCTATGGAACATTGGTGACATGAAGAGCGGCTTTCGGGGTTTATAGCGCGATTATCAGTCTATGCTCAGAGCCAAATTTGCTTTTTCATGTGTGGTTGAGTTATCAAGAAAAGCGAGGTGATCCCATTTTTTCTCTGTAATATATCCAGTTAGTGGGGCTGTCTGCGCGTTCCCCGAAGTAAGGCTATGTCCGGTTTAGCTGCCTACACTGAGATACTGTGCTGAAGCCAATTGCGCTTCCCCCTAAAACCGCTGCAATTTCATTGAATAATGAAACGATCATAATCGTGTGCCATCCTCTTCATTAGCAATTTAAAGGAGCCCTGACCCAAACTTTTGAAGGCGAGATAACTTGGGAGATAGATTGGTGTGACGACACGTCATCATCTGCAAAGTATCAGTAGCAATACCGCTTAGAAGATTTGAAAACAATCTTAAAGTGAGCGTAACGCAACCCGAGCAGCCATCGGAGGTCGTCGCGAGACCAACATCTATTTGCATGTGCAGTAAAAAACAACATCCAAAGAAATCACCAGTTTTTGTTGGCTGCTACGCACGGCCACCTGTTTCTCGCCGGCCTGCCGCTACGATTAGAGTTTGGGCTTTAGCTATCGAGCTACGAACGATACATCATTGGCGGCGGAGGCGCCCGGATTTCGCTGGCTCATGGGGCTGCTGGCGCGATAAATAATTTTTCAGCCATTCCAGACACTCTCTATTTTTATTGTTTATGAGTACACTGTACAAGCAAACGCGCTGGCACACGAGAGGTCCCCTGAGGGAGCCGCGCATACCACCAGCACGGTCGATGTGCGGGCGGCGGCCGCAGCTTGCGAAGTGGCCCAGGCAGACGCAGGTAGCTCGCGTGATAGGTTGTCAACGCTCCACTAAATGCCACTCATGCCGCAAACGAAACTACAGATACGAGAAGAAGGTAATGTTGTGATGGCAAACTGCATAAAATGGTGATCTCTACCGTTTACAAGAGTGGCAATCGAATATCCGCCGCATTGTTAAGCGGAACACCTGCAGGCGGACCTGTAGGTACACGACCGGCTGCACCCAGCGCGAGTCTCCCCACCCACTGCCTCAAGCTTAGTGCGTCGTTTTCTAGTCACGCAAGCAATTTACACTCCCAGTGCCTACTTCACTTCCATGCTAGCTTTTTAATTAAGTTGGTGCAGACAGCACTACCTAGGGAATTAGTAGAAACTACCTCCGGCGCAGAATCGACAGTACTACGGCAGCTCTGCTCTGTGATATCCGTCCGACAGTCACGCGGACAGCTTTGTTATACAAAATCCAACCTTTTGCGGCACCCGTTGAAGCCGAAACTGGGGCTGGACGCACTAAAACCATTTATAATTAAACGACCATCACCCTGAAGCAAATGAGGTTTCCATACGCGATAAATAGGTGTTTA
Organism: Haemaphysalis longicornis; assembly: GCA_013339765.2. Lineage (NCBI taxonomy): Eukaryota > Metazoa > Arthropoda > Arachnida > Ixodida > Ixodidae > Haemaphysalis > Haemaphysalis longicornis. The sequence goes on along the minus strand of CM023451.1, from coordinate 28,211,386 downwards.
GGTTTTTTCTGCAACAACAAAATGACAAGACCCGAGATTTTTTGTATCAGTGTCCCTTTAAGGCGTTCGGCAGATTTTGTCAGAAGGCTCGAGGTGGGAGCGTATTGTTTTGCGGCGCTTTCGACTATAGTTGTGCTTTGCATTTGGATTTTTTCGCAAAGTTTACTCTAAGTTTTTGGTTCGCTGCACAATCTTGTTTTTTTTTCCTGGATGCATCGCCTTAGGACATGTAGTTCAATTGGTGGATTTGCCCCATGTGCTTCGTGGTAGGAGTCGTCTGAAGTATCGGTTCGATTCATGAGGGGAGTGATATAGAGCGTGATTGTAAGATGAGATATTTCCTCATTCATGTCGTTAGTTTGAGTTTCTGATGCTGTGAGCGCCTCTGATTCGTCAATATTCGTTTGCATTTCTTGTGTAGAGTTCACGAAAAGGCGAAAGATTTTGTGGGAATGTGGCTTTCATGGTGGCTTGATTGACTACGCAGGGCGTCACGGCGTGTTTCTTGCGCTACGTTAGTGTTGTTTATACATGTGGGTTACTTAGAGAATGTCGGAGTTACCCTCATTTCAGGTAGGCGTTGCTGTTTTGAGCTGAGCTTCTCCTGGGCCAGTATTGGTGTGATGGCTGGTTACTCGGATTTTTCCTCGGTGCCTTTTTTTTGCTCTAGCTTTCTTCTCTGTTCTTATTGAGGGGTGGTCGTTGGTGGCCGTTCTCGGACAGTGCAGCGCTGTTGCGTCTTGTCCATCATTGCTCGAGTAGCGATGCATTTTTGATTGGCTTGTGTGGGGACCAGGGTTCTGACGGCGGCCTAGCTCGATCCTCGAGATCCGGCCGCAAGGCTAGCTCCACTGAACACCGCCACGGATCACCAACTTGCCGTATCGGCAGCGAACAGCAAGGAACACAGGACACAGAATTCTCCCACTCCGACGTTTATTGCAATGCAGTAAAGGAGCCGTCGGGCGCGTCGTTCTACACCGCCGACCACCTTAGCCAGGGCGGGAGAGACAGGCGCGAGGGCGGACAAAGGCAGGCCAAAAAGGAGCGAGTCGTACTTACGGCCGCTCCCGACGATGGTTCGTGTCGCCCGTCGCGGACCAGGCCGCCGGAGCTTCCGGGCAAAACCTGTCACGTGAGGGGTTCGGCAGCGCCCCCCGCTCTCACGGGGATCCTCCCGGAGGGGAAAGAGAGGTACCACCCGGAGAGAGAGGTACCACCCCTCTCGCCTCCGCGGCGGGCCGAGAGGGATAGGAAAGATGGCGGAGCTCCGCAATTCCCACACTTGGTAGCCGGCTGCTGGGCCCACAGCGTGACGTACTTCGCAACTGATACCTGCGCTGTGTGGTCTGCCTCAGTTTGCATAATTAGTGATGATGGTGTGTTCGGCGTGGTCTTCTTTTTGCTGACCCACATTTCGGCCAGACTGGATCCGTCACCCTAGTACAAACCTTCGCTCTGCGCCCTATAGCTAAGGACTTCGTGCAATATCGCTCTCTTGGCCTGTGAGGGCAGAAGCGGAATGCACCGTCGTAGTGCACTTCTCTGGGGATGTAAGCGTGTTTAAAGGTTATGATGGCAGTACTAGTCGATCCTATCAACCTCAGCGCGAGAAGTGCAAAGGCTGGTGTTTTCAAGTACACTAGAACCCTGCTCCTACGTTCCTCACTGATGCGTTTTCCCGGCTGCTACGTTGTTTTTGTCTAGTCCCGGCGCAGCTCACATAGAATCCCATGTATTAAAATCCTCAGTGTTACGTCGTGGCTCAGAGTACGTTCCCGGATAATTCGTTGTAATGTGACACTCCGACCCCATCCTTGCAACATGCGCGGATCGCCATTTTGATGTTTCACGAGCCTAGGCCAGTCTTGGCTACGGAACTGACTGCATGAAGCCGTACGCGGGTACGATTTGCACCACTAGATGGCCCTATGTTACGCTATGATATCACCATCTTCACTGCGCCTACAACGTAATTTTTACTTCGGAATGCCGGAAGTGTGTGTTAGCCAAAAAATTCACCTCCGCACGATAGCACGCCCTCTCGTCGTCATCGTCAATTTCAAGCTTTGAGAACGTGGAACCCGTTGAACTTGCAACCGCCAACTTCGCGGTGCCTTGGTGCCACCGCGAAAATGGGATGCGCTTTTTCTTCGGGAAAAGCTTGACGTAATAAACGCAGTAGATAAGCAGTCAGCGCGGAAGAGAATCGACATCGCTAGGGACCTTGCATTTGCACGCGTGCTGTTTCGCAGCGATCGTAAAAAGCAGAATTACTTCATTTTCGAGTTTTTTAAGGTTCGAAAGCCAAAGTTGCAGAAATACATGGTTGAAACTCAAAGCAACACTGTTGTCGTTCATTTTCGAAGGTTTCCTCAATGCTGCGTTTTCCTGGTTGTCACGTTTCCTGGCTGCTGCGTTTTCCCGGTTTCTTTTCCCGGTCCGGTGAAAAACGTATACCAACGCGGTTCCACTGTACTTCATCCAGGTCGCTGATTCGCTTCAAGGTGTATTGTTATGGATGACTTCACGACAGCTTTTCTTGGCTACGGGGGCATCGTTACATGGTACAAAGAGAAGGTTCTTGACAGCCCCTAGCTGGCTGCCGCGGCTTTGTTGAGGTGAGTTTAGCTGCTAGTGTTAGCTCCTTGTGAAGCCCACGGCGGTTGAATGGGACAAGGTTAAGGCCTCCGTTAGATCGCATAATGAATTTAGTGAATTCATGGCTGCTCTCTTTGTTTGGAGAGACGAGAATAAACAATCCGTCCTCGTATTGAATGTATTTGAGTATCGCGTCCGCCGGCAGTGTTGCCGACGAGATCCAACGACGCAGCCGGGTGATCGTTCTCGTAACAAGGCCTTGGCCTTACCAGCCGGCACCACGTTGTGCCGCATTAATCGACACAGAAAGGTATTTTAGTGAAAGGTACGACCTCCAAAATTAGTGAGTATAGTCAGGACGATTTTCGGTGTCCCGTTCGGTGGTCGGCAGAGGTGGCTAAGATGGATTTTTTACAATATCGAGAAAATTCCACGGAATAGTAATGACTTGCTGCGGTCGGTTTCGGCCGCCCACAGTGTCCCCCGTCTGGATGCCAGACACGCACGGAGCCGAGCGAGGAAGTTACTTTTTGGGGCAAAAGATTGGGCTCTCCGATGACTTTGGTGAGTGGTTCGGCCGCCAGGCACGTTATCCGAAAGCCCAATGCTACGCGCAAGGTAACCTGTTTTGCTGTGAATTGTTTTTATTTTATATTCCCCTTCCCTCACTGAGGGTATATGTGCCTCTCGTGCACAGGAAATGATCTTTTTTTTTGCATCTTGCTATTGGTGGCGGGAAGGAAACCCGTGAGCATCAATTGGCCCCTGACAACCATTTAGTCCAGTGTCCCTAGCTCAGACGAGAAATAAAAGTTTTTTCATTCCATTCCAATCGGTAAGCCCTCCTACTAGCAGTTTCTAGTTGTGTATATATCCTGTACATGAGGTGTACACAGTCGCGACTCTAAGTCTGCCTCGACCGTCACGACAGAAACAGACACGGCGTGGATTAACTAAGAAATCGAGAACTGAAATTTGCAGTGTGCAACGTACACAATACAGCTTTGACCCCTTTCCTAAAAAAATAAATAAGCAGATGCTTCGCGTTTGCATAAGCAATGGCAAACTGAATGGGCAAAGGGCGGAGGAAGTTTAAAATGTCCGATTATGTTGCAACCTTCGGATATAAACAAAAATTAATGGTCATATTCATTATAGTTGTGTTTCCGGGGTCGCGTGAGAACGAAATGCTGCACAAAACAATGTGGTCAAATAACAGCAGATCCGTTATCACATTTAGGTAAATTTGGTAGGAGGCGATAGAGGAGGAATCAGGGGTTTTTATTGCGAGCATTGGCGCTGCTGTAAGGCCACGCACCCGTTGGGGGCGATCTCCAGTCCAGGATTCTCTGGCCTTGTCTTACAGTCCAAACACTCATCACCAGTATGTGCTGGGCCCCAGTGTCTGTACATCGATGTATGCCACATAATGCTCGTAAAACTCTGAAGGTTTGCGGGTAGGCCTGGGGTTTGCCCGGGTTCTGACACTTGATGGTATAGGTAGCTCGGTAAGGGAAAGAACTTAGAGGTTATCGGGTTTACGATGCGGTAAATGGCAAGAAAAAGGAAGGAATGAGAATAAGAGTTTGTAGTAATGCGATGTTGGCGGATTCCGGTCCTGGTACCTGGACTCGGAGCCTGGAATATTCTTCTGCTACGGTGCTAGTGGACTATGAAATGGTATTTGACACTGCATCCTTGTATTGCGCCAACTAACGAGATGTATAATGAAAGTTTATAAAAAAAGAATACATGAGCTTGAGAACCTCATGTCGTACACGCCGGTAAATGTTCATCTCTTTCAGCTCGTGACGCTTTCACAAGCAAATACTAGTTAAAGATTCACAGCTTTGCATGTCTGCTTTTGGTGTCATAAAACACCTACGTTCTGCAGACGGACGTTAGGGGTCGCTTGGAGTACGTCACGGCTGATGGTTCTCAAAACTGTGGCTTATGTGCGCGGTCGGAAACAAATATTTGGAGGGTAATTTTACATAACGATAGTGATCAAGCAGTTTGATTTCAGTGACCACGGTCTAGAAGAACGCCCGCCACACTGACCAGCGCCACACTGACCAAGCAAGTGCTCAAAGTGGGGCTTTATATTGTTGCACGTAAAGCTGCGGGGGTGGCCATGGACCTCTGCGCCACCAGGCTGAAGAGGGCGGTGTTATGAATTTAGCAGAACCCCGACGTACGCTCGTGAAATGATAGCATGCAATGCAATCGCTTCCTCGACATATTTCGTGTCGTTCTTCGTGCTGCTGCGTAACATGTTTTATGAAAAATGCCGTGCGTTTATTTCCATCCTCGCCCTTTCGGGATTGAAGTGACTGTGGCAGCTACGTGACGTGTTGGGCCCCTCCAGCCCCGCTGCAAGAAGCATCCCTACGACCATGTCCCCGCCTCATGACCCCAGCCTGTGAACTGAGGAGAAAAGACCAACTGTGGCTCAGCGCGTTAGGCGTTGATCTTCTCAGCCGAAGTTCGCGGGGTCGATTCCCGGCCACGGCGAACGCATTTCTTTCGGATGGAGGTGCAAAGCGAAATCTCCCGCGTGTTCGAGTTTTGGGAGCCCATTAAAGATTGCCAGGTAGTTATAAATTTTCCCTCAGCCCTCCACTGAGGCGCGCCTGATTGCCTGTGTAGCGTCGGCGCGTTAACCTTACAAAAACAAGCAAACGAACAAACAAACAAATAAAAATAAACAAAAAATGTATAAATAAAGAGATGAATAAATAAATAAATAAATACATAAATACAAAATAAATAAAGAAAGAAACAAATAAATAAACAAACGAACAAACGAATATACGAACGAATAAACGAATGAACAAATGAATAAGTAAATAAATAGCTAAATAAATAAATGAATGGGAAAATAAATAAATGAATACGTAAATAAATATGCTCTTTGCCATGGCGGACATCGGTTGGCCGTGGCGAGTGAAACAGCTCTTCATTTTCATTCCCGTAGGCGAGGACTTTTTCTAGTTCATCGTTTGACATCGTCTCTCACCGTTATTGCATATATTTTACGCGGCGGCCTCGACAGGGTCGGTACTTTTTGGTCGAGTGAATACATTAGGAGTATAGGGGCAAGAGGGCGTGGCGCACTCCGCCATGAAATTTAGACTGAATACGACGACGTCGTTTATGTGCCCTAACCCTGGTCTTCGCTCGTACTATGATAGCCTCCTAATACATAATCGCTTCGTCTGTCGTGGTCCCGGCCTATTGTCCTACCGCCACGTAGCGATGTCATTACAGCAGAAAGAACCATTCAAACAGCGGCTAATTAAGCAGATGTACGAAGTTAAAAAATCGGCAGAGTCAATCGCTATGTTCACATTTTAAAGAGAAACTTTAGTGCTCTCACTGATGTCGCTGTACGCCAATACACCCTGCGGAAATCCCACTTTATCTGACGATGATGATGAATGATTGTGGCTGAAGTGAAAGAAAAAACGCTTCCCGTGGCTGGAATCGAACCTGGGTCCCTCGCCGTATGAAGCCAGAGTCTACTCCCTTGCTCTATTTCTTTTTTATTTCGGACTTCGACATACAAAAACCAACTCACAACACAAGACAGCGCCAGTTAATGCGATGCCACCATCCGGTTCTTCCGGATAATGTTGCCGTTAAAACGTCAGTTCAGAGTGATCCGTGGTACTGCACGTGCCAACCATTCACACGCGTACTCTGAATTTAAGCCCTTCAACATAATACGTCCCACTCTCCCGAAAGAACTTTTGCGCCCGAACAGCACCCGCATTGGCATGAAGCCCTGCCATGCGCGCCCTCCAAATACTGTAAAGGCCCAGTAGCATAAGCAGACCGTACGGCACGGCCTCTTTATTTTCGATTTGGAGGTGGTAGAACCTCCCAAAAGTGGTTGCCATCCAGCAGGGTATAAACACGCTTCCTATTGTTTCCGGTTGCTTGCAAATTGTGTAATGTGAACCCCGCATAACTTCAAACCCCTTATCTTGAACCCACGTTTGAACTGTGAGTGTTCGTGGTATGGAGTTTAATGAAGGAGACTTTCGGCCCCGTGAACTGGCATCCTTTTCACCATCTTAAGAACATCTTGCCCAGGGCCTGCAGAGTAAAATGTTCTTTATCGCGGCACAGCTAAAAGATTAGCACGTAAGTGCTTGTAGAGCTTTATACGGGAAATATCACACAGATACTGCAGTGAAGGATGACGACGAAGATGGCTTAGCCGCCTGGTTACTTTTGCTGCTCCTCAGTTTTTCCGTTTTTTGTACCTGTGGTTCTACGCAGTGCCTACAATTCTTTGCGCTTCCTCCTTACCACCACCCAGCGACTTCCAACAGCTGGATTCGCCGTATCAAACGGCTTCAGAGAAGCTGGGAGCGGACCCTGCAGCCTAGCAGGGTGCCGCCATCGCCTGCGCTTCATGCTGTCGTAATAGACGTAACTCAGCAACGTCTATCTGCTCCAAGCTTACCACATCAAGGTATTCCCACAAGTACACGCGACTCCACTCCCGATGACAACCCAGAAATCCCACCAGCCCCTAAAAAGCGTGCTGTTGACCAGCAACTTGATGGTCAGAACGTGTCTTCAGAAATCACTGACATGGAAACAAATCAAGGAGAGTTCATGCAGGTCACTTACAAGAAAAAGCGAGCCGCCGGGATTCCCGTCGTCTTTGAACCATTTGAAGGCTGCAGTTTGTGGAGTGTCAACCCCAACGTATTGGCGATCAGAAGTCGTGGTAACGGCACAAGAAAAGGTTTTAACCCATCGCCTAAACAATGATGGAAGTCTTATTGTGAATGTGTCGTCCCTTGCCCCTGTCAACCGACTTATTCACGTCTCCTCCCTTGCTGGCATGACAGTCGAGGCGCGCGTGCCTCGTTCATACATGGCGACGTATGGGAAAATCCAAGGCGGGCCCCTGGAGTACACGGATGAGGCACTAGCGAGTTACCTGAGCGATCAAGGTGTGGTATCTGCCCGTCGGCAAGTCAGTTACTCACGCGATGAAAATCAAGTCGTCGCTGAGACTCGCCGACGCTCTGTCATCTTGGAGTTTAAGCCCGGTTCCCCTCTGCCTGCTAGGGTGTTCCTTGGTTTTTACCGCTTCCCCGTGGCAGAATGCATCGGATCTGCCACACGGTGCTTCAAGTGCCAGAAACATGGCCACATCGCCAAGAGTTGCAGAGGAAATCTCCGCTGCAAATTATGCTCTGGTGACCACTCTCACAAGGAATGCACTTCGGGCAACCAACTCCGCTGCACGAAGTGTAACGGCCCGCATACCGTGTCATTTGGTGCTTGCCCGAAAAAAAAGGCAGCTACTCTTGCACGCAGTGTCGAGAAAATACAAGGGAAAGCTCCTTCACGACGTGACCCGCCGTCAAGCTCTGAAGTCGTACTTTCAACTGTTATTGTGCCTTCAAGTGACCCTCCGCTTAATGGTGAAGTTCCCACAAACAAGTCCTATGCGCAAGCTACAAGGGATCAATCTTCCAGCAAAGCTCCTCAGGTCACACCTGACGCGCGCCCACAAGACGAAGCCTTCCCACCAACTCGACGTCCCCGCAGGGAACAGGAACGGACGACAGGTCAGCCCACGCAGGCCGATATCACTGGTATGCTGATCCCAATGCTGTTCGCAGCAATCAGCGCTCTGCTACGTGCCCATCCCTCGTATGGACATATCCCTGAAGTTGAAGCCGTCTTGCTCCTGGAACCTCTCGTGGCTGCGTCCTCAACTTCGCGATATCGGTCCGGAGTACAGAGAAGCTGACTTCATCGGACACCCTTTCCCCGAAACCGCTCATCAACGAAAATCTCAAGACCTGTACAATTTTCCAATGGAACGCACGCGGTCTACACTCAAAACTTGCCGATTTTCGCCAACTGGTGCGTACATATCGATTTCCATTTATTGTAATATCCGAGTCTCGTGTTGAGGATGACTTTAAGTTAAAAAACTACAATTTGCTGCATTCTCAACGTTCTAACGGCATCAGTCGTCGTTTAATTGATGTCCGCAATGATTTGCCAGTAGCCAGAGTCGCTCTGCCTGCTCATGAAACTTAAGACTATACAGCAATTCACTTTTATGGCTGCCTACATAGAGCCAGGCAATGGCTTTGACGCCTCGAGGCTACAAAGCATTCTCACTAGCACGGCCCCGCCTTACCTAATCTGCGGTGACTTCATGAGATCTAGGGTAGCGCGCATTCAAGGTCCCGTGGAACAAAATTAGCGGAGCTGCTTATAAGACACTATATTGAGCCCATTAATGATGGCAGCATCACATATATGAAAAACGCGACAGTGAGCAGCTGTATTGACGTTTCTTTCGTATCAAACTGCATCGCTCAAACATTTTCCTGGTGCACAGACCTGGAAGCGAGGGGGAGCGACCACTCCCCAGTTCTACTATCCTATCTCGAGAAAGATGCACTCCGATTGGGAAGGATGGTAAAGTGCACTAACTGGGATGCTTATGAACAGAGCGTGGACCTGAGGATCACTGCAGCGACTTCAGATGACGACCTCATTCCCTTCATGGCTCGATGTCTCAGGGAATCAACTTGTGTCACGCGAAGGCGTCCAAACATCAAGACAGATGGGGAATATGAACGTTTACGAGCCATTCGCAGGCGTGCGGAGCGGAAGGCGCCTCGCACCAAAACTTTAGAAGACCTGCGACAAGCTCGCAGGGCATATAGACATATAAGACGCCATATGGAAACGTTAGGCAGGCAGCAATGGAAAGATTTTTGTGCAAAATTAGATGTTCACAAGCCGTCATCGCACATTTGGCGCGTTGTAAAGGGAATGCGTACCAATATCACGCAGCTGCACCCATTCAGCACGCTGTCATTGCACGAAAACATTTCCAGAAGGAAGCAGCTAACGAATACTGCATGCTCCTGTCTGCAAGCTCATCTACTCAGATACGCGCACACTCCAACCCTTCTTCGCCACCGGAAGCTGCCTTATCTGCCTTGGACCTCCCATTCTCAACACAGGAACTCAATTGATTTCCGAAGTCAAGAAACTGTCTTCTCCTGGTTACGACGAAATCCCTTATGAGGCAATCTCGCATCTCTCCCAGCACTCCCGCCTGCCTCTTCTGGAGTATTACAACGCAACGTGGCTGCATGGTACCGTCCCGTCTGATTGGAAATTAGGGAACATTATTTCTATCTTAAAGCCTGGAAAATCACCAACACGTTAGGACTCGTTTCGACCGATAGCCTTACTTAGCTGTGTTCGAAAATTAATGGAAAAATGATCTTCAAAAGGATGACTTGGTACATTGAAACTAAAAAACTGTACCCACCTCAAATGAATGGATTTCGACAGACCCGATCGGCTATTGACCGCATCATTACCCTCGTATTGTCTTTGAAAGAAGAAATAATTTCCGGACACATACCAATCGCGGTGTTTTTAGATATTAAATCAGCCTTCGACTCCGTATATCACGATGGAATTCTAGCATCAGTTATTTCACTTGGCTTAGGCGGAAGATTTTACGCATGGATTTTAAAATATCTTGAAGGAAGAAAACTTTTAATGGCACAGAAGAAGGGCCTACACCGGGTTATGAATTCAGAAGAGGGCTACCTCAAGGAGCTGTATTAAGTCCTTTACTATTCAATATCGTGCTCATTCACCTGAAGCGTGTTCTCCCCCGTAGGGTCAAGATCACTCTGTACGCGGACGATATCTGCATTTGGAGTGCTTCGAGATCACGTCTAGTTACGCAACAGAAGCTCCAGACGTCACTTGCAAAAATATCAGAACACCTACAGCCTAAAGGACTTCATCTCTCCCCAGAAAAAAGCAGTGGTATGGCCTTCACCCGTAAGAGCATGGATAGATATCCTTTAATCCTCGGTGGCCGGCCCTTGAAATACGTCCGTACCCAAAGGTATCTTGGTATTACAATCGACGGAACTCTCTCCTTGGCTCCGGAAGTAAAGAGACTGCGTATGCGAATTTCCACGGCATCCAAAATTATTGGATATCTGGCTGGCACACGCTGCGGCAGCGATTGTCGTCCCATGGTGCTTCTCTTCAAGGTGTATGTTGACGGCGTGTTGCGCTACAGCCTCCCTGTCCTGCAGCAGCTGTCCCCTACAAGCAAAAGACAGCTTGAAGCGGCGAGGAATAACTGTCTCAGGAAGTGCCTCGGCCTTCCTAAAGGATAGTCGCTTTCTGGGACAATTGCTGAAGCCGGCTGCCTGCCCTTGGACGTGTAACGACGTCAAGAAACACTACGAACTCATTTGAGGCACAGGTTACATACAAGAACGCATTCGTTGGCTCATATCGCAGATCGAAGCAATTCCAGCTTTGGGCAAGCAATCAGGGCTATGAAAGCTCCAATTCCAACTCAAGCACCGCAGACAATGCCCCTGGGATTCCCGCCCTGGACTCTGTCGCCTCTTTGGATAAAAACATTTATACCTGGAATTGATTCAAAAAAGCAAATGCCTCAAATCAGCCTACTTCAGATGACACTCGCACGCATTAACAAATTTTACAGTGCAACGACTCACATTTTTACTGGTGGGTCGGCAACACCTGAGTGCAGTTCACAAGAATTTTATTCCATCAGCTGGGAAAGCCCTATCATACCCCCTTGAGCGACCGACTTCGTCCACGTCGGCTGAGCTTCATGGGATAAAAGAAGCCATCCGATACATTCTTCGCCAGCCGTCGACACAGTGGGCCATTTTTTGCAATTCGAAGGCAGCTATTCAGACCCTGCAACGCGCTAGCTGCTTCAGCCTTCATGAACATGCCCAGCGAGAAGTGAAGTATCTCCACCATCTCGCATTCGTTTCTGGACATCGTGTGACACTACAGTGGCTCCTAGGCCACTGTGGCATATTGGGTAACCAGAAAGCGGATGAGGCTGCCCGCAGGGGCCTTGAAGGATTTTTTTCAGGAAATGATGCCTCAGCCATGACTAAAGCAGTAGTTTTGGCTGAAGAAACCGCTTATGGTCCCTTCCGGAGTTTCATCAGGCCTTTCTATATTGCATAGACCCGTACATGAGAATGAGGCTGCCGGAACGACTAACTCGCCGAGTGGAGACACTGTAGCATCGACTGCGCCTTAATGCAGCGTTTACACATTCGTTCCTTCATCGTATAGGCCAGACTTCCAAACCATACTGTGACAACTGTGGCTCACCCGAAACCATCGAACATATACTACTAGAGTGCTCTGCTTGTGCTGAATCAAGGGCCCGTTTACAGCAAAGAATTGAATGTCTCCAACCTGGACCAATAACACTAAGCTTGATGCTTGGACCATTCCACTCACCATCCTCCCAGCGCAAAGCCCTGTCTGCATTATTTGAGTACCTCGAGGACATTGTCATCGGTACAACACTGTAGCCATCTCCCTAGCGTGTACAGTCAAGTTTTTACTCAGCGCCCTTAAACAGGACTCTATTCATTTTTATTTTTATTCTTTTTTTATTTTTATCTTTTGTCTCCTACTCTTTTTCTTCCACCTACTTTCCTTTGTTTCCTTCTCCGTCCTTCCCCGCTGTGTAGCATGTCGGCGAATTCCTGCTGGCAAAACTCTCTGCTTTCTCTGTGATAGAGTATCTCTCTCTATCTCTCTCTCTCTCTCTCTCTCTACGGCAGTGAAAAGAGAGCCCACAAAGATCTCATTGGCAACACAATATCTCCAACATACCTGACAACTCACCCCTCTATACTTTTTGGCGACACTACGAACTACGGAAGCAATTGACCTAAGCGCACCTGGCACATGATTCTTAAAAAAACGTACCTTTCTGCCGCGCAAAACAAAAACCGATTTACTACCTGGCACACTGACAAACGCTCCACTCCCAGTCCACCGTCGCGTACACGTCTAAGAAGGTTTGTTCTTGCACACCTTTACCACGTCGATGGCAGCATAAACACAGCAATATACAGGTGGAATTTCTGAAAATTCATACGTGACCAATGCTTCACCTGCATTGCAAGCCATAACTTTGAAACAAAAGGTTGCAGGTGACATCTACCTGTACCTCTTAAGATGTCAGACACGAGAGCGTTCGTTCGGATTGGAGTAGTGTTTTGTTTTGGAGTTCGTGCATTTACAATTTACACTTTCCGAGCCCTACAGTTCAGTGACAGGAGCTATAAGAGGTGCAACGATCTTTTATCACTGAGACACAGGAAAACCAGAGGCCCCTTACGACTGTGCGTCTGAAGATGGGGGCGTGAAACGTTCCCGCTGCGGTGTGCCGGTCAGTTTGACCAAGGAGATGGTGCCGGTGTTTCAAAGTGCTTATCCTTTAACTTCAAGGCTTGAAATAATATTTGGGCTTTTCTGTGACACACACAGACACGCAGAGAGAGCGAGCGAGAGAGAGAGAGGAGAGAGAGAGAGAGAGAGAGAGAGACCTTTATTGATTTAAATTTAATAGAAGTTTGGAAAAAAGCGGATAAGGCGCTATAGACCCCTAGCCTGGACTCGACATCCATGTCACCAGCATCAGCTGACGCTCTCTCGATACGACAAGACGGCCAGGACAGCCTCGCGCTTGGCGATTTAAGTTTAAAATTCAAGTTGCAATTGTTCACTGCTGATGACATCCTTCAGTACTATCAGATTGCATAAAGAGAGTGGCTCTTACCCCGTACTTGACGAAATTTACAGTTAAAGGAGCACGTTTCATATCCAACAACCTTCTGATGTTCACCCTTACAAACTTGTGAATATATGTGTTGGTTTGTATCCTGCACCGAGTTTGAGATTCTTTGGAATTGGGATCCTTGCGGCACGGGGAGAGATGGTGTTCCTAGCAGCAGGACGAGCAGACGTAACAATGTTTTTTTTTTCGGGGGGGGGGCAGGGGGTATGTGGGGTAGCCGTGGCCAACAGGGAGCACGGTATGCCAGTTTTTATTGGTGCTCGTCGGGTGCGTCGTTTATTCAGGCCCTTTTGTCCCGGTATTAATGTGATGTGAAGTGTAATCATTGCGTATAAAATAATCTTTCCCAAGCGTTGAGGCACTATACCTCCAGGCAAGAGACTAAGACATTCTAAGCATGTGTAACGATGGTTTGGCGAGTGTGGCGGTAGTCCACAGCTACAATCGCTGCCTTCTTCCCTTCAGACGTCCCGGCAACGACGCATACTACTTTATTATAGTTTTTCAGCTTTCCTAGAAGGAATTTGATCATAGCTTGTCGAAATTTCTATTTTACATGTTCGGGTTTATGCTTTTTGTAGTAGGAGGGCTTTTATGGAGATTGATTGATTGATTGTAGGGTTTAACGCGCCGACGCAACGCAGGGCGAGGAGGCGCGCCGTTGTGGAGGGCTCCGGATTAATTTTGACTACTGGGGTCTTTAAAGTGCACCGAAAACTCGTACACAAGGGCGTTTTTGCTTTTCACCTCCATCAGAAAAGCGGCTGCCGCGGCCGGGAATCGAACCGCGACCTCGTGCTCAGCAGTGCAACGGCTTAGCCACAGAGCCACCGTGGCGAGTCTTGCAGCGTAAGCTACCCTGGCCGAGGTTGAGCAGTTTCTCGTGTGCCGTGAAGGGCCGTTCTGCCCAAGCGCGAGGAGCATTGGATTGGTTTGGACCGGACAGGATCGGATTTGATTGGCTTGGATTGGCTTGGCTTGGCTTGGCTCGGATTTGGATTGGATTGGTTTGGATTAAATTGAATTGTGTTGGATTGAAATCCAATCCAATTGGAGTACGGGTGTGTAGAGACTTGAATCTGCACATTCGCCGGTCTGCGCATTTCCAGAGGAGTGACGTCATAGCCGTGGCACACGCACTGCCGCCGGCGCGTGCCTAGCTGTGCGCCGCCGTTGCGCACTAGCCAAGTCTGACGCTCGGCCGGAACCGCTTCATAGCCGCTTCGCGTGGCTTTTGTAGAGCCGTGCTTCGGGAGGAGCCATGACCGAGGAGCAGTGACTGAAATGAATTGGATTGGATTGGATTGGATTGAATTGGATTCAATTGGTTTGGTTTGGAAATCGTTCTACAAACAGTGAGCATGATAATCAGCTAATCCTAGGCAACCAGGAAACCTAAGAATAACCAGCTGAACCTTAGCTCACGCTACGTATATCCTAGCACAGCCTCGCTAAGCCACTGCTAATTTTCAGGGAGATCCGCAGGATTGTTTACGAATATATCATGGCGTCCAGCTATTTTCCCTAGAGGTGTGCCGTACACTTCATGGGATCGCCGACCCCAGTGTTAGTTCCGTAAGCTCTTTTTGTGCTACGAGAGTGGCCTTTTTGATATATTGAATGTAATTATAAGACCAAATTTTAGACCTAGGCGGCAATAGCAAAAATTGAGAAGTGAGGCTGTAGTATCAGCTGTTGGAATAATTGCACTTTTTTAGCTTTATTCGGAGCGGGCAAGTTTCTGGCCCGGAAGGCTGACTAATATTTTGCTTATGATACGTCCCTACACAAGTTTTGTCGTTTCTCTTTTATTCCTGCTCTTCCCACGTATCGGTGTTTCACAGTTAGCCGAAATGTTCAAATATTTTCTGCATTTTTGCAATTGTGTCATCGGCTCCGGCGTTTCTCTGTAGGGCCCTGTCAATGCTCCTTCCATCACGGTTTTCTGAGAAAACATGCCGGCGTATTTTTAGGTTATCTGATTTGGCCTAGTGGCGTCATTCATCATTTGCTGGACAGAGCTTGCGGCACTAATATGGCCGCCAGAACTTTAAAACATCGTTTTAGAATTTGTGTACTTAAAAGCCATATACTGGGTCTTATTCTTTCGTAGCCGGTGCAGGTTGTATGCCGTTTCTGTTTCTAATCTACGTTTTTATCGGCTTTAGAAAGCCAGGAATTATTCTTTTCCGCCAATTTTAGGTAGTTGACGCAATGTTAGTCTCACGAACACGATAGAGGCTTGAGCCGGAACATGTCCGAACGCTATGCCGTGCACCCAAAAACTGGGGCTCGTGGCGTTCGTGTCTGCTTGCGCACCGCAGTCACGTGGCCCGCGCTCATTGCTTGTCACTCAGCTCCATTGCGATAACTCTTGCAGCCCCCGGCTACGGCAGCACATGACCGAGCCGCATGGGCGCCGCCACATAGCACCCTCCCCTTGAGACGGATTCTGGTGGAGGAGTCCTCGTAGAAAGCGGCACAGCAGAACGCGCAGTCTTTGCGTTGCGATGTTCGCGGGTGGTGGTTGCGAACGGAAGGGAGAGTGGTGGTGTTCAGGGTGGAATGGTGAATGGTTGAGTGGAACACAGGCAGGGCAGCTGCGGTGAAAGCGGGCTTGAGGCGATCGATGGAAACGACGCGGTCGTGGCCGTTGACGCGAACTGCAAACGTTTTGTCAGAGTGTGAAATGACGAGATGAAGGCCCGTATATGGCGGCTGAAGTGGCCGGCGGGCACTGTCGACATGGGTGAAAACGCATTGGCTGTCAGAAAGGTTTGGATGAATAAAAGTGTGCTTAGTGGAACACGACCGTGGTGGGTGGGGACGGATATAGCTGAAAAACCGGGTTAAATTGTTTACGTAGGACAGGCGAGGGAAGGAAAGGTTGTCTTGTGGCTGCGGAGGGACCAGAAAGTCGGCCGGTAAGCGCAAAGACGTGCCATAGACCATTTGAGAGGCGGCACAACCAAAATCTACTTGGATCACAGTGCGTAATCCTAGAGGCACTAGAGGAAGGTGAACTGTCCACTGTTCAGGTGATTCCTAAGCCATCTGTGAGGCCTTTAGCTGCCGATGAAACCTCTCCGCCATGCCGTTGGCTTGAGGATGGTAAGCCGTTTTTTAGGTGAGTTACACCGAGTACGCAAGTCAAACGGTGAAAGAGCGCAGACTCAAATTCGCGGCCACGGTCTGGGATAATCTCTGAAGGCACGCCAACACGGGCGATCTAGGTGGACATAATTGTCGAAGCAACAGTCTCAGACGTAATATCGTCGATTGGAACCGCCTCCGGCCAGCGATTAAAACGCTCGATCACTGCAAGATGTAAATGTAGCCCTTAAATGGAGGTAGCGGGCCCATGAGGTCTACGTGAATTGTGGAGAAACTAGGGTCCAACAAGGCAAGAGGGGCCAGAGGGGAAGTGGTATGACGACACACCTTGAATTGCTGGCAGGCGAGGTAGGAACCAGCCCATTCCAGGCCTGGCGTATTTCTCGGGCAGCAAACTCTTTTGGGCACGATTAAGTTAGTTGGGTCCCAGGACACTCTAGGATCGCTGGCAACGCGTTGGCAGACAAGAGGGGTGCTGCAGCTGCACTCGGGAACACTGTAGACATAACAACGGTACCATATACAAAACTCAAGCCACACATAAGACAACATTTGCGCAGAACATGGCACGTACACTGGAATGAACAGACAAACAACAAACTACATGTAATAAAGCCACACTTGGAACGTACACAGCTGACTCACACAACAGATACACCGAAGTTGCCTTGGCTAGGCTACGAATAGGGCACACCCATGCCAAGCACTCCTATCTTTTAACGGGATCTTCTAGACCCCAGTGCAGCAGGTGCGGAGAACCCCTAACCGTAGTCTACGTACACATTGAATGCAAGGCACTCGACACTACACGACGCAAACATTTTCCGGAACTGTAAATACAACACATCCCGCTACACCCATCACACTTCTTTGCCGACAACCCAATGTTTTCTAACAAGCCTGATTTTCAGTTTTTAACAGACGTCAAGTTTTAATAGCCTCTTTCATATCATGCATAATCACACTGCCCTATACACCAGCCTTCTTCATGCATTCGCTTTACTGTTGTTTTCACTCGACAATTTAGTATTTAATTGCACATCTGTCCTCATCAAATATCTTTGTCTCTGGCGCTCTTTGCCCTCGTGGCCTTGTGCCATGAAACTCAAAGCATCATGATTATCAGACCTTCATTGCGATATTGAAGAGCAGTGGCGGTATAACGGAGCCTTGCGGGGCCTGCCGCAGTAAGGCTTCTAAGGTGTCTGATTGGATGTGCCCAATGCCCACTGCGGCGGTATGGTGGGTGAGAAATGTTGTTACATATCTGTAAAGACGTTGTCCAAAATTGATAGAGCTGAATCCTGGCAGGATAGCTTGATGTGTTACTTTCTCGAAAGCATCTTTGGTGTCTAATTCAAGGCCTCAATGTAAAGAATTTTGGGAACAGAATCTGTAAAAACCAGATGATATAAATTTTAGAGGAAATCAAGTCCACACAAAAATAAACGAATGAAATCAGTTATTTTAATGTATAATATACATCTCCACCAAAAAACAATGACAGAAATTAGCTAACTCGGAAACGTATGTCGCAAATACGAATAGGAAATAGCGAAAATGGGCGAAGCCTTTAACGCAATGCTTTAGCACAAAATTCATGACCGTTGGAAGTAGCATAATAATTCATTACCATAGCGTGACTGAAAATATTTGGTTCAACTTACTTTTGAGAAACCAGAAATGCAACGAATATATCATAAAATGTTTACAAACGTGGCCCCGTAAGAAAAAATATGCACCATATGCGTCCCGTCTGAACGAACGAGCACTCGAAAAAAAGCCTGGGAAAGACTCAAATGCCGAGAATTGCGAAGATTCCATATACGTGTAACACGCTGCACTTGCACGAAATGTATATTACGTGAAAGCGGCAAATTAACCCGTTCAACAGCATTAGGGGAGGCAATTTTTCCATGGAAATTTTGAAAAATCGGAACATAGAAAATTGAAAAATAAAATCCTTACAAAAATGAACTGACGGAATCAAAAATACGAACCGCATACACCTCCTCAAAAAACACGACTGAACTAAAAATGCCAAGAATAGAACTGCTGAAGGAAAAATAAAAAAAACAGCAATCCGTTAACCGTGTAAACACCTCAATATCAACGGATATACATAATTGGTGGAAGTAGCTCCATGAATCTTTACAGTGGCGTGAATGGCGATTTTTGATGTACCGAAATTCGGAAAACCACGAAGTGCAAGAAATAAAAAATACAAACTTACAAAATCAATTCATGAAACCAAAAATATTCATAGGGTATATCTTCTAAATACGGAGACGTAAACAATAACACTACTGAAAACGGCGTGAACATGAATAAAAAAGGGCCCATCTCCCCGCGAGGGGGACTCGAGTAAATGCGTCGCATAGGGGGTGGGTGTATTGCGTTAACGTTTAGTTGGGGAGTTGTGGTAGTGAATGCGTTGTATCAGCAGCTTCTTGACGTTGTTTGAATGAGTCAAGGATATAAGGCGCGTTCTTAGCCTTTCATTCTGTGTCGTTTTGTGGCGCAGTGGGAAGAGCACCATGTACCTCGCGTTCGCCCACAGTAGTGAATGCGTTGTATCAGCAGCTTCTTGACGTAGTTTGAATGAGTCAAGGATATAAGGCGCGTTCGTAGCCTTCCATTCTGTGTCGGCTTTGTGGCGCAGTGGGTAGAGCACCATGTACCTTGCGTTCCACCCGCAGGGTCGTGGGATCGAAACCAGGCGCCGGTAAGTATTATTTTTTTATATAGTGTAGGGGGAGGGGTGCGGACCTGTTGTTGAGAGCGAGGAGGGTAGCGTGATGCGGGGGAGGAGGAGTGGGGGAGAGGGCGCACCTGGAACGGCTGTTGCGGACGCCGAAGGCCGCCGACAATGCCGGGTGACATCGTGAGTTAAAGAAATGCTCTGCATTTAAAAAATCGCTATAATGAACCAACCTTGCACTACGCCTTGTTACTGCGGAAAAATACATAATTGCGAAATAAAAGACAATCACTGCTACGGTGCACATTTCAATCAATTGCAAAAACAAAAGAAACATAAACCAAAACAATCAATTACCCCGTTGTGCTTGTCCCTTATGGCTAAATCTGTAAATCTGGCTGTAAAATGCTCACAAGATTTTTACATGTTAGTAGACAGCTTTCTGAATTTTTGCAAATTTTTCTAGTTTTAATTATAAAAGACATTTATGAGAGGATTTATGATTGTGTTGGTTCATTTAAATAAACTTTTCCTGTTTTACATACTTTGTTTTTGACGGAGAGTTACCCTAGGGATATTCTATTTCGTGCAATTCCTATTAGTCACACACTGTTATGTACCAGCTGAGCCAAACGCAGCCGTTTGATTCAGTAACTGAACGGTCACCAGCGAGCCTTTTCGCTCAGTTTCGGAGCACGCAGCGCATTTTGGTAGAGTCTGAAGCAATCAGACCGTCTGCAGCACCAACTTCGGCTTCAGGGAAAGGTGGCCTTCGGCCCACTACACTCCCAATACACCAAACGAAATTCGAAAACTTTACTCTGAGGGGAGAACTGAAAGTGCTCGTTAAAGGGCTTTACACCAAACTCGTTACGAATGAGACACTTACAAGAGGTACATTGGCGTCCTTAGAGTAGTCTATTTTTAACAAAGAAGTGAAAAATGTAGCGCAGCAGAAACACAAGAGACGGATAGAATACACACGGACGAGCGCTCGTCCGTGTGTATTCTATCCGTCTCTTGTGTTTCTGCTGCGCTACATTTGTTCACTATGAATTAACAACTAGCCCAGTCTACAGCTTTATTTAACGAAGAATCAGCATCTTGAGGACGACTCACCGAGCAATGCAACGGAAGTGATAGGTGTGACGTTAAAGGACAAGAAAACAGCTGAGTAGTTCAGGGAACAAGCGGCGGGTAATGAGATATTATTAGGAATAAAAAGAAGAAATGAGCGTGGATATCGCTTGTAATGCGAAGGCAAGATAACCGTTGGTCAGCAAGAGTAACAGAGGGGCTCTCTGGATCCTTAGAGAAGGCAAGCATGGCAGGGGGCTGCAGAAAGTTAGGTGGTCGGATGAGATCAAGAAGTTTGCGGGAATGAAAAGTGGCCGCGTATCTGCTCCTTTCGTTGCCAGTATCGTCAAAAGACGATAGTCTGTGTAGACATTTGCCAAGAAAATGCCCTCCTTTGTGTTCCCGCTCACCTCTCATTCTGTGCATGTACGTCGCGCTCATCCCGTGGCAAACCACTAAAGGTTTGCTCGAGGCCATTTGAATTTACCGCGTTCCACTGCTACAGGCCGGGTTCCTCGATGCCAGCGCTGCATTACGGCGGAGACGCGCGTGAATTGAGGCGGCCGACTACAAGGTTTTTAGATCCGCGAGGCCGTGCTCCACGTGCGTTCCAAGCAGAACGTGGAACCTAGCTAGTGAAGCCTTTCGTTCCGGTTGTCGCGTGATTTTTCATATGCCACCAAGAGGTTGCGCGGGCAACAGCAGGAGGCGGTTTTCTGCAGTAGATGTAGAATATCACTCGCTATCAAAAACCAAGCATCCATGAATTTTGTAATAAAGGAACACTGTAAATAATCTCTTGTGTACTAATTTCCTGCCTAATGTCTTGTTCTTGTTCAACAAAGTTGACACGTATGAGCATATAAACCGGGCATTGACGTTTCCGTTTGGCTGTGAGTATATACGACTATTGCGCAGTACCTATTTTACTTTTGCCGGGTGGCTGAATCGAGTCACAGACAGGCAGACAGACCGAAAGACACCCAAATTTCTGGGTTTAAGTAGCCCAAGAAAGGCTATCGTCTTTAATGGTCGCAGTTAGCACAGTACCGGGATCACTGGATATTTATGGTAGAGACCGTTACCCTACATTGGGCGAAAACAGGCTAATGATGATGATGATGATGATAATAGTATTGATGGGGATATTATTCTTCGTAGACCAATCATAGTTTAGAGTAATGGTATTCGTCTGTCTGGCAGGACGTCGGCCTATATTACGCCAACGCATTACACACCAGATTCTGTAGCATGGTTTAAATGTTTCACAATGTTTCTAGCTAGACCACGTCGGTCTGCAGTGTTTTATGTGGTGTTTTCTCTTCTCGGATCGATAAGAAGTTCTCGTAAAATTTGTGTTCTAGGTCACATTCATCACCCAACTTGCCTTTGTATTCTGTTTACAGATTTATCAACACATTTCACGTGAAAAATTTGACGTAGTTTTCGGCAGAAACAAATAGTGAAGACCTCTACAGAATGGTGGCGCCGTCCAATAAGCAACAGCAAGGTACAAATCATCAGAGGTTGCACTTGTGCCCGTTTACCTTTGAAAATATAAGGTATTAACAAGTGCGTCACAAATTCTGTCATATATTCCTCTAGTAGGCTATCGAAGTCGGCGTATTTCTACACCCCGAGAAGGTGCGGTAGCTACGAAGGATAACAGCGAAGGCGAATACCTGCGAAAAGCTTGTGGCGGCCAGGGTCACAGGATGCGCCGCTCAACGTGCATTTGGTACACTGAAACAAAATAGCAATAAAATTGAATAATGTGCAACGTCAATACGTAAAGCAATAATAGATCTGTATCAACCACAAAAATTGGAGCTGATATTTGTAGTATTCTTTTTATCATTTCACTGGCACCAGTACCTCGAAAAAATTATGCGGAAATTCAGAGAATTACCCACTTGTGCGTAGCATTCTTATGGCGCTTGTCTTGTGTATGACATTTCTCCAGCCAAATATTTTTTGGTTTTTTTAAATCCTGTGCAATGTATTATTTCCGTTTACGCTATTATAACGGAAACACGTGAAACGTTTACGCAATATGCATTATTGTGAAATACAAGGCGTTACGCGGTTCGGCATTTTCTGGAGATTTTTATATTTTTTGATTTTTAGGGTTTCAAAAGTTCTTTGTACCGATTATCTCATTTACGTTTGTATAGCTGTTATAGTTGGACCTTCCGCTAAATCTGGGATATTCTGAAAATGCGACGCGTTTATTCGGTTTGCCTATTTTGAAATTTTGTCAGATTTCCTTATTTTTTACTTTTTCAATATTTTGTGCGGCGAATTATCTCCATTTATGTTATTGAAATGATTACATTTGGAACTCTCGTGAAATCTACATTATTGTGGAAATGCAGGGCGTTACAGCGTTCGCCATTTTCCGTAGGTATTTTCTATTTTGATTATTTTTCTAGCTTTTTAAAATTTCGTTTAACCAATTAAATCCATTTAAGCTATCATGTAAAAAATGCTTGTGAAAAATTTGAGAAACCTGCATTATAGTGAAAATGCCATGAGTTATACATTTTACCTATTTCCTTCATTTTTGAAACATTTATCTTATAGTTATCTTTTCAAAATTTCAGCCGACCAGCAAATATCTCCGTTTACATTATTTTAATGATTACATTTGGAACTTTTGCAAAATCTGTACCATTGTAGAAATAGAGGGTGTTACACAGTGTGCTATGTTGCGTAATTACTTTATATATTTCTTCATATTTAGTGTTTCGAAGATTCGTTCCAACAATTATCTTCATTTACGCCATATATGCCATCTCCTTATATTTTTCTTTGATATGCAGAAATGCAATGCGTTGCATGTTTGGGGCATTATTTTTTACTTTTTATTATTTTATTTTGTTAGTTTTCCAAAATTTCGCGCGACCAGTTATCTCCATTTACGCCATTAGAGCGATTACAGGTGGAGCTTCAGCGATATCGACATTTTTGGTGAAATGCACGGCGTCACACGGCCCTGGCTGTGGGGGTACTCTGCAAGGAATGCTACGCATTAAAACGTTGCTTTCAAGAGAGGCTTTGAAGCTCTCACTGAGGGCTTCAGCAAAGCAAAGTGCACTGCAGGAAAGCGAACATTCTCTGACGATGTGATAATCCTTGGTGAAGTGTGGGCAAATTAAAACCATTCCCCGCAAAGCTTGGCGAGCGCTCCGCTAGGCCCTATCTGCTATACGCTGATGTGATGCAGAGGGAGGAGGTGACGCAAGCGTGCAACGGCGCGACTTATATAGGACTAACATCGTCTCCTGAGGTGAACGTCGACAGCCGCTTACAACAGCTACACGTACGATTGGCTGACAAACAGGAAGAGCCTTACATGATGCCGTGAGGGTGTTACCTGAAGGGCTTAAGGGCAAAAGTTACATTTTGAAGTATACACACTAAGCCTCACAGCACATTTTGACGTTTAACACCTTGAAACAGCACCCAATTGAAACAGTAGTCACTATAAGTCAAGCATCAGGCAGAATCACGCCGTAGCACAATGTTGCTGATGTTAAGCCTACGTGGCGCGTTTCCAATAGTTGCGGCGATCATTCTGGACATGTGCTGCGTATGTCCAGATTAACACATACTCATACTGTGGGAGCGGCCAACCTAGGAATCCATCCTGAGAAAGCTTTGCCTTGAACCATCGCCGCCGTTAGGCGAAGAGGTCATATTTTTGTTTACTTTTAAGTGACATTTTCAGCAGCGAAAACATTAGAGGAACGACTTTAAAAATGTATAAAATTGGTTGCAAATGACGAATTTTATATACTAGCATCTATGTGCGTAGGTATGGAAAAGGTTTTGTTTTCAGTTGAGATTTTCGTATGCTGATACGCTTCGTACCTTTCTGCTGAAACACGTTTGCTTACTTTTTTCAATAATAACGATCCTGTTGTAACACGTTGATAACTATGCGGTGTGCCTGTGACGATGCAGCAGTACACTAGAAAGAGGCGGCTAGCAAACTGTGTGGTCATGGGTTGATGTGCCGCAGTTTAAGCAAAAGGAAATCCCGCGACACGATCCGGTAAAAGAAGACGAGGAGGTGTGGTTGTTGCGCAATAAGCTCCCTGTGGGAGCGCCAGCTAGCCTCCTCTCTTGTAAACACTGCAAATACATTTTTTATGACATCCTTGCGCCTTAACATCTCCTGGTCGCTGTCCTCCCAGGAAAATGTATTTGCTGAGTTTACAAGAGAAGAAAGTGGACGCCACCTTGAGGACGTGTAAAGCATCATTTAAAAGCAATCGCGACAGCACCTAGAGAATAACGGATGTGGAATTGACGCCCGGCGCGGAAACCGGTAGTTTTTGTTGTTTAATTTCTCATGCAACATAAATTATTCGAGAATGGTGCACATCCCCTTCCTTGTTTGTGTGCCGCATCTCGGTGATGATGTCGCTCTCGTACACTGCGCACGCACTTTTTTGTATACTTAATCCTATCCAAATGACGTTTACTCAGAAAATCAGATAGGGTGGGTTTCAGAGCGCTATTTCTAGGCGCAAAAACTAATAAGCGATGGTCTTTGCAGTGTTTGGTTACAAACGAACTTCAGGACTATCCGGGTAGAAGACCACGGCCATATTAGTTACTCCATACAGAGGAGATGGAATTTGTAAACGTAAAATGCTGCATTTAGTAGAAATGCTAATTCAAGATATCGTGCTCTTTACTTAGAAGAGGAGTATGATCTTCAAGGAATATCAAGTCTGCTCAAAATCTTGTATAGTCTTTAGCATATACACCAAAAAGCAGTTTCTTGACATATCGAGTATTATTTTTGCGGGGCTAAGCACTGACAAGCAGAAGTTGCCAAGGTGAAACTAAAATAGAGCAATACCCCTAAAGCACTGAGAAATACTTTCTCCTCGGTGAAATACGTTTCCGACCGACGTTCTGGAAAAACACTGAAAGTGAAGCTATCTTGTGGTATTCTAAGAAGTTTTCTTCTGTTTTCTGGTCATTTTACATGCGCTATTTGAAGAGTATTAAGCTGGCGTGCAAATCTTTAAAAATATCAGGCTACTGACCTGTTAAAGGTGCCATGGTATTTTTTTTTTCTCTCCGAGAAATTTCAAAGCAGACCACCAAATAACTAAGATTAATATATAGCAGACATTAGGCTGCCCATTCGAAATTTTGGACTGATGTTTTGTGCGTTATAATTCATAAATTGCGACTTTCCTTCACACCCGACATGCATAGCGTTGAGAATATGTTACAAAATATTCTCTTTACAAAATGTGTTGTCGTATTTTGGTTTAGCATTTTCTTTATTGTGGTAAAAAGTTGGCACTGGGATGAATAAATCTACAAATTTACATTCGGAAAAATTAGGTTTCGCGAAAGATTTTTGTCACATAGGCCGCGCCACCGCGTATAGGGCGTCTGATAATTCTCTGCTACTGTTGCGAGGATTGTGTCATATTTCGCTTCGTAATCCCCGTGTTTACATGAACTGCATAAGCTGTTCGCAATGCACTCGGTTAAAACTTCGTTGTCCAGATATTTGGAAGTACTAAAATGTTCTAAAGTCACTGTGGGCTGATAATATATAGTTCAAGCAACCTATTAAATGGCGATTCCTCCGCGGGGCTTGCAAACGTTTTCAGGAAGTAAATAACTTAAGTAAACTATGCACGCTTAAGAAATGGGAAAGACACTGCTTTACCTTTGGAAATTACCTTCCTGGTACCCTTTAAGAATAAAAATAATCCTTCGGGTTAAGTCAACCCGAGAATGTATGTTGAATTCAAATTGAAAAATGAACGCATGCTTTTTTTTGTTATTTTAGAAAAGGGAACAATCAAGCCTTTTTAGCGGACAGCTGAAAACTGCACGCGTTTTGTAGCGTTCCACGGAAGCCAATAAATGCCACTGAACGCTACACCACTGTTGGCATTATATTTCCGGGAATTATGTGTTATAAGTATTTTGCTTTCCTGTTTTGAGACCTGAAGTCATGTTCACTGACACCCCGCGAAAGAAAGGCGCTGCACGGAAAGTGGAAATGGCTTCTCGCACTTGGGTCACCGTGCAGACTTTTTCAAAACCCTACCACCAGGCTCTACTGGCGTTGGCCTGACACATTTTATTCGCAATTAAAGCGGAAATGTACAGATAATTGTGGTAGGATTCAGTTCTAAGTTATTGATACCCGGCGGCAGAACAAAAGATACAAACCATCGTCGACTGTGGGATGAATGTAATTGGCGGCCATGAGAGCGCTAGAGCGCACGGGGGTATGCTACAATCTAAGAGTCGTCGTCTTCAATCGGGCTTCCATAACGGAGTATGCTGCTGCCCACTTCTTTTTTCTCTTATTATATATCGTCCAGGTCAATGACGACCGCGCTAGTTGAGACCACCAGCTCATGCAATTGTGCGAACGATGAGCGGTAGGCTATAATAAACGATAAATTAGGTAGCCCTCGCCCGCGCGGATGAAGATGAACATCTGGGTGAGCACTGGCCTCGGAACAGAGATGCCGAGCATGGCCAAAAAGAAATGCTACAGCCCTTGGACGCCAGCTGGACGAAAGTGCAGAGGGCCTCACGGCCAAGTGGTCTCGGCTGGTCTTGTCTTGTGTCGTCTGTTTTGGTCTCGTCTCCTCTTCTAAGGTAATGGGCTTGGGTCACGGGGCGAACGACATTGTTGTGCTCGTGTGGCTTGCGGCAGGGCTAGGGCGGCCGACACGGCTAACGTAGCCCCACGGTCAATGGAAGGCCGATCCGGAGTGGACCTGAAGGCCAGGATGGGGACGAGCACACCGCACCCTCCACCAAGCATGTTACGCGGCGGTAAGACAAAAGATACGAATCATACTAGGTGAAGGGATGATTACAATGGGCAGCCATGAAAGCACAAGCGCACACCGGGGCATGCTGCATTCCAAGCGTTCTGGTCTTCAGATGGGCTTCCACGATGGAGTGTGCCACTGCCCCCCTCTTTTTATACTGTAACATTTAAAAGTTCGCCAATATGAAAGACGCGTTTTTATTGAGCTACCCGCTGACATCTACACGTTAACTGGTTAACGGAATTGTTCGAGGCCATAAAAAACTCTTGGAGGCATTCTGTGATCACTAGACTTTCGACATTCGCTTCACACGTAGTGAAGAGAGCGCTTAGGCATTAGTGATCAGAGATTCGTGGGAAGACTCCATAAAAACGTAAATATATGTGAAGCACGCATTCGCATTATGTCTCTACAGATTATGTTTTTTTCAATGTTTACAAGGTGCTCCCCCTATCCGTAGATTTGTTCAATATGGTCCACTAATTGCACAAGTGATTAATTTTTACAGATCCCTAACATTTAAAGTGCCGCTGGCTCGTACGTTCCAATAATAACCCGACTTACAAGTGAGGCTAAACTCGGTAGCTGAAGCTACGCTAGGGAAGCCTGCATGGAGAAAAGGACACAGGGGGTACGTCTGCGCTTGTTTGCTCTTAGAGTGGCCACAAGAGGTTGCGGCAGCATGTTGTTGCTAATGAGTTAGTGCAACAATCAGACAGTTTTACCGTACGCAAAGGACCCACAGCCAACCGCCTGCATGACGGATTCAGGTGGTGGCGGGGACCGAGGCGGAGGAGATAAAAAAAAGGAATTCCGAAATCTGCAAAACGCGTAACTTTTCCGGTTATTATTCCTTATTCTGATCCGTTTAATTTTGTTTACGCTGATGTTCGTTGCTTTTAATTTATTTTTGAAAGCGCATCGTAAATTTACGCTGCGTTTGCATTTATCTTACACGATGTGCGCACTACCATACTTTCCTCCGGGAAAAGCACCGCGACGTGATAATGTTTAGGGCATGGACCTGTCAAATAGCATGCTGCCACCGGCAGTTGACGAAATCAGTTTTATATGCGATGCGCGACGATTCCGAAATCGCGTATCCTTTCTTTTCGTCCACCGCATCCCTCCTCGATACTCGTTGTCATCGATTCACCAGATTGCAGCTTCGGGGTGTGCTCGCTTCCGTCTTCCACCGTGCTACTTTCTGATTGACGGTGATGAAGTGTTGCCATAAATGCCTGATGGCCCCAGGTAATAGTGAACCGCTCGTGGCAAGAGAAGATCAGCCAACTACTCAAGTAACGTTCTCGCCTTAGTGACAGGAATTGAACGCCCAAGTTAATTTCCGGCTGAGACATCCTTGATTACGGACGGGCGTTCGTCTTGCAAGAGACCAAAATGGGCAGATGAACAAAAGACTGAAGAATTGAATGAACTAATTCATGAATGAACGAACGAACAAACGAACGAATCAATGAAGGAAAGAATGAACGAACAAATGAATGAATGAATGAATGAATGAATGAATGAATGAATGAATGAATGAATGAATGAATGAATGGTTCCCACTTTAGGTATACATTTATGTTCCTTGACATGCGGCAGAATATATCTGAAGAGGTTTTGCCCGCACTGCAGAGACGGCTAGCATTCATCTATTTACACAGTAATTGGTGTTAGACAGTTGCAGAAAGTGCCGAGCATTCAACAAAAAAATATAATTTTAGGACTTCATCAAAAACAGCTTTCCAGCCTAACATCAAGGAGTGACGCAGAACAAAATATATGACGCACATCTTACAGCCAGTACGCACATTCACATTGCCTTTTGTGATCCCTGTGTAGCATCAAATTTGGCCTCGTGCTTTCAAAGCTAAATTCCTAAGATACTTTCATATTGAATTTGCAACTCTTTTTCGCTTTACTTTCGTTCTCTGCCGGAATTGCTCGACAGGTTCTTTATTGGCCCATGGTCATCACGTTTACTTCCGTTTCGTTTAGTCGTCGTATGGCGCGAACTACTTCGTTAAACAAACTAGCACACCCCGCAGCTTTCCTAGTAACAGAGTTTTTGGTGGTTGGCCTGAATATTCAACATAGGTGCCACGACGTTCGTTTCGGGCTGCACAAACTATTTTATAATATATACGCTTCGAATTGATTGCTGTGTGTGCCGGACCTATTACTCCTAAAGGCATCTCTTTCCGCAGCTAACCTCAATGTCAGTGTGTTTTAAGAAGAAATAAAAAACGAATGAACAAAATCATTTGTACAACTACTGTCAGCTGCGGTGATGTCCAAGTAATAGTTCCCTGGACACGCACTGGGGAGATTCAAGGTCAAATCACTTTTTAACTAAAATTTTATTTGCTCGTTAGAGTGCCGGGCATTTTATTGACCGGACAGCTCCTACGATTTTTCAGGCAAGGGGTCTCCTTTGGCTTCCGCATTAAAATATTTCTCTAAAATACTGCACAACTAATGATTTTGACGTAGGTACTAATACAGCATCCCGACACTCAACGGGAATGCCAGACCGAGTAGCAGACTGACGTGTACACGTTCATTCTGATGGCACCAAATATATGGTCTTGTACCATTTCGTAGTGTGTGTTAAATAGTATTCTTGGGAAGAAGTGAAAATGCAATTCATTGCAAAACACTCTTTTCTGAATTCTACCCTCCATGAAAGTAGCTACAACTTTAGACGCTGCAAGGTAGTCATGCGAACATCTCTCCTGCCTCTTAATGCGCATGCGTCCGGAGCCGCACTTGCAGACATTGAGACATCGTCGTAGGTCACTGTGGTAGGAACGTGATCGGCGGATGTGGAAAACGCCTGGAACTTGATACAAGGCACCACGTCGCAGAACGTAGTAAAGGAGCGTACTAAGGGTTAGCTGGAATAATGATTCCTAGTCAAGCATACACCTTAGAGTAAAGTTAGCAGTTCCGACACGCCTTCCCTAGCTGGAAGATATGCAATGGGTGTTCTATCGGATGTAAACGGCATCACCAAATATTTGTACTTGAACTATAATTTCTGCGCTATGCCCAAGCTTGCCAGCAGCACCATGATTCCAATAAAACAAAATAAATTTCCGCACACATAACTACCTTTCACAGTACCTGCCTTTGTTAGTTGTGTACACAAGTTCTCATTAAACATACCGAAAAAATGTTAAGACTATTTCGAACAGGGGAAGCTGTAGAGGGATATTCGAATAGTACTATGGTTAGAAAGACAGCTGTTAATTGGTGTACAAACTCCGGGCAGTTTCAATGAATATAATTTGCTGCTATTCGTCCTCAGCAATACCCAAGCGTCATTCAAAAAGATGATCTGATATCTTTGCCTTGCCTCAAAATGGTCCTGATATGTCGACCTTGCTACGACGTTTTCGGCAACACTTGGTACGATATTTTAAAGTCATTCAGCAGTTCTCGCGTTATTTCGAAAGGCAGGCGTTTAACGGACTTTATCGACGTTCAACTTTGCCCACTAAGAAATTACTATTAAGGGGCACCTTTTCAAGCTAAATGCGCGTAACCTGACCAAGCAAAAACTCTGGCTGCACAAAAATGGCCATGGTGGAAGTGAGCAAGATCAACACCCTCAATTTGCGCGCTTCTTAAGAGGCTCTGCACCCATTCACTGCACGCATCTACCGTCACTCGCAGATAAGCTGCCACGCCAGTTCACGTTCTGATGCCGCTGAGTCGGCAGCACTCGGCACGCTGATTCGCAAAAGAGCTAGAACTTCTTTAGAAGAGGGATTACTGCCACGTCCATTTTCCATTGGTTCTTTAGAACTTGTTTTGTCCTCTAAGCATCCTTCCGACGTTTTTACCAAACCACGCTGCGTCCAACGTTAAAAGCCAAATAGCCCCTCAAACCTACATCGGTCGAGCATGAATTCAATAACGTCGCTCAGGTGAACCGGTCTTTTTCCGCCTTCCTTGTCGACACCGCACCTGTGGTCAGCGGATACGAGTACTATGCATATGTGAGGGGCTGTATCAGACGTAAAGCTTCATCGATTATTAGCGTCAAGATGACGATTAGTACAAGTGCGCAAGAGGGGTAAGGAAAATGTTTATACCGTTCTTTTACAGTGTAGCTTTGGAAATCTACACAGGGCGTTGTTACAACTCGATCCGCCACTATATGTAAGAAGAACGCGTCAAACCACATTATATTTGCTTGTCACCCTAAAACGTGGGTGCATTACGTATGTTGCATCTCACACAGCCAGAATTGGATTTTGATCCCTCGGCTCCTAGATAAACATGTGACATCGGGGCTATAGAATCTATCCTCGCCTTCAATATGGTAGAATGTGATGCAAACCTCGTCCACAGGCTTTCATATGGCTGCCCTTGGCACTTAGCACTACGTAGCAAAATTGCTAAGTAGTCTTACCACAACGTTCACTGCAGCTGAACTGGATCCAGAAGAGTTCCGTCTGGATAGTACAGGAATGACCTCAGATTTGAAACCACAGCAGTTTTACAGTCGCCTTGTCGCAGCTTCCCCCCTCTAACACATTATACCATGCGTTCATCAAGAACAAGCTTATGTCACTGCTGACCAGAGTCAGACCCGAAGTCGACCCAATTCGGCCTAAGCACGCCGCAGAAATCATTGATGCAAGTAATCCTCCTTTGAATTTGAATACTTTCTTTCATATTCACTTCTTTTGTTAATCTTCCACAAGGCTTGCGACTTACCTAAATTTCAGGAGAATTACCAAATGTACATTGCTTTTTCGGGCATCTTTTATCCCACGTGGCTATTAATTTTGGTTTTCGGATGCGTATAAAGGAAGGAGGTCAAAAACTGACACCAGCAATGTGCATATTTAGGCTGGTTAACCAAGCGGCCGTTTCATTTTTGGAATCAATGCAAATCATCATTTGCACCAGAATCGCAGCCTCCTGGGCCTTGTGCACATTCATTGTCAGCCGGAGTAGCACGTTTGTACGCTTATTCTTACTAAATATAGACCTCAAAACCCTTAGCTGTCTCATTCGTTGAGCGTATAAACAGGGGCTTTGACTCTTTTGTTTCTACTTGAGGGTCCCAATTAGTTTCCGTGAGAGTTTACAACACTCGTGGAAACCTCAAAAAACATCCCCGGGAATGTAAAATTATTCTTCTCGCAGGTAAAACGATGGCTTCATAGGTTCTTGCCAAGCAGTACTTCTTAACTTCAATCTTCTTGCTCTCTTACGCACAAAGTGGTACCAGTTCGCTCCTTTACACCACAAAGGCACCCTGCTTGCTATTAGGATGCAGCGTTTGGGTGGTGCACATCCACAAGGTACGACCCTTACGCCTATGACCAGATACGTAGCGCTGAGGCAACAAATAAAAGGCTCCCATAGTATCTGCGCATTACTGTCTGGTGGCAGCTCTGCTATATTCGCCACCACCACCCTAGGCGAAAGACACGAAAAATGATGAAACAGCCGTTAAAAATGCTACTGAAAAGACGTTTCCGTCAAAACTCACAAGTGATTCCAAGTCTTCCCTCCACAAGGTCAGGTATGTATCGTAGCTTCGTGCAATCATAAGAACGTCTTTATGAGTATCTGTGTAATCATTTGTCGAGTCTGGCATTCATTCTTGCTGAGGGCAATCAGCACTCAGTTTTCAGGAAGGCCTCATTAGCAACGAGCAGTCTCTAGACGTCCCTTCTCCCAGGGCTGCGCGCGATGTCCTCTGGTATTGACACACGGCAAATTCCTACACACTAAACTGTATTACCCCCTGATCGCCAAAAAAAGATGTATTATAGTTGGAACAATGCTGTTGGCAAGTAATTGCATCTTTTGTCGCAGATTCTAACACCATAATTTCTAGCTTTACACCGTGTTTGTATGGCAAAAAGAGCGTTGACCGGCGGCAACACCCTAGGTATTCTGACGGGTCTTGAAATGGTGTGAAATGGGTGTCCAGTTGCAAAAAATAGCGGAGATTGGTGTCGACCTGGCTTCATCCGGTTTTGCTAAGGTTATCCAGGCTTTGCTAAGGTTTTCTAGATTTTGCGATGTTGCTGCAAGGCTGGGCTAAGTGCTGAGTGATAAGGCAAAGTTTAGCCGGATTTTACAAGACCGTTCCGGATGGCCGCCCCACTTACATTGGATCCCAGGAGGAACAATCTAGAGGTCGACCCTTAGCCCCGCTGTTTCGCCAGCCTTGGACCACAATGTACGCGCCGCATATTTTGCGCTTTTTTAACAGTCCAAGAGAGTCTTTCACCTTTAAAATGGTATAGTAAGAGGTGCGCATAGGCATATGCGCCTAGAGCTCACACTCGAGCAGGCGGGAAGGCCGGCTTCACTGTTATAATACCCTTTCTGCGGTGGTGCACTGATTATAAGCGGTATACGCTGTTTTTTCATGGTATTTTTTTCCAAGCGCCAAAGGACGAACCTCATTGCTAAACAGCTTTGTTAAAATATTATTCAAACTTTTACTGTTTCTTAACACTGTGGGGTACGAAACATCTCCCGCTCGTAGAAAATATTCAAGTCCACACCTGTAAACATACCTCGGCAAAGTTGGCCCGGCTCACTCAAACTCACTCACAAATTCTTTTTTTTTTTCGAATCACCACTCACTGAAACCCTGACTCAGGGCTGAGCAGCACATCGCGCTCACTTAAACTCGTACTCAAAGTGAGCGCAAAACTCAGAAATCACTCGGACTCAAAACTCAAAATGAACTCAGTACTCAAATGTACTCAAACTCAAAATGTGCTCAGTACTCAAAATGTACTCGCAGTATTCAAGATGTACTCAACTCAAAATGTACTCAAACTCAAATGTACTCACATCTCAAAATGTACTCAAACTCCAAATGTGCTCAGAAGTCAAACTGTGTTCAAACTGAAAATGTACTCACAACTCAAAATGCACTCAAACTCAAAATGTACTCAAACTCAAAATGTACTAAGTACTCAAATTGCACTCAACACTCAAAATGTACTCAAAACTCAAAATGTACTCAAAGCCAAAATGTACTGTAAACTCAAAATGAACTCCGAACTCAAGATGGACTGAAAACTCAAAATGAATTACGCACTAAAATGGACTCACAACCCTCTTGCGCTAGGAGTTTACTCGGGCTCAGATGAACACTGATTTCCTTAGCATTGAGAGTTTTAAAATTCATTCGTAAAAATATTACGGGTGTAAACTCGTGAGCTCAAACTCTTGAATTCGGTATGACATGACACCATAACACCTGTGAGGTGGGAACAATTTTTGTTGCATATTTAATACAGCTATACCTACTGGCCATGATGACTAGCGCTGGCTGCAAGCAATTGTACGCATATATTGGATACGAAACTCTTGATGCAGGCTCCGTGTTCGTGTTCATGACAGAGGCGGTTCAGACTCGATGGTGTGCTGGGGCCCTGGGGCGAAACAAACAAGATTAGGCGAGGGGACGTGCACTCACTGTTTCGTTCATTTACATCGAAGCTGTTTAGAACCCTAAACAGCTTCGATGTAATTAAACTGAGCAGTGAGCACACGTCCCCTCGCATAATGCACGGTCCCGTGCAACACTTTCTCTGCATCCTGAAAAACGCCTGCTAACAAAGCGAACTTTCCCCGCGAATTTATGAAGCGCGAGGCGTTCATGGATATCTCTTTTCTTTTTAATGCGTAGCATTCTTTGCCAAGTACGCCCTCGCCCTCCCCCGGCCAGGATCCTGTAATGTCCTGCATTTACACAAAAATGCAGATATCACGAAAGTTCAACCTGTAATCATTATAAAAGCGTAAATGTAGATAATTCATCAAACGAAATTTAAAACAAACTAAAAAAAGAAATATTGAGAAAAAGTATCGAAAATGGCGAACCGTATAACACGGGAGTCATTGATACCTAGAGATTGAGTTAAAATTCACAGTGATGTGCGCTAGCGCATGTGGGGTATCAAATTGAAGGTCTCGAGGAGCGATATCACGTGGTACAAACAAAAAATGCTTCGTAGTCATAATTGTGACTTTGTTATAGGGAGTCATAATAAAGGTTGGACTTCATAATGATGACCCGTATGCCTATGGGGTCTCAAATTAAGAGTTTCGATTAGGGAAATAACGCTGGATTATTAAGAAATACATCCTGGTAGGAATAATGACATAGTCACGATTAATCATACAATGATATAAAATTGATTGGGATATCGCTAGTGTGTCCCCCCCACCGAATTGAAGATCTGGGTGCGGAAATTCACATGGGACAAAAAAATGCTTCCTGGTTATAATCGTGACACACTCATCGTTAGCCGTAGATATGGTTAACATTCGATGTGATGTGCGCTAGGGCGTGTGGGGATATTGAAGGTCACGTGAGACAAGTAAAAATTCGTCCTGGTCATAATCATGACATAGCCATGGTGAGTCATCGATTGGGTTAAAATCAAAGTGATGCCGTCGCGAGGCATGCGGTAACAAATTGAAAGTCTTGATGAGGCGAGATGCTTCCTCGTTATCCTCATGTGATAGTCATGGTAAACCATAAATTAGGGTAAAATTCTAAGAACTTCAGGCAAAGGGTTTAGGGTATCAAATAAAAGGTTTCGATGAATAACGTAGTGTGGAGGAGATAAAAAGGGCATCCCGCTGATTATTACTAGTTAGGAGTAAACTGCGCAAAATTCAGTGCAGATGCTAGAACGGTAGCACAAAAGGATTTGTGGTGTCAAACGGAAGAGTTTGAAGCAGAAAATTTAAACCGGGAATGACCGCATCGTAAGATCATTATGTGCACTCACTTTATAAGTAAAAACTCGGAGTTGTGTCATAAGCTCATCAGGGCTGTACAATTATTGGTTTCCGTGTCGAGAATCGCGTGTAGCTAAAGCGAACACACGCTACTTAGTAATGACAAGTTCAGTTTTGAAGGACGGCAATATTGTAATCCCGAAGCAAAAAGCATGAAAATTCAATTATTAGATGCGACGCATCTCTTTCTCTCGGGCTTGTCCCTCCTGCGTCGTCGTCGAGGAGTCCGTCCGCATCCCTCCTCCGTTCATCTCTCCCACGACTGTGTGTAACACTCTCACTCCGACTCATTAGCATACCACAGCTGGCGCGCTTGTTTGGCGCGCGCTTCGCTGCGTTAACAACTGCTCCGGTGCGCGCAAGTGTGTGCATGCGCGACTCTCCTCCATTATCTCCTCTCCTTCAATCGCTGTGAATATAAAGCGGGTATCGCGCCGCGGCGGTTCAGTCAAGCGCTCGCTCTCGCACTGACGTGACTTTGCTTTGACTACTTCGTGCTTCACTACTTCGTGCTTGACTTTATTCTTCCGATGAAGACATAATGGAACCGACGCTCTCTTCAGTGAGTGGTGTGACACAACAATTACGCCCATCGTGCCGCGTATAGGAACACCCACATGTGATGGAAATGCATCATACGCGTTCACAACACGTTTCACTCGATTTAGAGAATCAACCCAACGGAAACACCAATTGAACCCCCCGATGCGTCGCATCACACAAGGGTTCCCTCGCAAAAAGATGGGCGTAATTTTTCACTTCCGCATTTTGCTCATCATCAAACACTTCGAGGAACACTTCGTCTTCTTCTGGACTGACCATCATTATCGTTGGTTCCGTGACCGGTGTTCGGGGACGGCTGTGTCGTAGAATAAACGTCCTACTTCACCAAGTACCCAAGGCCCTTACAATTCAAAAACCCTCATCTGGTGATTCAGAGGGATCAATCGTGCTTACGGAATTTGACCAGGCCATCTTTAAAACCTAGCTTGGTCGACACCCTGCGGCTCGCAATGTCTGGAAAAAAGCCCGCGTAGCCACCAAAACAACGCTCGTGAACAGCCACAGGGGCAAGATGGAAATG
Organism: Haemaphysalis longicornis; assembly: GCA_013339765.2. Taxonomy (NCBI): domain Eukaryota; kingdom Metazoa; phylum Arthropoda; class Arachnida; order Ixodida; family Ixodidae; genus Haemaphysalis; species Haemaphysalis longicornis. The sequence goes on along the minus strand of CM023451.1, from coordinate 28,174,487 downwards.
GAAACAGGGGAAACTTTTTTTAATGTCGGAATGGCTCAATACCCACAGGCAACCACTGCTCCCAGTGCTCCGCTTCTTTAACTTGTATAAACTAGAATGTTGCCGGGTAGGCCATTTTCTAACGGTCGAGGCACCACCTGGCGGGCATTTCTGGGAGACTGCGGGGCGAGTAGACGACGTCGCAGTCCCACGCTTTTGCTCCGTGCCGCGCGTGGATATCAGACGTCCAGGTGGCATCGATAAACGTGTGATTTATTTGGTACGTCAGCAGCGCCAAGTTCAACAGGACTTTAGAGAGAACTTTCAAACCGTCCGAGAGGTGTCATATTTGCCCATAAATTCTCTCCCCAACCTGCTGAGGCATCGGGCCACCCCACAAGCGCTTTGTCCTGACGGGGGTTGCCTGTGAGGCTACGTTTACCCGTGCAAGCAGGACGCCCGACTTTTCAACCCAAATTGATGTTTCTTTTTATAATTGGGGGCAGGTTGTTGTCATTGCCTTTACTTGGCAATGTAGAGAAGCTACTCCTCCGGGCGTGAATACGCCATTGTTGGCTGCATCAATAATCAGCGTTAAGGCAAACGGCTCGTGCAACAAACGTGTGAAGAGCACCACCACAAAAGAAGTGTCTGCCTGCGCGGGATCTATTCACTGCACAAATTTCCTGTGCCCTTGAGTGCCGCCTCGAATTGTTCGCCGTGCTTAATCGGGTAGGCTTCGAACCAAGCACATTTGCCAGAATACGTACCGTCGTACGCTGCTTCCGGAAGCACTGCTTATTCACCCTCATGTTGAATCCCTATCCCAAGTTTTTTGTTCTCTGGATGTGTGTTCTGTTCATCTCATCGACGGGAAACCGACAAAAATCATTCAGATACCTATGCTGCAGCTGGGGTATGCGAGAAAGTTGAGCCGAAAGAAAATAAAAGCGTTGCGATTACAGAGAAGGCCCGGTCGTGTCAGGAAATTGCTCTTCACGGTACCCACCGACCGCTGAAACGCTATAGTTCTTCTAAGCAAGGAAACGGCCGTGAAATCTTGATGTATCAAATAAGTTGCTCCTGTTTGACATCAGGAAATTGTGTTATCAGGCGGCAAATATTTTACTTTTATGAGCACGTACGTCTACGACCTGCATAGTTAAAGAAATATTTCATGGCCTTGTTTACCAACGAACTCAGTATGAGGTATGGGAGCGCCTAATAAATGTCAACACGTTCGCGCACCCACAGCAGCAAGACATGCTTGGAAATTTGCACTATCGCGCGCACGATTCCAGGCATTCGCTGATTTCGCCAACGCTTCTTACTTCTTAGCGTATACGTAGGAGGCACATCAGCTCAATAGTTCGTAAGCTGTTTCATGGGAACGCAGGCTTTTCGATAAATGTTTAGTGCGGCAATGTGTCGAAACAATCATGCTTTTAGATGGCGTGGTAACAATGAACGAGTACAATTATATCTATCCGGCACTGAATAAGGCTTTTTTTACTTGTCATTATTCAGAGCCATGATTTCCGATGGTTGCTGCCGATCCACCTTCCTTCACCGAGACAATATTTTGATACCCTACAAGCCCTATCGGCATCACTTTTCACTTTAACCCAATCATCGACTAGCCATGACTATACCATGATTATAAGGAGGACGCATTTCTTTATTTATTCCACGGGATTCCCCTCATCGAGACCTTTAACTTGACACCCAACAGGCCCTACTGGCGTCACTCTAAATGTTCACTCAATCTATTACTCACCATGGCTATCTCATGATTAAAGCACGAAGCCTTTTTTTATTTGCCCCACGTGATTCCCCTCATCAAGATCGCAAATTTGATACTCTACACGCCCGAGCGGGGTTACTTCGAATTTCAACCCAATAATATACTCGCCATGAATATCTCATGGGTATAACCACGAAGCATTTTTGTATTTGTCCTACGTTATTCACCCCATCAAGACCATTAATTGATACACATCCTAGTGACATCCATTTGAATGTTAACCAAAATAGTGACTAACCATGACTATCTTAAGATATAGCCATACCGTATTTTTGTCCCGTGTAATTTCCCTCATCGCAACCTTCGATTTGATGCCGCGCACACTCTAACGGCATCATTTTGAATTTTAACACAATTTATCACCTATTGTGACTATGTCATATGATAATAATCAGGAAGCATTTCTGCATTTGTCCGACGTGATTCCTCTCATCGAAACTTTTTATTTCATACGCCACACGTTCTAGCGCTACGAATTTGAATTTTAACCCAATCTATGACTAGCCATGCATAGGTCGTAATATACCCATAAAGAATTTTTGTCCTACGGGATTCACCTCATCTAGACCTTGAATATAGTTCCCAACACGCCCTCATGGCATCATTTTAAATTTTAACCCAATCTATGTCTTGTTATGACTGCCTGATGACTATACACAGGAAGCATTTTTTTATTTTACCTTACGGGATTCCGTTAATCGGGACCTTTAACTTGATACCTTAGACGCCTTAGTGACATCTACTTCAATTTGTAACAATCTATCTGATAATGGGGTCATTATTCAATCTAAACGGCCGTCGCCCAGTCAGTTCAGTTAACAACTCGTTTGAAACAGCGGAAGGGAGAGCCGCTGCCTCTTCTGCCCGGTGCTCACCTCTTCCTTTTTGACCCTAGCAAATCAAACTGTTAACAGAAGCAGGCGAACAACCAGCAAGAATGCGCCGCCGTGTGCTTTGCCACCACCCTCTCCCACCTTCTTGAGGATCCAACAAGAGGAAAAGGTGCGATAACCCTTTTTATGACCTAACCAGTCGATTATTATTCGCACACCCAGCCACTAAATCAGACCCCGCCGCCTCCCCAGCAACCGATAATGCGCATCGCAAATGCTGCCGTACCCGCAGCTAACCTGAATTGCGAGCCTAAAGTGGCCCATGAAACTTAACCAGTAACCATATCTGCCTCCCAGGCTACAGTTCATATGTACTCAGAACTCAAAATGTACTGAGAACTCAAAATGTCTCAAACTCAAATTTACTCAGTACTCAAAATGTACTCAAACTCAAAATGTGCTCAAAATGTACTCAAACTCAAAATGCACTAAGTACTCAAACTATACTAAAATTCACAATGTACTCAAACTCAAAATGTACGCAGTATACAAATTGTACTCACATAAAAACATACTCAGCATGTACTCAAACTCAATATGTACTGAGTACTCAAAAGAACTCAAACTCAAAATGTACTCAAAACTCAAAATGTACTCAATACTCAAAATGTACTCAGTACTCAAAGTGTACTCAAGCTCAAAATGTCCTCAAAACTCAAAATGTACTCAAACTCAAATTGTACTCCAAAGTAAAAATGGGCTCAACACTCACTCGTTCTCAGGCGTACTCAAACTCAGTGGGGCTCAAACTCCTTCAAGCTCATACTCACCATGCTACACCAGCCTCGCGCTCACTCACAATCAAAATCACGTGTGAGTTTGAGTCTAAATGAGTCTGTAGTGAGTAGACTCATGAGTGAGTCCGCCGACCTCTGCATGTAAAAGGGTAGAAAATACCTCCAAATTTGAAGATCTTTTACACCCTTTTTTGTGGTTTGTAGCACCCGAATTTGTAGCTTTACTTCCTTGTGGGGAAGAGGGAGTTGAAAAAATGAACACCCCTTTTTTAGGGTGTTGAAATGGAGTGAAATAGCTATGTGGTATTGAATAAAGTTTCAAGGTTTATTGAACCAAAGAACCAAGCGACCGCCCCCACTCCGCCTTACCAGTAAACATTTTTGCAAAACCTCAAGCTGACTTGTATATGCTGGCATTAAAATGCATGACTCCAAAATTAGCACTAAAATATTTGATTCTGCATGTAAGCCCACCGCCTCCATCCGAAAAGTTACCTCTGCTGGCTATAAAAGCAAGAAGAGTAGGTGTAGTTGTCGGGTAAGTCAGCACATAGTCGATTTCCCCGTGCATACCATTGGTTAGCTGCTCACTTCATTTGTGGTCCAAGTATAGCTTGTGCATGGTGAGTGTGTGTGTAAGTCGTGCTGCCCGCTGAGCTTCTCTACATTGTCACTTGTAGCTGTGCTGTCCAAATCCGTATTTTAAGGTATTACGAAGCTTTACGCCCTGGTTTTATTTCATTCTGAAGTACACCTTCTTTCTATTGTTATACCCACTTTTAGTCAAAATATCTTTCAAAGGTGTTTGCCATGGGCAATATTTTCTTACCCGGCCATTTCAGCCAGAAACCAACATTCAGCATTCAAAAATGACAGTGGGTCACAGGTAATCGTAATAAAATAACGATTGATGCCAAGTGTTGTGTTCTGGTGCTGAGTCTGCCCTTTCTTTCGTGATTGAAACTTTCCGGATCAATCCGATTGATTCGGATTGAGTTGAACTTGTAGGCTCTCCTAAGGGCCAACAGACGGAATTAGATGTAACAGATTTAAGGGAGCACACATTTTTAAAGTCACTACTAATAGTTTTTAACACAGTAACGATGAACCTAAACCCATCGTTTAAAAACCAAACAGAAGGCGAGCCATTGTTTAGTGACCGAACAGCAAAATATGGAAATATTGTAGCAACATCACTCTTTTCTTTCTTTGTTGCCAAAAAGAAGAAAGTGCACGAACAGAGCTCCCGCCAATGCAGAAACAACACTGATTAGTCGACCTGACCGAGGGACACCAGATACCACTTTAGACGAAACTGTAAAGCAGAAATTCTAAACAAGTCGAATTCACGAAGTGTCTGCATGCTTTAAAAAGGCATTCCCATTGGCGAAGATTCTTGAATATCGGTACAGCCAAGCTGATCACGGACATGTCGATATTCGAATATGTTACAGAAAAATAAATGCCAAAGATGTATCAAGAAGCTTAATAACAAATGCTCAATTATACTGGGACAACAAGAAAAACATTCCCACGGAAAATGTACTTATCTCGAGTAAATAGCGGTACAATGCAAACACCTAGACTAAACACGAGAATAAATATGATTGATATTACTATGTGAAGGTAAATGAGGAGGAAATGTTGTAGCATCGAACGACTGATAAAATAGAATTGTTAATACAGGCACGGGTGTTCTTATTGTGAAATAATTGTTGAAAGTAAATTAAACTGAGCGCATTGGCGATGTCGTCTTAGCGACAAGTTGCAATATTCTTTAAGTGGAATAAGTTTTCATAAAACGAGAGCTAAAGCCATTTAGGAACACATACTTCTTTCGCAAGGCCCAAGTATTGACAACTGATGGTGATTCCGTAAACTTGAGAAGTTTACTGTGTACCAAGTAATAATTTTATTTATTTGTCAGTACTGTAGGTCTTCTGCAGAAAGACCCATATGCGTCTTAAATTTATTACCAATAATACGACAGACAAATGATACAATATGATGACAATCATAATAATAGCACCCATACATAAAACTCGGAGCAAGAATAATGTCACACTAAAAGCAAAAAATAGTAATTTTTGAGGAATGTGGATAAAACAAGCATAGCAGCTGTTTCCTCCACATACTCGCGTTAAAGCTGGCTTATCCGCAAGACGTTTTTGCACATGCCATATAACGTACGTACACGTAGCCATATATATGGCTACGTGCACGTAGCCATATGAAGATTTTCTTAAAACAATCCCACCAAAGCCCAACGACGTTGCAGGGTTCTGCCTTTAGCAACACCGCCACAGCGGCACGAGACATGTTTTCTCTTTTCCCTGGTGATTCCAATTCGGCATCCTCCAACTTTCACTTTCATGGACTGAACGGACAGCACAAACAAGACTAAATTACGGCGCTCACGATGTAAACCCGCCTGGGCTAACGGCAACGCAATCGATGAAACTTTTGAGTCGCGTAATCAGACACAAAATATGCTGACCGCCGTTTACGGAAGCCAGCTAGGCTACCTGCGAAACTTGAATGCCATCGCAGACTCTGCCACCTCCAACCATCGCAAATCAGCTAAGGCACTGTACTAGAGCTTGTAATGAAGCCGGCCTAGCTAAGATGGTGGGCTTCAAAAAATTAGTGCCGTTCCGCTGAATGTGAGCTGTCGGAAGTGCAGAGCAGTGATTCGCCATAATGGGTGGTGGCGCCGTTATCCGCTAACTGCTACCACCCATCACGCTCTTACTCGCCCTGTCTCTTGCATCTCTTGATGAATATGCAATTCAAATTTCCCGCCTTTGCACTTCTCGTGAACCCCCTGCCTAATACTGCGCGAGCGGTGGTTTTGTTCTTTCTGTGCGTGCTTTAATTAAGTATGCTGGAGCGGTTTAGCGTCATTACGAACGCGTAATTTTGTTTTTGCGCGGTTGGAGCGGTTTCTGCCTCTTTTGGAACGTGCCATTTTTTTTTGAGCGGCTGGAGCCTTTCTGCGGTATTTCGAACACGCCACTTTTTTCTTGCGCGGCCGCTTTTTTCGCTTGCTATCGCAAAAACCAACTTAACGAGTGTTCCAGACTAAACGAACGCGGGGGCTGCCAGTTATATACAAAGATTATGCCTGACATGTACCTGAGGTATTCTTTGCTCTGAAAAACGCGGAGATGCATGACAAGCGCCAGTGCTTCACGAGGTTCGAATGGTTATGTTTATTAAATCGCGTGATTTTCGAAGCCTCCGCGTGACTTCCTGATACTTGGGTCAGTTATCTCGCTGCGCCACCTCATTCCGGTAGTCGCTAGACATCGACCATTAGCGAGTTACTACGACAAGGCGAGCCCATGAATTGCTATGCACTTTACAGCACGCGTCAAGGTAACCTCGCACATTGATCGTCCTCAATCGTTACTAACCTGCAGCTTAGGTGTGAATGCGTTTTTGTAATCCCCGAGGCTCTAGCATAGAATTTTTATCTTTGGAGTAAAGTTTTTGGCATGAATTTATTCATCATCATCACTATCATCAAAACCATCATTGTGATGATCATCATCGCTGGTTTGAATAGTGAAGAATTAGTAAAACGCGGTTACCTGCGCCTTGAGAGCAATCGGTATAAAAATTGAAAATAATATACCGCAGTCCCAATACGATAGCTGCGTGACTGCGCGATTGTACTAAAGCTTATGCTGCCAAAGCTCATTCACTATAAGTGCAGACATCAGCCGGCCGAATTCAGTCATCAGTGGTGGCGCGTCATGTGGTAGCGATAGTGCATATCCAGTGGCCGCGAAAGCGATCAGGTATGGCGTCCCGTACGCTGCGAAGAGGTGTCCACGCGTACCTCACGTCCGCGCTAGCTGCGATGCGTGTAGTGGCTGCGATTTTTTGAACGCGGAGGCATGGCCTCTCCATACGGTATACGACTGTGCGTCGTAAAACCTTGTGAAGATCTGAGACCTACTGCTAAGTTGAATTAGGGTAACAACAGTCGCTTTTCTTCATTCGGCATGATCTGCATCAACTTTTAGACATCCTGAGCGCAATGCCCTTGGAGCTTTTTTGGGATTTCCCACCGTCGCGACACTGTGGGGTAAGTTACCTGTTACTGCCCCATCCGCACTCCCATCCCTCATAATTTCAGTCCGTTCGCAATGACCTGATTCCTAAAAGGCGTAAAACAAACCATTTTCCCCCTATTTTGTTTTTTTTGTTCTAATTAGGCAACCGTCCACTGTTCCTTCGGCATAAAGGCAGGGTACCAACGAGGGAGCACGGGGAAAAGACCAAGAAAGGTCGGCGCATCTGAAAGTCGACAGCGGAAGCTTCACGAAGACTCGCTTACACAACACCAGAGACAAGTGACTGTATTCTGAATCTATTCTACACTCTAAGTGTTTTGTCCACTCGGCTGCGGCGAGGCTTAGGTGAAGCTTTTGCACTGAAAAGGACTTTAGCTGATCTCAGCGACTCGAGATTCGAGAAGAGAACCAATTCAGATAACCAGGGTAAGTGTTCCTCAGAAGGAAGAAAATGGTTTCGAAATTTATTTATAGGCAACGAAACCACACAGCACTGAAAATACCTATTGACCACAAATCGCTTAGTTGGAGAACTACTGTGAATATAAACTAAATACACAGCTGAATGTGGACCGAGGGCTTACAATTACAATGATTCAGTTTGTTGTCTCATATCACCATCGCTCATCCATGCTTTGCCATTAAGGGTAGGTAACTTATAGCTCTGTGATAGCGTACCGCATTTAAGGCTTTTAGTTATTGGGATGCGTTGGAACTTTTGATTCGATGCAGACAACGCTCATCGTTATCAACTTTACGTATGAAAACCGAGCAATTACACGCGGCACGGAAACGTCTCGAGAATCGTCAACCTCTTTCGCACCACAGATTCACAGCCCAAGGACGACGAGGTCTATCACACGGTGCCGAAATCCGGAAATAATTACAAGCGCAATCTCATCGATATTCGCAGCCACGCAAACCTTGCGAACAGACGCAATGCCGCAATGTTAACATCGTCATCTCCGGCCGTGATCCTACTGCCATTAAACGGCTACTCCGATGAGGCCACAGCTTACACTCCAGCTGGACGCCCGTAACACCCGCAGCGACGGGGCGTTGTGAGTGCAGTTAGGACACTTGATGTCTAAGGTGGACGTCCTGCTTGAGCGAGTCGAGGCACTCCACCACAGGATGAAGAACTACGTTCCCTGACATTTTACGATACGCTAGACGAACTGTCTTAGATCTGGTCGGTGGACGCTGGAAAGTAGTCAAAATGTCGTGAACACGGCAGCGACCATGCGCTTCATGTTACAACGCGCTTTTTAATCAATACCTTCAAAAACGACGCGCTGCTAGACATTTGGCATAAAACGGTCTAAGCTGCCTCGGCTTGCGATAAAGGATTTTTGATAGACACCGCAAAAACTGGCAGCGCTTGAGGATGCAGTTTTAGTTTGCTGCGCACAACACCTTGGAAACAAAGATAAAATTATTTATGTGAATCCCCGTGTGACTGGAGCAGTGACACCGGGCACATCTGAGGCCTTAGCCAGCATTGAGATGTAAAAAAGGAGTTTCGGTGACGAAAGAGTTCTCAATCACAATCTCTTCCTAAAAGTTCTGGACTTGATACCGGTTTCGCGATTAATACGTACACTAAAATCGACCGATTTATGACCTCGTGAAGTTGACCGTACAAATTTTGCAGGAATTTGGCACTAGTCATCTGATTAGTGCTTTATGTTACGGGATATTCGATATAGTGCGCAACACTCCGACGTACTGTTGAAGTTTCAACATTGCTATATCCTACCGATTCCTTCAACAATTAATCAAGCGGAACTATTGCCGCTGGTGACCCACAGCTTGAAACAAGAAAACCCTGAAGAACGTCAACCATTTTTTATGTGTTTGGACTACCAGAGACAGTGTCGAGAAGCAATAGGGCAGCGATAACCAAGGAGACACCCGAACCCGCTTTGGTACTGGAAGAGCCGTCTGAAGAACCCGTACATCATAATGAACGAACCATCACTGCTTTGGAAACTCAATAAAATAACACTCGACGGTACAAGATCTCCAAGCACACTGAACACCTTTCAGCTTAAAATTGAGCAGTATAAGCAAGGGGACTTTTCAGAGGATTTTTTTAGTTCTTGTTTCTGAACTGCATCCGCAGTCAAGGTCTGTTTTGTAGGATTTCGCATACCAGCGTCTTATACCAATCTACATTTATAAAGCGTCACTGGCTTCCATTGTCAAGAAGGATTCAGAAAGGTCACGATGATGTACAGCCTGTAGCTATTACGGTCAAAGTTTCTCGCAGGCAGTCTGTTAAGTTTGTCGTGAGAGGAGGCTAGCGAGAGAGGTGGTCACGTGACTGTATTCAGGACGACCACTGTTTATATATTGGTTGCATGATTCTGTGAACAGCTATCGCACTGCAGTCGACCTCGACAGTCTTTAGCCTTGCGATATTTTTTCATAAACAGAAACAATCGCCCTTCTTTGGTGATTCTGGTTTGCCCAAACATTGTGTGCAGAGCACCTGTGCATCAAACTGCATTTTCTCGTCGACCTAATGACATCGTGGCACTCGCAAACGAAGGAATTTCAACGTACGCATTACACGCCGAGCCTATTCTCATGAAAGGCGATTAAGTCATAGGAAGACGAAAAATGCAATTTGATACACGGGTGCTGCACACAAGGATTCAGCAAAACTGATTCGTGTGTACTGTACTATGACTCACTGGACCCGAAGCTCGAAGCAGTGAACAGCTTGCTAGCATTGACTGCCAAGGGTGCACTGCGACTACGGCTAGTCTCAAGCACTGTGCCAGCGTTAGTGTGCTCCCAGCAACCGTTGCAGGTAACCACGCGAAGACGGATGAGCAGTTGAAAACAATAAAAGTAGAAAAGTCTATAAAAATGTCTTTTCCTTTTTTTCTGCCGCAATAAAGTTAAAATTACAGCTACTTTCCGGAACTTCGTTGTGTGCGACAATCTGGAATGAGGGAAGCACTTCCTTAAAAAGCCTTCACAAGAAATCGTGCTCAGAATTTGAAACCGGAAGCTCTGCTCGGAACTTTTGTGAAGCAGCATGTAGCAATGCTATTATTGTCAATGTTAATGGAAAAATTCTTGGGGCACTTAAGCCTTGTAATTTATTCACAGGCCAAATCCCGCGGTTATAGAACATCGCCTCATGTTTTCGGAGCCGTAATATTCAGCTGTCATGCGGCACGCATCCTCATAATCCTTGTTTCAGCCTCGCACGGTACTAGGTCAGTGCAGTAGTAACTGCACTTGCTTCGGGTAAGGCGACCCGGCTTCAAACCCCATCGAAACCTGAAGGAGTTGCTATGTAAATTTTTTTTACACCGAAAGTAACTTGGTTTTGTTAGCGTAGTCGCCAGTATTGACAATCACTATTGGTGTTCTACGAGACATCCGAGGCTTTTGCCGGAAGAGCATATGGAGGTTTTTATATATCTGTGCGGAGTCGTCTGTTTTAATTTTTTTATGCTTCTGAAAAAAGACAAAAAAGTTTCTACACCCCTCAAAATATCATAAAAACTTGCATCTCTTAACAGTTGTCGAATGGTTTTTTATCGATTTGGGTAAAAACCAGAAACTTTGAAAATGCTGGCGCAAAACGTCAGGACGAACAAAGCTCGAACGAGGAATTGGGGAAAACAGCATGAAAAAACAGTAAAAAAGACAAAAGGCATACATGAAGTTACGCTGTCATAGAACGTAAGGGTTGAGCTGGCGGATAACCTTGCTGTTGCGCGTACGCGGCTACACCGCCTAATGAAGAAACTACGACAGGACGCCAACCACACGGCGAGATTCTGCCGCACAATTAGAGGTTACCTGAAAGAGGGATCTGTCAAAAATAAACCAGCGAACATGAACGTCCATCGCGGTTGGCCCTGTTACATGCCGCAGCAAGCATTGATATATAAAAATGGATAAATATAAAAAACATTTATTCGTGTTTGATGCGTCATCCTTCCAGAACAGGCGACGTAGCTAAACCGGTACTTGAAGCTGGCCCGATCCGGCTCCTTGATGTCTTGACCCTTTGACGGCGTTTTCGCAGGTACAATGCAGCAGTGATCGCTAATGCAGAAAAAGCATTTCTCGAGATTTGCCTACGGGAAGATGACTGGGATGTTCAGAAATTTATATTCTTCAGAGCCTACGCCAAGTAGTCTGACTATTGCCAGGAAAAGAATAATCGAGGATGACTCTATTTCCGTTCGGTGACACTTCCAGCGCTTTGTTGCTAACAGCTACGCCCAAGCTCTACCTAAATACTTAACTAAATACTACTTAACTAAATACCGTCGACAACTCATCTGCTTCTGTAATCAATGTATATAAATTACCTTCTATTTGGTGCAGATTTGCTGCTAGCAGGTACGCCGAAGAACCGTGTATGGCCATGCCGAATTAAAAGCCTTCGACAACCCATCTGCTTCAGGAATCCATGTATATATATTACCTTCTGATTGGAGAAGGTAGCTATGTAATCGACATCAGAATGCTTCATATTATCCACATCATCCGTACTGCATTGATGACTAACCGGAAGTGGGTAAGCAACAGTCGTCATATTCCAGCGTTTTTTTGTGGACTTGATGAAATATGTAATTTTTATACTGACCATCTGAATGAGAACAGTTCTGTGTCCAACGCTAGCATTGCGCTTGGTGTGTTGTCTATGGCTTCGGCGCTTGAAATCGGGCTGACTTGATCAAACATTCGGTAGTTTATCATGGGCCCAGAGGCAGCCTATACGTATTTGTACTCGCGGGCACGCACAAAAAAACGTATCGTGGCACATCTGTACAGTAGATCAAATCAAGACAAATTCCGCTGTTGTACTTTTGACAGAACACATAATGTTGGATTACAAAGTAAACAAAACATCTCCTAGCTGTAAACATACGAGCACAGTGAGAACCACATTGCTTAACATAAACAACTGAAAAATTGGGAGAAAAACATTATGTTGTAAAATTAGCTGGTGAAGTAACAGGTGAGTTACCACTGTACAAAAATAAATAATTAAATGACGTTTTTGCGCCTACTAGTACAAAAAAAAATGTTCTTACACTGTGTGAAGAAGGATGACCTGCGAAGCAGGACGAAAACCCCATATTGCACGAAAGAAAACACGGTTGTTTGTACTTTGCCATGGAGCACACTTCCTGCCAATTAGCTGAATAAATTTTCGAATTTTCATATAATTTGCTTGTTCTCTAAATAACATTCAGCTATTGGTGAGTGGCCTGTCCCTACATTATATCTGCCTAGTTGAGTTGTCCTTGTTTTACCTGGTAGTGATACTGTTTCTTCAAAGGAGTAGAAAAATTATTAAACGAGATAATCACGTCTTTTTGCGACGAACATTCTGGAATATATTTAATTTCCAGACCAACACTCAGAAGGCCTGGTTCACGAACACTTTAAAACGCCTTGAACATGCAAAACAAAACGCCTTTTTTGTTCAGTCAAATAGATAGGAAGCCAATACGCATTGAAAAAATTCTATGTACTGAACATGACTACCTAGGAAAAATACGCAACTCAAAGCACTCTTTCTAGATCTGTAGCTTGCCAAGCATTCTATTAAGTTACCCCCGCAAGTTTTATGAAATAATAAACCCATAACCTGCGCACTCTACTAACTTCACCGTTGATGCTGGCAGACCAATGGGCGACGTCGATTGTGCAAACACCTTCAATAACGCATTTAGATGATTGTTTACAAAACAAACGGGCCATCCATTTTTTATGACGACTTCAACTGTCGAAGTCTTCATGCATCCACCAAATTTTCCGTATCTGGTATAGTATCTATAATAAACAACCTAATGCCATTGTCCTCCGCTGGTGCAAACGTTATTAACTCCAAATTCCTAAAAAACACTGTAGGTGTCTTTGCCGAATATATTTTGATTGTTTCCGCAGTAACTCGGGACAGGCCAACTACCAGACGATTGTAAAATAGCGGAGGTCATTCCAATCTTCAAAACAGGTAGCAAACACTCGCGTCTCAATTATGGTCCCGTATTCTTAATTTCAGTACCTTGCAAAATCAAGAAAAACGTCATATTCGCACACATGATGTGCTTTCTTCACAAAATTAATTATTATAATCCTGCACAACACACTTTCCGAACAGGGTTTTCATGCGAAATTCTACTGGCACTTTTCGCCCACTACCTTCATTTCAATCTCGACAAAACCTTCAAACCGCGACATCTTTCTAGATTTCCCATTACATTTGATAAGCTATCCCATAAACGCCTGCTACTGAAACTTCCGCACTTACCTGCAGTCTCAATCTGGATCCCAAAATTTCTACATAACCGTTCCCACTCTGTCATTGTATATGAGCAGATCTCCTATTTTATTCCAGTTAATCAAGTGTCCCTCAAAGTGCCATCCTTGGCCCCTTGTTATTTCTAATATACATTGACGACCTTCCAACGAACTTGTAATATACGCCTCTTTGCAGATGACTGCGCTCAATCACCAATGTATCCAATGAAATTAACCTCCAAAGTGACCTTAACGAAGTACAGCGTCGGTGTGAACACTGGCGAATAGGACGTAATCCTAACAAACGTAAACGTTTGTCGTTTCAGTGACTCCATAACCCCCTGACCACTTCTTAGATACTTTCCAACGCTCATGTTCAACTGGTGCATTCCTACAAATACCATGGCCTAGCTTTGTGCTCTGACCTAACTTGGACTGAGCACATCCGGAATATCATCGCAGCTGCTAATCGTGCTCTCTGTTTTCAAAAACGTCATCTGCGCAACGTACCTCGGCATGTAAAATTGCTGGCTTATCAATCCCTCGAGCGGCCAGGCGGCGGTGGAGAAACGGGGGAAAAGACTGCGCTGGGGAAGTGGTTCCGGGACAAGCCAAGGGCGTGCTTGCGCCGAGCATCGTGAAACGGCCCAGGAGCTGTCTCGGAGGACCTGCCGTTCCACCCGGGTGCCTGTTCCCGTTAGTTTGTTCCCCAGATGCGGTCTGGGCCAATGTTAGGGGACGAAGCCTAGACCGGCCAGGCAAGAGCGCGCGCACTTATGTTGTGAGGTGCGGCCACTGCATCTCGACCGTCTCCACGCAAGAAGTGTTCCGTCACGTTTTCGGGGCCTCAACACCCTCCAGCGACGCATTCGAGGTCTGTCTGCAGTGTTTCACCGTGGTTACCCCACGGCAGCGTCGAGTCGACTTAGTGTGAGCGAATCGTTGTCGCGTTTTCCCTGTGAACTCTTAGTCGGAATTGTAGCTTTTCGCGTTGCCTGTGTGTAGTCTGTTTTACTGTAGTTTGTTTTGCCAGTTGCTTTTTGTTAGTCCCTTTTTACGTGTGTGAATATATCTACCGGTGTTTTTGAAATCTTTATGTCATCTGTTTCTTCATCCTCCTCCGCGGGACACACGCCGGCCTGTTGACACGCGCCCTCACACGGCCACAACACGTGTACCTCTATACTGACCTCGAGTGACTTCAGAACCCTGCAATAGATTTATTCATTCCTCACATGCCTGTAACATTAGTGTGCGGTCTTTAAAAGTACAAAGTTACCAGTCTCCTTTGTCTTCCCGCCGCCGCATTGCTACCCTTTGGTTATTTCATAAAGTTTTCGCAGTCCACTTGTAAAATAACCTTACATCTCTCAACCATTTCGCAGACCGTATCACATTGGCCATTCCTTCTAAGTTGCCCGTCAATGTTCGCGCGCCGTTACTTTTGCTGCCTGATTTTTTCTTTGTGCAGGAAAAGAGGAAATCACGTTCCTCACCGCATGGCAGCAATCACCTGTCTATCAGCATGTATGCAGATTGTCACAAGCCATTTTCCAAGCTGCTTAGTGGCTTTTTTCTACGGTTTTTGAAACCTAACAGTTATATATTGTTCCTTCGCGGCCCGTTAACAGAATAAAATGAAATGAAAAAAAAATTCAAATGAAATACCATGCATGAGCTCCCACTTCTGTTTCCGGAAACAACTTTTGACCACGTCAGCTCTTCTAAAGCAGAAAGAATTTAGTTCAAGGAGTTCGATAGGGTAAAACGCACAACACTACTGCAAAACTTGATCTCTATGGCTTTAGGGGGAGAGGTTTCTGTTACTTGACTGGTAGCCTCCTTGGGCCAATACTTCTCATTCTCTATCTAAATCATTAAGTGAATACTACCCCCTCAAAGGGCCCGTCATTTAGCTGGTGACACAAAATTTCTTCTTAACAGTTGTGATACCCAGCTTCTACAACCCGGCCGGGGTTCTCGAAAACGACGCCGCGTCACCAAAAACCAGACATTCACTGGTAGTGCCATTCCCATGATCGTATCCTTGGCAGGTCAATCCGCAAACCAGCTGCATCCCATGCTGCCCGCAATGACCTATCCTAGCTCGTGACGCGCGTATCAGCTTTGTCCCGCTACTAGGTGGTCCTTATAGCCATGACCGGGATTGAAAATATCCACTGTTCTCCGATTGCCAAACTCCCATCCGCCGGCGAAAAGAAGGATGATAGAGTGTTCGAGTCGGTCGGTAAGCCAAAAGTAGCTGCATAGGATCGGCTGCGGAAAAATAAGGTGATGCCGAAGTCCTTAAAGTACCTGCCCGAAAGCAACGTGAAAGCCTGAAGATGTACTCACTAAAAATTTGAAACTGGTAGTAGCTATTGGATATAGCCACATGATAGCACAGAAGAGCACAGGTACAGCCAGAGACACCGTGAAATAACTGGCGCTTATGGGGGAACCAATTACAGATGAGGCCGTCTCCAACAGGACTGCCAACCTGACCAAATGAAGGCAGCGCCGACGGACAGCCAAGATCATGACCGAACAGTCACGTCTACGCCGAGAGCACCAAGATGCGGTACCGCACTAGAGCGGACGTGCGCAACTCGGGGGAAGGAAAGCCACGAGGGCCGCATCCAGGAACTGAGCGGAGAAGAGCACGCAAGACAAGGACCGACCGACCACCCACCGTCGAAGTCTTCCCGCCCGAGGAGGCTGCAGTCAGCAGAGACGCAAGTATGGTTGCTGAACTCAAAGGGGGATAAAAAATAAAATTAGGATTCCTGTCACAGTCCCCTTTATAGGGTGCACTGTCAGAAGATATGGGGAGTCTTCTCAAAAGAGCCAACAAACCCCACCGATTCCACAGGGAATAGGTGACAAAGGGGGTGTCCGTCTGATGTGCGGCTTTCTCCGACCAGAGCGGCAAGAATGAGCAAGAGCCTTGAACGAAAACAGCACAAAGACTTATATTTAAACAGGAAAAACACTGTACAAGCACGAGGAATCGATAGTGACAGACAACTTAGATTGAATTCTCTAGATCAAGAAACAGTTCAATATTAGGCAAAATGATACAAACAGGAGCGTTAACAAATGAATATTCCGAAGCGGAGTAGGTAACTAAAAGAAGAAAAAACGAACAGTTCGATGCATATGACAGAGTCCCACAATATTCACCGACCGGGCCGGATGATGCACCGCTGTCGGAGGCGATTCGGTTACCTGGGAAGCGTGGCTTCGGTGTAGGCCAGGCCGTCCGAGACGATCACGGTGATTCGAGGCCCGGGAGTACATTTGAGTGCTCCAGGGCGCGGGTCGCCGATGGTGTGATGCACAAACTGGCTGGTGCCGTTGTCACATCACGACGACGTGCAAACGTAGCTGGTTCGCTTAGGCGCGGCTTCTCTTTTTATAACCGCGCCGGCGCGGAGAGGGAGGGCACAAAAAACAACGCGCCCGCCGCCGTCAGCGAATAACTTCACTCTTCTCCCTTCTAGAATCATCGACGCTCTTTAGCACTGGCAAGGCCACCCGTGCCTCATCGAGAGTGCTCGAAGCTTAAGTGTAAGTTGAGCGACGGAGCTTTTTATTTTCGTATTTTCTTGCCGGCGAGCCGGCGAGTGGTCGTGTTACCGCCTCTTCGGTCGCGAAAGTTCTAGCCTTGTCTCGGGGCGAATAGAACCGAACTGAATGAATCGGACGACTGCAAGAAGAATTAGGCGCTGTACAATAAAATGAAAAATTTATACGGTACTTTTAGACGTCGTACGCCCGAGTTTGTGACAACTCCAAAAGCAATGAGAGTGGCAAAGGGCAATCCAGGAGATGAAATCAGTACCGCCCACACAACTGATTCGGGGCAAGGAAGCCACGCGGATATACGAAAATGCTACAAGAAAGAGATATAGGAAGAGCATGAGGAGGCAAAACGTTTAAATAAAGAATGTGGTTGGCGTCTTCACTGCATGAAGCCGCGAAAAATTTCTTTAACTACTCAAGTAAGAATACTTTTCTTGACCTCTTCACCGGTACCCAACCCTCAAAAAAATATTTCTGGAGTTTTGCACCATGACACTGCTACGCAACGAACGACATGCAAAAGATGCACCGACAAGATTTGGAAGAGCATCCTTCTGGCCGAGCCCTTCGCTCGCTAGGGCTCAGAGATAAATATTAAAAAGAACCAAAGAGCAGTAATACGGAGGCAAGTCATCGTTCGCTGAAAAATCAAGATATGTACCGCTTCGACCCGACGCTGCCGGCATAACCTTGTTGTTCCCCTCAGATGTATAAGCGTGGATCCTGAATTCCCGTAGAAGACACTGCAATGAACACTTGCTATCAAAGCGGTGGTACCCACATGAGGGACGGCAATCATTTTTAAAGCAAAGCTTTGTACCTCTACCCCCCAAGGGTTCTTTCGCGACCGTTGGTGTCACCAGAAAACTCCAGCGAAGAATTAAAAGAATTTACTGGGACCGCCGGGAATCGAACCTGGAACTAACAGACTAACAAAGCGAGAGCCCGTTGTCTTACCGATTTAGCTACGAGCCCACGCAAAGACGGGGAAGGCAGGTGGTGTACTAACCAAGCACATCTACGGGTTTACCCCCTGCGTTCTCGCTGAATGCCATGTGAAAGTGTCACGCGACCACTCACGCCCGTGCAGCGGCCCTGTGCGCACCTTGCTCATGTGATAAGAGTTACGAAAATTAAAGGAAGCTCACCAATGCATGGCATCTCACTTCTAGTACACCAATGTGCTAAAGCTTGTGGCCTCCAGTGTTCACGTAAAAAATCACAGCTCCTTGTTGTCCGCCCTCACGCCAAATCAAGAAAATACATTCAAATACTCGTTGATAGCCAGGCCATCACTCCAAGCCGCAGCATCAAGATCCTGGGCCTACATCTCGAGGCTAACACCCAGTGACGTCTCCTTGCAGCGCCTCAAAAACAGCATTAATCAAATCATACACATGATCAGGCGAGTTGCCACCAAGAAGCGAGGCTAAAGGAATCCGGTACCTTTCGATTAATTGAAGCTTTTGCCTCTCGAGAGTCACTTACTTCAACCCCTTGTGTTCTTCTCGACAAGGAAGACATAGAGATGCTTTATATAATGATTAGAAAGGCGGTCGAGCAGGCCATTGGTCTTCTCATGAGTGCGTCCACACAGAGGCTGCTTAGCACGGGGCTCTACAACATGGTGTAAGAGCTGATAAAAGGCCCTCTTTGTAACCAGAAGGTCCGACTCAGAACTGCGGTGGGTAACCGCATGCTTCACCAGATTGGCTGGGCAGCCCAGAATATCACTCTGATTGACGTACTCCCAGACTCTTGGCGACTAAAACTAAAGATGCTCCATTTGCTTAGAAATATGAACCCGTCACATGACGAGGGTCACCGAAAAGCACGGGCTCACGCGCTAAACACCACCCTCCGTGGGGATCATGCAGTTATCTACACAGACGCCTCCAAACATCGAGAGCAGCAACGCGCCATCATCGTGGCTACCTCCAGAACCAACCTCCTTGCGTGTACCTCGTTTAGGACCCAAGAAATGACGGCAGCAGAAGAGGCAGCCATCACCTTGGATCTCACTCAACCAGGGCTTCGGAGGGTAGTCACCGATTCCCAGCAAGCCTATGCACTGCGCATAATAAAAAACCACTCCCCAAACGGTTCCATTCAGTTCATTTGGACACCCCCTCACGCTTCAACAAATACGCCCATCCAACAAGCCTGCGCCTTTACCTCTGCACGAGGACAGTCACCCGCTTGTCGCGTTCAGGGGGATGAACCAACATTATCGCCTTCTGAGACAGACCGTACCTTCGCCTTACCCTTACCTTTCCAGAGAACAACAAACTACCCTACGGCTCGTACAATCCGGACTCCTTCCCACAGCCTACGCGTCTTTACTAATGCATCCGTATCGCTACGACGTTGAATGTAAATTTTGCTCAGAAGTAGGAGCACTCCGCCCCGTAATCGGGGTGTGCGACTTTAGCCCTGAGCACCCTCCTCTCTTTCCGTCAACTACCGAACAAGAGCAATGGGAGATGCTGCTGTCCAGGCCCTCTCTACCTACCCAGCTTCAGCGGGTGGACAGACCACAGGCCGCCCGGACTGCATATGGGCCCCACAGAAGAAGGAATCACTCCCCAGGGCGGCACTCTGGGCCGTTCAGAAATCTGAACAGAAGTATTTCTTTCTCCTCCTTCTCCTTCTCTGCCGCAAATCTCGTCGCCTCCGTCCGCGGCGCAGAGACGGAGAAGTCAGATCGTTTAACACCGGGTTAGAGCTTACTTTAATTTTATAAAAAAAAGTTTCCACTCTTGTGCTACACCAATACGACTCAACAAAACACGTTCATGCATCATAACCTTACCAAGAATATCTCTTTGAAGTTATAAATGGTGTGGTTAAGTGCATTTCACTTCTCTCTGGTTTTACTATTTTTAGAGCGATGTGTGTGAATATAAGTGACGTCGCATGGGTAATCGTTATGGGTGCCGTTTACAGCTTTGCTTTCCAACCACATTCACGGGGTGGCTTGGCACGATTTTTTTCATTCTCCCGCGCGCATGCCGCATGGGCATAAACGTCCAGCAATCCGCTGAGTAGCACAGCAGGACCACTGCGTGCAAGGGACAGTAGTAGAGTCTCAATGTTTTTTTCCTTATTACGAGAGGGGAAGCCACCAACAAGAGTGTAAAATTTGATTGGGGCTTTGTCGAGCTGCAGAACGTTTAGAAAACCAAGCGCTAAAACTATGAGCCTCAAAAGAATTATACCGGCATGTATGCAATCAGAAACAAACAAACGGGGGGAATGTTCGGAACATAATTTTGATATTGGACGATTTTTTTCAATGCGGCGTGCAAAAATACAGTCACCCCATAAACCTATGGTTTTGTTCATATTTCTGACTCGTTTGTAAAAAATAAAGACCCTGGGTGGGAAATCCGTCCTTAACATTTTCCCCGTTTTCGACTGCGAAAAAGTTCTTATTAACCGCAAGAGGCTAGGGCAAATATAGTTCGCGCTATGGCTTCTGAATGTGTCCATGGATTGTCTACGGGAAGCCGGCACTGCTGAAGCCTCTTAACGCGGGGAACGTCAGGCTGTCGCTGTTCGCCCACACGGCTGGCACATCTGACCGTGTTGGCGTCAAAAAAAGACGGTAGCATGCATCTCTTCGTCGACTACCGCCGTTTCAACGACGCAACTTGGAGAGGCCTTCTTAGTGCGCAGCACTTAAGTGACCGCTACTGAGCTTTGATATCGGAGTCGTAACCAAGCAAATCAAGACAGAAAGAAAACAGTGGAGGAAGGTGCGGCGAAAGTGGTACGGCGAGGGCAGTACGGTGAGCCCGCATGAGCCGCTATCTGGTGGTGATGGGTGGACAAGTGTGAGGGAGAGGACATGAGACATGCTGGGCAGTTGGGATGAGCCGCGATATGACGTCATAGAAGCGGGGGACCTCGTGTGCTCCACGATGACGCGTTCTCTTCGTGCGGTGCCGCTAGCACCCCGACGCAGAAGCTTGCAATGGCTGACATTGGCGCGGGAGGTTCAAACCCGGTTAACAACAACATGCGGCAGCGGCCAGATGGTATGCGATAACGGTAGAGCAGCGCCCGCCACCGTTTGTTCGCTCATCACAGGATCACTTTCCTGAGACAGGAGCTATGCGCCGCTACCAAGAAGACTGCAGTTTTCCCTTCTCACAAAATTCGGATTTCGGAATATAATATTCGTCAGCCATTTTTCCTGCCGTGGAATCTCTCATTTTCTCGCTTCGCCGTGCACACGTGTTTACCACTCTGGATTGCTCACGCTGATTTCGTGCCAAATCGTGCCAATCCACCCCGTGAATGTGGTTGGAAAGCAAAGCTGTAAACGGCACCCATAACTATTACCCATGCGACGTCACTTATATTCGCACACATCGCTCTAAAAATAGTAAAACCAGAGAGAAGTGAAATGCACTTAACCACACCATTTATTACTTCAAAGAGATATTCTTGGTAAGGTTATTATGCATGAACGGTGCTTTGTTGAGTCGTATTGGTGTAGCACAAGAGTGGAAACTTTTTTTTATAAAATTAAAGTAAGCTCTAACCCGTTGTTAAACGATATTACTTCTCCGTCTCTGCGCCGCGGACGGAGGCGACGAGATTTGCGGCAGAGAAGGAGAAGGAGGAGAAAGAAATACTTCTGTTCAGATTTCTGAACGGCCCAGAGTGCAGCCCTGGGGAGTGATTCCTTCTTCTGTGGGGCCCATATGCAGTCCGGGCGGCCTGTGTTCTATCCACCCGCTGAAGCTGGGTAGGTAGAGAGGGCCTGGACAGCAGTATCTCCCATTGCTCTTGTTCGGTAGTTGACGGAAAGAGAGGAGGGTGCTCAGGGCTAAAGTCGCACACCCCGATTACGGGGCGGAGTGCTCCTACTTCTGAGCAAAATTTACATTCAGCGTCGTAGCGATACGGATGCATTAGTAAAGACGCGTAGGCTGTGGGAAGGAGCCCGGATTGTACGAGCCGTAGGGTAGTTTGTTGTTCTCTGGAAAGGTCAGGGTAAGGCGAAGGTACGGTCTGTCTGTACGGCCCTGAAATCTTGATGTATCAAATAAGTTGCTCCTGTTTGACATCAGGAAATTGTGTTATGAGGCGGCAAATATTTTACTTTTATGAGCACGTACGTCTACGACCTGCATAGTTAAAGAAATATTTCATGGCCTTGTTTACCAACGAACTCAGTATGAGGTATGGGAGCGCCTAATAAATGTCAACACGTCCGCGCACCCACAGCAACAAGACATGCTTGGAAATTTGCACTATCACGCGCACGATTCCAGGCATTCGCTGATTTCGCCAACGCAACTTACTTCTTACGTATACGTAGGAGGCACATCAGCTCATTAGTTCCTAAGCTGTTTCATGGGAACGCAGGCTTTTCGATAAATGTTTAGTGCTCAATGTGTCGAAACAACCACGCTTTTAGATGGCGTGGTAACAATGAACGAGTACAATTATATCTATCCGGCACTGAATAAGGCTTTTTTACTTGTCATTATTCAGAGCCATGATTTGCGATGGTTGCTGCCGATCCACCTTCCTTTACCGAGACAATATTTTGATACCCTACAAGCCCTATCGGCATCACTTTTCACTTTAACCCAATCATCGACTAGCCATGACTATACCTTGATTATAAGGAGGACGCATTTCTTTATTTATTCCACGGGATTCCCCTCATCGAGACCTTAAACTTGACACCCAACAGGCCCTCCTGGCGTCACTCTAAATGTTCACTCAATCTATTACTCACCATGGCTATCTTTTTTTTTATTTGCCCCACGTGATTCCCCTCATCAAGATCGCAAATTTGATACTCTACACGCCCGAGCGGGGTTACTTCGAATTTCAACCCAATAATATACTCGCCATGAATATCTCATGAGTATAACCACGAAGCATTTTTGTATTTGTCCTACGTAATTCACCCCATCGAGACCATTAATTGATACACATCCTAGTGACATCCATTTGAATGTTAACCAAAAGAGTGACTAACCATGACTATCTTAAGATATAGCCATACCGTATTTTTGTCCCGTGTATTTTTGTCCAGGCGGGCGCCCTAACATCTGCGCCTCACGCTCGCAAATAAAGATTTATCAATCAACCAATCAATCCCGTGTAATTTCCCTCATCGCAACCTTCGATTTGATGCCGCGCACACTCTAACGGCATCATTTTGAATTTTAACACAATTTATCACCTACTGTGACTATGTCATATGATAATATTCAGGAAGCATTTCTGCATTTGTCCTACGTGATTCCCCTCATCGAGACTTTTTATTTCATACGCCACACGTTCTAGCGCTAAGAATTTGAATTTTAACCCAATCTATGACATGCCATGCATAGGTGGTAATATAACCATAAAGAATTTTTGTCTCACGGGATTCACCTCATCAAGACCTTGAATATAGTTCCCAACACGTCCTCATGGCATCATTTTAAATTTCAACCCAATCTATGTCTTGTTATGACTGCCTGATGACTATACACAGGAAGCATTTTTTTTAGTTTACCTTACGGGATTCTGTTAATCGGGACCTTTAACTTGATACCTTAGACGCCTTAGTGACATCTACTTGAATTTTTAACAATCTATCTGATAATGGGGTCATTATTCAATCTAAACGGCCGTCGCCCAGTCAGTTCAGTTAACAACTCGTTTGAAACAGCGGAAGGGACAGCCGCTGCCTCTTCTGCCCGGTGCTCACCTCTTCCTTTTTGACCCTAGCAAATCAAACTGTTAACAGAAGCAGGCGAACAACCAGCAAGAATGCGCCGCCGTGTGCTTTGCCACCACCCTCTCCCACCTTCTTGAGGATCCAACAAGAGGAAAAGGTGCGATAACCCTTTTTATGACCTAACCAGTCGATAATTAGTCGCACATCCAGCCACTAAATCAGACCCCGCCGCCTCCCCAGCAACCGATCATGCGCATCGCGAATGCTGCCGTACCCGCAGCTAACCTGAATTGTGAGCCTAAAGTGGCCCATGAAACTTAACCAGTAACCATATCTGCCTCCCAGGCTACAGTTCATATGTACTCAGAACTCAAAATGTCCTCAAACTCAAAATTTACTCTACTCAAAATGTACTCAAACTCGAAATGTGCTCAAAATGTACTCAAACTCAAAATGCACTCAGTACTCAAACTATACTAAAACTCACAATGTACTCAAACTCAAAATGTACGCAGTACTCAAATTGTAGTCACATAAAAACATACTCAACATGTACTCAAACTCAATATGTACTCAGTACTCAAAAGTACTCAAACTCAAAATGTACTTAAAACTCAAAATGTACTCAATACTCAAAATGTACTCAGTACTCAAAATGTACTCAAGCTCAAAATGTCCTCAAAACTCAAAATGTACTCAAACTCAAATTGTACTCCAAAGTAAAAATGGGCACAACACTCACTCGTTCTCAGGCGTACTCAAACTCAGTGGGGCTCAAACTCCTTCAAGCTCATACTCACCATGCTACACCAGCCTCGCGTTCACTCACAATCAAAATCACGTGTGAGTTTGAGTCTAAATGAGTCTTAGTGAGTAGACTCATGAGTGAGTCCGCCCATCTCTGCATGTAAAAGGGTAGAAAATACCTCCAAATTTGAACATGTTTTACACCCTTTTTGTGGTTTGTAGCACCCGAATTTGTAGCTTTACTTCCTTGTGGGGAAGAGGGAGTTGAAAAAATGAACACCCCTCTTTTAGGGTGTTGAAATGGAGTGAAATAGCCATGTGGTATTAAATAAAGTTTCAAGGTTTATTGAACCAAAGAACCAAGCGACCGCCCCCACTCCGCCTTACCAGTAAAGGAAGGAAGGAAGAATATAGAAGAAAGGCAGGAACGTTAACCTGGCTAGAGCCTAGTTTGCTATCCTGCACGTGGGAAAGGGGAAATGGGCAAAAAAGAGAGATGAAAAAAAAAGAGGAAAAGTTGGACCAGACACGTATGCCCAGCACTGAGGCACTGACAGTGATTGACACTGGAAGCTCTCAGTCTATAGCCTAGTGTTCAAGTTCGTTGCCCGTAGAAAACGTAATAGTTCCTTAGTCGCCTTCTGAGCGGATGACTGAGAAGGCCAGTGGCACAGAATCTTTCCCTCCGAAAATGGCCGCCGAGAGTCCAGGTTCCTCAGCGCTGACGACAGCTTTTTTCTTTCAGCCGAGTAGCGTGGGCACTCGCATAAAACGTGGCGTATCGTCTCCGATGTGCCGCATGTTTCGCACTCCGCCCTTGCTGCCATTCCTATTAAGTACGAGTAAGCATTTGTGAATGCCACCCCCAGCCAGAACGGCAAAGAAGAGTTGCGTCCGACCGTGGGAGGCCTAGTGGAAGGGGACGTTGCAGGTGCGGGTCAAAGGCACCAATGCGTGCGCATGTGGAATCTTCTGGAGACCATTGGGAGATAGCTGTTTCCCGGGCAAGGATGCGGAGGACCCTAGCTGCGTCCGTCCTAGACAATGGGATGAGTACAGTTGTCGCTGTTTGATGCGCCAGCCGGGCGGCAGCGTCCGCACTTTCGTTGCCGACAATGCCGCAGTGGCTAGGAAGCCACTGTAGGGTGACATCATGACCCGCCTGGGCAGCACGGTCGTATACCATTCTTATTTCTGTCAGGAGCTGTTCGTGAGGTCCCCGGCACAGCGCTGACTGGAGTGACTGAAGTGCAGGCTTCGAATCACAGAAGATAGCCCATCGGCGGCACGAACTTTGCTCGATGGTGTGAAGAGCGCTACGGATGGGCGTAAGTTCTGTAGCCGTGGATGTCGTAAAACATTTTTGCAAAACCTCAAGCTGACTTGTATATGCTGGCATTAAAATGCATGACTCCAAAATTAGCACTAAAATATTCAATTCTGCATGTAAGCCCACCGCCTCCATCCGAAAAGTTACCTCTGCTGGCTATAAAAGCAAGAAGAGTAGGTGTAGTTGTCGGGTAAGTCAGCACATAGTCGCTTTCCCCGTGCATACCATTGGTTAGCTGCTCACTTCATTTGTGGTCCAAGTATAGCTTGTGCATGGTGAGTGTGTGTGTAAGTCGTGCTGCCCGCTGAGCTTCTTTAAATTGTCACTTGTAGCTGTGCTGTCCAAATCCGTATTTTAAGGTGTTACGAAGCTTTACGTCCTGGTTTTATTTCATTCTGAAGTACACCTTCTTTTTATTGTTATACCCACTTTTAGTCGAAATATCTTTCAAAGGTGTTTGCCATGGGCAATATTTTCTCACCCGGCCATTTCAGCCAGAAACCAAAATTCAGCATTCAAAAATGACAGTGGGTCACAGGTAATCGCAATAAAATAACGATTGATGCCAAGTGTTGTGTTCTGGTGCTGAGTCTGGCCTTTCTTTCGTGATTGAAACTTTCCGGATCAATCCGATTGATTCGTATTGATTTGAACTTGTAGGCTCTCCTATGGGCCAACAGACGGAATTAGATGTAACAGATTTAAGGGAGCACATATTTTTAAAGTCACTACTAATAGTTTTTAACTCAGTAACGATGAACCTAAACCCATCGTTTAAAAACCAAACAGAAGGCGAGCCATTGTTTAGTAACCGAACAGCAAAAAAATATGGAAATATTGTAGCAACATCACTCTTTTCTTTCTTTGTTGCCAAAAAGAAGAAAGTGCACGAACAGAGCTCCCGCCAATGCAGAAACAACACTGATTAGCCGACCTGACCGAGGGACACCAGATACCACTTTAGACGAAACTGTAAAGCCGAAATTCTAAACAAGTCGAATTCACGAAGTGTCTGCATGCTTTAAAAAGGCATTCCCATTGGCGAAGATTCTTGAATATCGGTACAACCAAGCTGATCACGGACATGTCGATATTCGAATATGTTACAGAAAAATAAATGCCAAAGATGTATCAAGAAGCTTAATAACAAATGCTCAATTATACTGGGACAACAAGAAAAATATTCCCACGGAAAATGTACTTATCTCGAGTAAATAGCGGTACAATGCAAACACCTAGACTAAACACGAGAATAAATATGATTGATATTACTTTGTGAAGGTAAATGAGGAGGAAATGTTGTAGCATCGAACAACTGATAAAATAGAATTGTTAATACAGGAACGGGTGTTTTTTATTGTGAAATAATTGTTGAAAGTAAATGAAACAGAGCGCATTGGCGATGTCGTCTTAGCGACCAGTTGCAATATTCTTTAAGTGGAATAAGTTTTCACAAAACGAGAGCTAAAGCCATTGAGGAACACATACTTCTTTCGCAAGGTCCAAGTAATTACAACTGATGGTGATTCCGTAAACTTGAGAAGTTTACTGTGTACCAAGTAATAATTTTATTTATTTGTCAGTACTGTAGGTCTTCTGCAGAAAGACCCATATTCGTCTTAAATTTATTACCAATAATACGACAGACAAATGATACAATATGATGACAATCATAATAATAGCACCCATACATAAAACTCGGAGCAAGAATAATGTCACACTAAAAGCAAAAAATAGTAATTTTTTGAGGAATGTGGATAAAACAAGCATAGCAGCTGTTTCCTCCACATACTCGCGTTAAAGCTGGCTTATCCGCAACACGTTTTTGCACATGCCATATAACGTACGTACACGTAGCCATATATATGGCTACGTGCACGTAGCCATATAAAGATTTTCTTAAAACTATCCCACCAAAGCCCAACGATGTTGCAGGGTTCTGCCTTTAGCAACACCGCCACAGCGGCACGAGACACGTTTTCTTTTTTCCCTGGTGATTCCAATTCGGCATCCTCCAACTTTCACTTTCATGGACTGAACGGACAGCACAAACAAGACTAAATTACAGCGCTCACGATGTAAACCCGCCTGGGCTAACGGCAACGCAATCGATGACCTGATGCCGAAAAGGCGTAAAACAAACCATTCCCCCCCCTATTTTTTTTTCTTTGTGCCAATTAGGCAACCGTCCACTGTTCGTTCGGCATGAAGGCAGGGTACCAACGAGAGAGCACGGGGAAAAGACCAAGAAAGGTCGGCGCATCTGAAAGTCGACAGCGGAAGCTTCACGAAGACTCGCTTACACAACACAAGAGACTAGTGGCTGTATTCTGAATCTATTCTACACTCTAAGTGTTTCGTCCACTCGGCTGCGGCGAGGCTTAGGCGAAGCTTTTGCACTGAAAAGGACTTTAGCTGATCACAGCGACTCGAGATTCGAGAAGAGAACCAATTCAGATAACCAGGGTAAGTGTTCCTCAGAAGGAAGAAAATGGTTTCGAAATTTATTTATAGGCAACGAAACCACACAGCACTGAAAATACCTATTGACCACAAATCGCTTAGTTGGAGAACTACTGTGAATATCAAACTAAATACACAGCTGAATGTGGACCGAGGTCTTACAATTACAATGACTGAGTTTGTTGTCTCATATCACTATCGCTCATCCATGCTTTGTCATTAAGGGTAGGTAACTTCTAGCTCTGTGATAGCGTACCACATTTAAGGCTTTTAGTTATTGGGATGTGTTGGAACTTTTGATTCGAAGCAGAAAACGCTCATCGTTATCAAATTTACGTATGAAAACCGAGCAATTACACGCGGCACTGAAACTTCTCGAGTATCGTCAACCTCTTTCGCACGACAGATTCACAGCCCAAGGACGACGAGGTCTATCACACGTTGCCAAAATCCGGAAATAATTACAAGCGCAATCTCATCGATATTCTCAGCCACGCAAACCTTGCGAAAAGACGCAATGCCGGCAATGTTAACATCGGCATCTCCGGCCGTGATCCTACTGCCACTAAAGGAGCCATGAAGAGAAAAGGCAAGTTGGTTTTATTCGAAAGATTTCGTGTTTTATAGTGCCCCAGCGCTTGTCCGGTTACAAACGGTGCTTTATGCACTGAGAAATAAACAATTTAGGTTAAATTTTGATTTC
Organism: Haemaphysalis longicornis; assembly: GCA_013339765.2. Taxonomy (NCBI): domain Eukaryota; kingdom Metazoa; phylum Arthropoda; class Arachnida; order Ixodida; family Ixodidae; genus Haemaphysalis; species Haemaphysalis longicornis. The sequence goes on along the minus strand of CM023451.1, from coordinate 28,145,185 downwards.
CCGCTCAATCGTGCGTTTTCGTGGTCCCAAATGACATACAGGACACGACCGCTCTGCAGCCTAGAATACCTTCATTCACGCATCCGCCGTACAGGGTAGAGAACACATATACGCTGGCGCCGCCATTTTCGGTTGCTCGCTCGCCGCCGAAGCAAGTCATGTGTCAAAACCGCGCTAAAATTAACGCCGCAACGCGGTTTACTGAAGAAGTTTGAATCATATTGTCTGTTTCGCGTTGCTAGGTCTCGTGGGAACGAAAAGAATAACGCGTTGAGCCCGTTGGCTTAATTGCGGCGGCACGGTACCGTTCAAAGGTTGTCTCCACCTGTACGCGGTGTTGGTTGTTCCCGCGTTTCTTTACGTTCCGTAACCTAGATGGCGCCACCATACCTTGGCAAGCGTTTGGTTTGTTTTTGCCCCATTTAAACCTGGCTTGTTTTGTTCTGGGAGAAAATATTCGTTCCCTGAAACAGTGCTCGCTCGACAATGGGGTAACGTAAGACACCGTTGCTTGCGTGAATCGGCCAGTGTTCTGAGGACAACCCCAAGCCCGTAAATCTGTGAGCTAACCAAAGCATGCTGTGCGCAGTACAACAGCAGAACGCATCAGTACTTCTATGTTTACATGTGCTTTCGTAACTTCCACTGTTTGTCCCGTCATTCTATTGCTTTGTAAGAATGTGCCCTAAATTTAAGCGCAAATCGCTCGTTGTCTAGTTTGTAAGCTCTACCTAATTTCGTTTGCTTCTGCCAGCCTCCGCCAATCGCAGAGCTTTTGCTCATATGACACATAGGTTCTGTTGCGGGAAATGAGCTGAGAATCGCATGACCTTCCCCTTTTCCCAAGATTTAGCTTATTTGAACGAAGTTACGTTAAAAGTGGTGTCAGTATATTCTAACGACGCAAACTTTGCGAACAGAAACCCAAACCGTGTTTCTCTTCTGGCTCCTTTAAACGGCTACTCCGATGAGGCCACAGCTTACGCTCAAGCTGGGCGCCCGTAACACCCGCAGCGGACGGGGCGTTGTGAGTGCAGTTAGGACACTTGATGTCTAAGGTGGACGTCCTGCTTGAGCGAGTCGAGGCACTCCACCACAAGATGAAGAACTACGTTCCCTGACATTTTACGATGCACTAGACGAACTGCCTGAGATCTATTCGGTGGACGCTGGAAAGTAGTGAAAATGTCGTGAACACGGCAGCGACCATGCGCTTCATGTTACAACGCGCTTTTTAATCAATACCTTCAAATACGACGCGCTGCTAGACGCTTGGCATAAAACCGTCTAAGCTGCCTCGGCTTGCGATAAACGATTTTTGATAGACACCGCAAAAACTGGCAGCGCTTGAGGATGCAGTTTTATTTTGCTGCGCACAACACCTTAGAAATAAAGATAAAATTATTTATGTGAATCCCCGTGTGACTGGAGCAGCGACACCGGGCACATCTGAGGCCTTAGCCAGCATTGAGATGTAAAAAAGGAGTTCCGGTGACGAAAGAGTTCTCAATCACAATCTCTTCCTAAAAGTTCTGGACTTGATACCGGTTTCGCGATTAATACGTACACTAAAATCGACCGATTTACGACCTCGTGAAGTTCACCGTACAAATTTTGCAGGTTTTGGCACTAGTCATTTGATTAGGGCTATATGTAACGGGATATTCGATATAGTGCGCAACACTCCGACGTACTGTTGAAGTTTCAACATTGCTATATTCTACCGATTCCTTCAACAATTAATCAAGCGGAACTATTGTCGCTGGTGACTCACAGCTTGAAACAAGAAAACCCTGACCAGAACGTCAACACTTTTTTATGTGTTTGGACAACCAGAGACAGTGTCAAGAAGCAAAAAGGCAGCGAAAACCCAAAAGGAGACCCCCGGAACCCGTTTTGGGTTACTGGAAGAGCCGCTGAAGAACCCGTACATCTAATGAACGAACCATCACTGCTTTGGAAACTTAATAAAATAACACTCGACAGTACAAGATCTGCAAGCACTGTGAACACCTTTGAGCTTAAAATTGAGCAGTATAAGCAAGGGGACTTTTCAGAGGATTTTTTGGGTTCTTGTTTCTGAACTGCATCTGCAGTCAAGGTCTGTTTTGTAGGAATTCGCACCCCAGCGTCTTATACCAATCTACATTTATAAAGCATCACTGGCTTCCATTGTCAAGAAGGATTCAGAAAGTTCACGATGATGTGCAGCCTGTAGCTATTACGGTCAAAGTTTCTCGCAGGCAGTCTGCTCAGTTTGTCGTGAGAGGAGGCTAGCGAGAGAGGTGGTCACGTGACTGTATTCTGGACGACCACTGTTTATATATTGGTTGCATGATTCTGTGAACAGCTATCGCACTGCAGTCGACCTCGACAGTCTTTAGCCTGGCAATATTTTTTTATGAACAGAAAAAATCGCCCTTCTTTGGTGATTATGCTTTGTCCAAACATTGTGTGTAGAGCACCTGTGCATCAAACTGCATTTTCTCGTCGACCTAATGACATCGTGGCACTCGCAAACGAAGGAATTTCAACGTACGCATTACACGCCGAGCCTATTCTCATGAAGGCCGATTAAGTCATAGGAAGACGAAAAATGCAATTTGATACACGGGTTCTGCACACAAGGATTCAGTAATACTGATTCGTGTGTACTGTACTATGACTCACTGGACCCGAAGCTCGAATCAGTCAACAGCTTGCTAGCATTGACTGCCAAGGCCGCACTGCGACTAGGGCTAGTCTCAAGCACTGTGCCAGCGTTAGTGTGCTCCCAGCAACCGTTGGAGGTAACCAGATGAAGACGGGTGACCAGTTGAAAAAAATAAAAATAGAAAAGGCTATAAAAATGTCTTTACCTTTTTTCAGCCACAATAACATTAAAATTACAGCTACTCTCCGGAACTTCGTTGTGTGCGACCAATCTGGAATGAGGGAAGCACTTCCTTAAAAAGCCTTCACAAGAAATCGTGCTCAGAATTTGAAACCGGACGCTCTGCTCAGAACTTTTGTAAAGCAGCATGTAACAATGCTATTATTGTCAATGTTAATGGAAAAATTCATGGGACACTTAAGCCTTGCAATTTATTCACAGGCCAAATCCAGCGGTTATAGATCATCGCCTCGTGTTTTAGGAGCCGTAACATTCAGCTCTCACGCCGCACGCATCCTCATAATCCTTGTTTTAGCCTCGCACGGTACTGGGTCAGTGCAGTAGTAACTGCAGTTGCTTCGGGTATGGCGACCCGGCTTCAAACCCCATCGAAACCTGAAGGAGTAGCTGTGTATAATTTTTTTTACAGCGAACGTAATTTGGTTTTCTTAGCGTAGTCGCCAGTATTGACAATCACTATTGGTGTTCTACGAAACATCCGAGGCTTTTGCCTGAAGAGCATATGGAGGTTTTATATATCTGTGCGGAATCGTCTTTTTTAATTTTTTTATGCTTCTGAAAAGAGAAAAAAAAGTTTCTACACCCCTCATAACTTGCATCTCTTAACAGTTGTCGAATGGTTTTTTTCGATTTGGGTAAAAACCCGTAACTTTGAAAATGCTGGCGTAAAATGACGAACAAAGCTTCGACGAGGAATTGGGGAAGACAGCATGAAAAAACAGTAAAAAAGACGAACGGGATACATGAAGTTACGCTGGCATAGAACGTAAAGGTTGAGCTGGCGGATAACCTTGCTGTTGCGACTACGCGGCTACACCGCCTAATGAAGAAACTACGACAGGACGCCAACCACACGGCGAGATTGTGCCGCACAATTATGGGGTACCTGAAAGAGGGATCTGTCAAAAATAAACCAGCGAACATGAACGTCCATCGCGGTCGGCCCTGTTACATGCCGCAGCGAGCATTGATATATAAAGGTGGATAAATATAAAAAACATTTATTCGTGTTTGATGCGTCATCCTTCCAGAACAGGCGACGTAGCTAAACCGGTACTTGAAGCTGGCCCGATCTGGTACTTGGTGTCTTGACCCTTTGACTGCGTTTTCCCAGGTACAATGCAGCAGTGATTGCTAACGCCGAAAAAGCATTTCTCGAGATTTGCCTACGGGAAGATGACTGGGATGTTCAGAACTTTATATTCTTCAGAGCCTACGCCAAGTAGTCTGACTATTGCCAGGAGAAGAATAATCGAGGAGGACTCTATTTCCGTTCGGTGACACTTCCAGCGCTTTGTTGCTACCAGCTACACCCAAGCTCTACTTAAATACTTAACTAAATATTACTTAACTAAATACCGTCGACAACTCATCTGCTTCTGTAATCAATGTATATAAACTACCTTCTATTTGGAGCAGATTTGCTGCTAGCAGGTACGCCGAAGAACCGTGTATGGCCATGCCGAATTAAAAAGCATTCGACAACCCATCTGCTTCAGGAATCCATGTATATGAATTACCTTCTGATTAGAGAAGATAGCTATGTAATCGACATCAGAATGCTTCATATTATCCACATTATCCGTACTGCATTGATGACTAACCGGAAGTGGGTAAGCAACAATCGTCATATTCCAGCGTTTTTTTTGTGGACTTGATGAACTAGTGATTTTTTATACTGAGCATCTGAATGAGAACAGTTCTGTGTCCAACGCTAGCATTGCGCTTGGTGTGTTGTCTATGGCTTCGGCGCTTGAAATCGGGCTGACTTGATCAAACATTCGGTAGTGCATTATGGGCCCAGAGTCAGCCTATACGTATTTGTACTCGCGGGCACACACACAAAAAAACGTATCGTGGCACATGTGTACAGTAGATCAAATCAAGACAAGTTCCGCTGTTGTACTTTTGACAGAACACATAATTTTGAATCACAAACTAAACAAAACATCTCCTCACTGTAAATATACGAGCAGAGTGAGAACTACATTGCTTAACAGAACCAACTGAAAATTTGGAGAAAAACAGTATGTTGTAAAATAGGCTGATGAAGTAACAGGTGAGTTGCCACTGTACAAAAATAAATATTTAAATGACGTTTTTGCGCCTACTAGTACAAAAAATTATTGTTCTTACACTGTGTGAAGAAGGATGACCTGCGAAGCTGGACGAAGATCACGAATTTCACGAAAGAAAACACGGTTGTTTGTACTTTGCCATGGAGCACACTTCCTGCCAATTAGCTGAATGAATTTTGGAATTTTCATATAATTTGCTTGTTCTCTAAATAACAATCAGCTGTTGGTGAGTGGCCTGTCCCTATATTATATCTGCCTAGTTGAGTTGTCCTCGTTTTACCTGGCAGTGATACTGTTTCTTCAAAGGAGTAGAAAAATTATAAAATGAGATAATCACATCTTTTTGCGACGAACATTCTGGAATATATTTAATTATCAGAACAACACTCAGAAGCCCTGGTTCACGAACATTTTAAAACGGCTTGAACATGCAAAACAAAACGCCTTTTCGTTCAGCCAAATAGAAAGGAAGCCAATACGCATTGAAAAAATTCTATGTACTGAACGTGACTACCTAGGACAAATACGCAAATCAAAGCACTCTTGCTAGAACTGTTGCTTGCCAAGCATTCTAAAAAGTTACCCCCGCAAGTTTTATGAAATAATAAACCCACACCCTGCGCACTCTACTAACTTCACCGTTGATGCTGGCAGACCAATGGGTGACGTGGATTGTGCAAACACCTTCAATAACGCATTTAGATGATTGTTTACAAAACAAACGGGCCATCCATTTTTAATGACGACTTCAACTATCGAAGTCTTCATTCATCCACCACATTTTCCGTATCTGGTAGAGTATCTATAATAAACAACCTAATGCCATTGTCCTCCGCTGGTGCAAACATTATTACTCCAAATTCCTAAAAAAATACTGTAGATGTCTTTGCCGAATATATTTTGATTGTTTACGCAGTCACTCGGAACAGGCCAACTACCAGACGATTGTAAAATAGCGGAGGTCATTCCAGTCTTCAAAACAGGTAGCAAAAACTCGCGTCTCAATTATGATCCCGTATTCTTAACTTCAGTACCTTGCAAAATCAAGAAAAACGTCATATTCGCACACATGATGTGCTTTCTTCACAAAATTAATTATTATAATCCTGCACAACACACTTTCCGAACAGGGTTTTCATGCGAAATTCTACTGGCACTTTTCGCCCACTACCTTCATTTCAATCTCGACAAAAACCTTCAATCCGCGACATATTTCTAGATTTCCTATTACATTTGATAAGCTAACCCCTAAAAACGCCTGCTACTGAAACTTCCGCACTTACCTGCAGTCTCAATCTGCATCCCAAAATTTTTACATAACCGTTCCCACTCTGTCATTGTATATGAGCAGATCTCCTATTTTATTCCAGTTAATCAAGTGTCCCTCAAAGTGCCATCCTTGGCCCCTTTTTTTTTTCTAATATACATTGACGACCTTCCAACGAACTTGTAATATACGCCTCTTTGCAGATGACTGCGCTCAATCACCAATGTATCCAATGATATTAGCCTCCAAAGTGACCTTAACCAAGTACAGCGTCGGTGTGAACACTGGCAAATGAAACGTAATCCTAACAAACGTAAACGTGTGTCGTTTCAGTGACTCCATAACCCCCTGACCACTTCTGAGATACTTTCCAACGTTCATGTTGAACTGGTGCATTCCTACAAATACCATGGCCTAGCTTTGGGCTCTTACCTAACTTGGACTGAGCACATACGGAATATCATCGCATCTGCTAATCGTGCTCTCGGTTTTCTAAAACGTCATTTGCGCAACCTACCTCGGCATGTAAAACTGCTGGCTTATCAATCCCTCGTAAGAAAAGCAAGAATATGCGTCCTAATGTACCCTGTTATGATTGACATCCCCATGAGGCGAAAACACGGTAGCAGATGACGGAGGCGAACTGGCACTGGAAGAGGAGAAAGAGGAAGACCAACGGAATCACGGCAGGGGTATGTGCGGGCGGAGATAGCGGCCAGGCGGCGGTGGAGGAACGGGGGAAAAGACTGCGCTGGGGAGGTGGTTCCGGGACAAGCCAAGGGCATGCTTCGGAGGACCAGGAGCTGTCTCGGAGGACCTGCCGTTCCACCCGGGTGCCTGTTCCCGTTAGTTTGTTCCCCAGATGCGGTCTGGGCCAATGTTAGGGGACGAAGCCTAGACCGGCCAGGCAAGAGCGCGCGCGTTTATGTTGTGAGGTGCGGCCACTGCATCTCGACCGTTTCCACGCAAGAAGTGTTCCGTCACGTTTTGGGGCCTCAACACCCTCCAGCGACGCATTCGAGGTCTGTCTGCAGTGTTTCACCGGGTTACCCCACGGCAGCGTCGAGTCGACTTAGTGTGAGCGAATCGTTGTCTCGTTTTCCCTTTGAACTCTTAGTCGGAATTGTAGCTTTTCGCGTTGCCTGTGCGTAGTCTATTTGACTGTAGTTTGGTTTGCTAGTTGCTTTTTGCTAGTCCCTTTTTATGTTTGTGAATATATCTACCGGCGTTTTTGAAATCTTTATGTCATCCTTCATCCCCCTCCGCGGGACACACGCCGGCCTGTTGACACGCGCCCTCACACGGCCACAACACGTGTACCTCTATACTGACCTCGAGTGACTTCAAAACCCTGCAATAGATTTATTCATTCCTCACATGCCTGTAACATTAGTGTGCGGTCTTTAAAAGTACAAAGTTACCAGTCTCCTTTGTCTTCCCGCCGCCGCATTGCTACCCTTTGGTTATTTCATAAAGTTTTCGCAGTCCACTTGTAATATAACCTTACATCTCTCAACCATTTCGCAGACCGTATCACATTGGCCATTCCTTCTAAGTTGCCCGTCAATGTTCGCGCGCCGTTACTTTTGCTGCCTGATTTTTTCTTTGTGCAGGAAAAGAGGAAATCACGTTCCTCACCGCATGGGAGCAATCACCTGTCTATCAGCATGTATGCAGATTGTCACAAGCCATTTTCCAAGCTGGTTAGTGGTTTTTTTCTACGGTTTTCGAAACCTAACACTTATATATTGTTCCTGCGCGGCCCGTTAACAGAATAAAAATGAAATGAAAAAAAAATTCAAATGAAATACCATGCATGAGCTCCCCTTCTGTTTCCGGAAACAACTTTTGACCACGTCAGCTCTTCTAACGCAGAAAGAATTTAGTTCAAGGAGTTCGATAGGGTAAAACGCACAACACTACTGCAAAACTTGATCTCTATGGCTTTAGGGGGAGAGGTTTCTGTTACTTGACTGGTAGCCTCCTTGGGCCAATACTTCTCATTCTCTATCTAAATCATTAAGTGAATACTACCCCCTCAAAGGGCCCGTCATTTAGCTGGTGACACAAAATTTCTTCTTAACAGTTGTGGTACCCAGCTTCTACAACCCGGCCGGGGTTCTCGAAAACGACGCCGCGTCACCAAAAACCAGACATTCACTGGTAGTGCCATTCCCATGATCGTATCCTTGGCAGGTCAATCCGCAAACCAGCTGCATCCCATGCTGCCCGCAATGACCTATCCTAGCTCGTGACGCGCGTATCAGCTTTGTCCCGCTACTAGGTGGTCCTTATAGCCATGACCGGGATTGAAAATATCCACTGTTCTCCGATTGCCAAACTCCCATCCGCCGGCGAAAAGAAGGATGATAGAGTGTTCGAGTCGGTCGGTAAGCCAAAAGTAGCTGCATAGGATCGGCTGCGGAAAAATAAGGTGATGCCGAAGTCCTTAAAGTACCTGCCCGAAAGCAACGTGAAAGCCTGAAGATGTACTCACTAAAAATTTGAAACTGGTAGTAGCTATTGGATATAGCCACATGATAGCACAGAAGAGCACAGGTACAGCCAGAGACACCGTGAAATAACTGGCGCTTATGGGGGAACCAATTACAGATGAGGCCGTCTCCAACAGGACTGCCAACCTGACCAAATGAAGGCAGCGCCGACGGACAGCCAAGATCATGACCGAACAGTCACGTCTACGCCGAGAGCACCAAGATGCGGTACCGCACTAGAGCGGACGTGCGCAACTCGGGGGAAGGAAAGCCACGAGGGCCGCATCCAGGAACTGAGCGGAGAAGAGCACGCAAGACAAGGACCGACCGACCACCCACCGTCGAAGTCTTCCCGCCCGAGGAGGCTGCAGTCAGCAGAGACGCAAGTATGGTTGCTGAACTCAAAGGGGGATAAAAAATAAAATTAGGATTCCTGTCACAGTCCCCTTTAAGGGTGCACTGTCAGAAGATATGGGGAGTCTTCTCAAAAAAGCCAACAAACCCCACCGATTCCACAGGGAATAGGTGACAAAGGGGGTGTCCGTCTGATGTGCGGCTTTCCCCGCCCCGAGCGGCAAGAATGAGCAAGAGCCTTGAACGAAAACAGCACAAAGACTTATATTTAAACAGGAAAAAAACGGGACAAGCACGAGGAATCGATAGTGACAGACAACTTAGATTGAATTCTCTAGATCAAGAAACAGTTCAATATTAGGCAAAATGATACAAACAGGAGCGTTAACAAATGAATATTCCGAAGCGGAGTAGGTAACTAAAAGAAGAAAAAACGAAAATTCGATGCATATGGGCAGAGTCCCACAATATTCACCGACCGGGCCGGATGATGCACCGCTGTCGGAGGCGATTCGGTTACCTGGGAAGCGTGGCTTCGGTGTAGGCCAGGGTCCGAGACGATCACGGTGTTCGAGGCCCGGGAGTACATTTGAGTGCTCCAGGGCGCGGGTCGCCGATGGTGTGATGCACAAACTGGCGGTGCCGTTGTCACATCACGACGTCCCAAAAGTAGCTGGTTTGCTTAGGCGCGGCTTCTCTTTTTATAACCGCGCCGGCGCGGGGGGGGAAAAGGGGACAAAAAAAACGCGCCCGCCGCCGTCAGCGAATAACTTCACTCTTCTCCCTTCTAGAATCATCGACGCTCTTTAGCACTGGCAAGGCCACCCGTGCCTCATCGAGAGTGCTCGAAGCTTAAGTGTAAGTTGAGCGACGGAGCTTTTTATTTTCGTATTTTCTTGCCGGCGAGCCGGCGAGTGGTCGTGTTACCGCCTCTTTGGTCGCGAAAGTTCTAGCCTTGTCTCGGGGCGAATAGAACCGAACTGAATGAATCGGACGACTGCAAGAAGAATTAGGCGCTGTACAATAAAATGAAAAATTTATACGGTACTTTTAGACGTCGTACGCCCGAGTTTGTGACAACTCCAAAAGCAATGAGAGTGGCAAAGGGCAATCCAGGAGATGAAATCAGTACCGCCCACACAACTGATTCGGGGCAAGGAAGCCACGCGGATATACGAAAATGCTACAAGAAAGAGATATAGGAAGAGCATGAGGAGGCAAAACGTTTAAATGCGCAAAAAAATAAACAATGTGGTTGGCGTCTTCACTGCATGAAGCCGCGAAAAATTTCTTTAACTACTCAAGTAAGAATACTTTTCTTGACCTCTTCACCGGTACCCAACCCTCAAAAAAATATTTCTGGAGTTTTGCACCATGACACTGCTACGCAACGAACGACATGCAAAAGATGCACCGACAAGATTTGGAAGAGCATCCTTCTGGCCGAGCCCTTCGCTCGCTAGGGCTCAGAGATAAATATTAAAAAGAACCAAAGAGCAGTAATACGGAGGCAAGTCATCGTTCGCTGAAAAATCAAGATATGTACCGCTTCGACCCGACGCTGCCGGCATAACCTTGTTGTTCCCCTCAGATGTATAAGCGTGGATCCTGAATTCCCGTAGAAGACACTGCAATGAACACTTGCTATCAAAGCGGTGGTACCCACATGAGGGACGGCAATCTTTTTAAAGCAAACTTTGTACCTCTACCCCCAAAGGGGGGTTTCGCGACCTTTTGGGGTCACCAGAAAACTCCAGCGAAGAATTAAAAAGAATTTACTGGGACCGCCCCGGGGGCGAACCTGGAACTAAAGACTAACAAAGCGAGAGCCCGTTGTCTTACCGATTTAGCTACGAGCCCCGCAAAAAGACGGGGGAAAACAGGTGGTGTACTAACCAAGCACATCTACGGGTTAAACCCCCCGCGTTCTCGCTGAATGCCATGTGAAAGTGTCACGCGACCCCTCACGCCCTCGCGGCCCTGTGCGCCCTTGCTCATGTGATAAGAGTTACAAAATTAAAGGAAGCTCACCAATGCATGGCATCTCACTTCTATTTTCACCCTGTGCTAAAGCTTGTGGCCTCCAGTGTTCACGTAAAAAATCACAGCTCCTTGTTGTCCCCCTCAGCCAAATCAAGAAAAACATTCAAATACTCGTTTATGCCCCGGCCATCACTCCAAGCCCAGCATCAAGATCCTGGCCTACATCTCGAGGCTAACACCCAGTGACGTCTCCTTGCAGCGCCTCAAAAACAGCATTAATCAAATCATACACATGATCAGGCGAGTTGCCACCAAAAGCGAGGCCTAAAGGAATCCGGTACCTTTCGATTAATTGAAACTTTTGCCCCCTCGAGAGTCACTTACTTCCCCCTTTTGTTCTTCTCGACAAGGAAGACATAGAGATGCTTTATATAAAGATTAGAAAAGGGGGTCGAGCAGGCCATTGGTCTTCTCATGAGGCGTCCACAAGAGTGGAAATTTTTTTAAAAAATTTAAAGTAAGCTCTAACCCGGTGTTAAACGATTTTAAACTTCTCCGTCTCTGCGCCGCGACGGAGGCGACGAGATTTGCGGCAGAGAAGGAGAAGGAGGAAAAAGAAATACTTCTGTTCAGATTTCTGAACGGCCCAGAGTGCAGCCCTGGGGAGTGATTCCTTCTTCTGTGGGGCCCATATGCAGTCCGGGCGGCCTGTGTTCTATCCACCCGCTGAAGCTGGGTAGGTAGAGAGGGCCTGGACAGCAGCATCTCCCATTGCTCTTGTTGGGTAGTTGACGGAAAGAGAGGAGGGTGCTCAGGGCTAAAGTCGCACACCCCGATTACGGGGCGGAGTGTTCCTACTCTGAGCAAAATTTACATTCAGCGTCGTAGCGATACGGATGCATTAGTAAAGACGCGTAGGCTGTGGGAAGGAGCCCGGATTGTACGAGCCGTAGGGTAGTTGTTGTTCTCTGGAAAGGTCAGGGTAAGGCGAAGGTACGGTCTGTCTCAGAAGGCGATAATGTTGGTTCATCCCCCTGAACGCGACAAGCGGGTGACTGTCCTCGTGCAGCTCCATAGCACGAGAGGTAAAGGCGCAGGCTTGTTGGATGGGCGTATTTGTTGAAGCGTGAGGGGGTGTCCAAATGAGCTGAATGGAACCGTTTCGGGAGTGGTTTTTTTATTATGCGCAGTGCATAGGCTTGCTGGGAATCGGGGACTACCCTCCGAACCCCAGGTTGAGTGAGATCCAGGGTGATGGCTGCCTCTTCTGCTGCCGTCATTTCTTGGGTCCTAAGCGAGGTACACGCAAGGAGGTTGGTTCTGGAGGTAGCCACGATGATGGCGCGTTGCTGCTCTCGATGTTTGGAGGCGTCTGTGTAGATAACTGCATGATCCCCACGGAGGGTGGTGTTTAGCGCGTGAGCCCGTGCTTTTCGGTGACCCTCGTCATGTGAGGGGTTCATATTTCTAAGCAAATGAAGCATCTTTAGTTTTAGTCGCCAAGAGTCTGGGAGTACGTCAATCAGAGTGATATTCTGGGCTGCCCAGCCAATCTGGTGAAGCATGCGGTTACCCACCGCAGTTTTGAGTCGGACCTTCTGGTTACAAAGAGGGCCTTTTATCAGCTCTTACACCATGTTGTAGAGCCCCGTGCTAAGCAGCCTCTGTGTGGACGCAATCATGAGAAGACCAAATGGCCTGCTCGACCGCCTTTCTAATCATTATATAAAGCATCTCTATGTCTTCCTTGTCGAGAAGAACACAGGGTGTTGACGTAAGTGACTCTCGAGAGGGCAAAAGCTTCAATTAATCGAAAGGTACCGGATTCCTTTAGCCTCGCTTCTTGGTGGCAACTCGCCTGATCATGTGTATGATTTGATTAATGCTGTTTTTGAGGCGCTGCAAGGAGACGTCACTCGGTGTTAGCCTGGAGATGTAGGCCCAGATCTTGATGCTGGGCTTGGAGTGATGGCCTGGCTATCAAGGAGTATTTGAATGTATTCCTTGATTTGGCGTGAGGGCGGACGACAAGGAGCTGTGATTTTTTACGTGAACACTGGAGGCCACAAGCTTTAGCACATTGGTGTACTAGAAGTGAGATGCCATGCATTGGTGAGCTTCCCCTTAATTTTCGTAACTCTTATCACATGAGCAAGGTGCGCACAGGGCCGCTACACGGGCGTGAGTGGTCGCGTGACACTTTCACATGGCATTCAGCGAGAACGCAGGGGGTAAACCCGTAGATGTGCTTAGTGAGTACACCACCTGCCTTCCCCCTCTTTGCGTGGGCTCGTAGCTAAATCGGTAATACAACGGGCTCTCGCTTTGTTAGTCTGTTAGTTCCAGGTTCGATTCCTGGCGGTCCCAGTAAATTCTTTTATTTCTTCGCTGGAGTTTTCTGGTGACACCAACGGTCGCGAAAGAACCCTTGGGGGTAGAGGTACAAAGCTTTGCTTTAAAAATAACATGCACCCTGATCATATTCCTAAAGCAGCATTTATTTTTTAAGAGGCCGTTACGAGTTGTTGCGTATGCCGTTTGGATTTGAGAGATACAGAGAATACTTTGCCATCTTTGCTGATCGTAACTACCCGAGAGGGAGGTGCTGGGTGGACGCTTCGTCAAACGACAGCCAGCACCCCACGGTGCTTGGCGGCGTCTTCCGCCAGTCCGCAGACTGCAACATGAACTTCAGTGATAAAGCATATAACTGTCTTGCACTGCTTGTAATTGCTTATTTTAAATTCGAACATGGCGGGCTAGTATTTGGGACGTCAAAAAATAATGTGCACCCTGATCACATACCTAAAGCAACCTTTATTTGTTAAAAGGTGTTTTCGAGTTCCTGCGTACCTCGTTTCGACTAGAGAAGGAGTGGGAAAACTGTAATCTTTGCTGAGCGTCACTACACGAAAGAAGTTCGGGGGGGGGGGTGCTTCGTCAAAGGACGGTCAGCAGCCCGTCGTTCTTCGCGGCCTTTTTCCGGCAGCTCACAGACTGCGACTTGTACGTCGAGGAGAGAGGTTAGCAGGGCAGTCTCTAGTGCTTGTAGTTGCTTGCAAGGACTGAGGCTTTGGCATGCTGGTTCATGACTTGAAGAAGGGAAACAGCGCAAATTTGACAGACACGAGAAGAAGGAGACGACACGCACAGCGCTGACTTACAACAGTTTATTCTTTACCGCTCTGGCACATATATACCACCACGGTTAAAAATACAAGGAAAAGCAAGACTAACACGATAGTGTCTCTTATCACCATTGCTCGTCACACATCACCACTCGCTCTGCGCCACAAAAACACGTGCTGCACTAACCTGGGGTCAAAAAATCTAATTCTTTTTGGGAGAGGGTCAGAGAGGGCATGCTTACGCATTTATCTTTTAGGCGGGCGATTTCAGCAGCTTCAATTATTTCTCTGGTGCTGTTATGCTTATTTTTTGCTATGACCTTTGTTTCAGAAAAAATAGGGCTGCATGCGCTAACACTACAGTCCCTACCGTGGAGGCGCAGTTGGCCACTGATTGAAAGACTGAAAGAGCACTGAAAGAGCTCTTTCTGAAAGACTGAAAGAGCAGCACTACAAAGTAACCAAGGCAATCATTGGCCACCTGGGCCTCCACTGTAGGGATTGTAGCGTTAGGGATGCAGCCCTATTTTTTCTAAAACAAAGGTCATAGCACAAAATAAGCATAAAACCACCAGAGAAATAATTGAAGCCGCCGAAATCGCCCGCCTAAAAGATAAATGCGTAAGCATGCCCTCTCCGACCCTCTCACAAAAATAATTAGATTTTTGACCCCAGGTTAGTGCAGCACGTGTTTTTGTGGCGCAGAGCGAGTGGGGATGTGTGACGAGCAATGGGGATAAGAGACACTATGTGTTAGTCTTGCTTTTCCTTGTATTTTTAACCGTGGTGGTATATATGTGCCCGAGCGGTAAAGAATAAACTGCTGTAAGTCAGCACTGTGCGTGCCGTCTCCTTCTTCTCGTGTCTGTCAAATTTGCGCTGTTCCCCTCCTTGTAGTTACTAATCTGAAATCTGCAGTTGGCGGGCTAGGGTATGAAATTACCGGTCAAAAGGACGTGTGTGATTGAAGTGGCTAATAGTTCACACCATTTGCATGTGTCCAGGTAACGTTCTGAGCACTGTCGATGGACTAGGACGGGAAGGGGGAAGTGTATGCCTGCAGCATACGCCACGCTACTAGTTAACTTCTTGTAAGGGATCTGTGCGCTGCCGGAAGTTTCACACTGCATAGCCTGTAGTGCTGTGCAACTTTCTGATATGACCGTAGCCCATACCCCTCAGCGTGTCAGTTGGCACCTCTTCGGAATCCAGGTCAGCCTTGTTGCAGAATCCTCAGTGTGTCTCGTGTGCCACTTCATTCCCCAGGAGGGACGGGCGCGCTCGTCTCCGAATCAGAGAGACTTGTCTTGGTGTTATCTCAAAGCGGAGACGGAGTGTAGAACTCCCCGAGCTCGGATTAACGATTCATGGAAGTAGTTATTGATGATGCACGCTACAAGTATGCGATGGTTTTTATTGCTGACATAGTCGTTCTTGCGCGTACTCTTGAGGAGCATCGTGTACACCCGGCGTCAAAATAAGCCGGATCACGCGAGCGCGTGGCAAAATGCATCGCCGCGACACCTGACGTTGCACATCTGACGTTGCACATCTGGTGTCGAGACACCGATGTGCACGTGCGGGTCCAACTACGCTCGCTAGCCTGTCGTTTCATTCGCTTCAAACGGCAACGCGGGTCACATTCATTGCTTGGCGCCAGGGGCCGCTTTCTTTGGGCAACCTATCCTGCTCGCACACACTTCAGCGGCCGAGGGCGAGTGTGAAAATGCGTTGCTCGCTCTGCGCTGCTCTCACAAAGAATACATGGAAACGGGACTGCTATCTTATTTTTAAATACTGCATTCTTTTTTACGGGAAAGCAGATCGTCTCCGGTAATAAAGCAATGTAGACATGAACATAGACGAGATGTAGACAAGAACTGCGTCTGAGGCCGGGTTCAGAGTGTTGTTGCAATTGTCGTAATATCTTTAAGTAATGACGTCATTTGTCGTCTCAGTCAACCGAACTGTTTAAAACACCGTTTTTTAACGTCCATAGCACACGATATGGCTGTTGCGTATTTAGTGTGAACATAGCATTAAGCGAACGCACATCATTTTCGCATGAACGCCCCCCTCACGTTTTCTCCAAGCGTCGAGTGCATAGTGCGGGCACAGTATACTGACATTTCCCTTCCTCCACCGCACACTTTCGGACAGCGCTGGCTCGCGCCACGGCGAACCTACTCCCCTCCCAATTTCGCGACATTCTCCTCCTTTGCTTTCCTTCACTCGTCGGTCTTCCCATCGTTCGCTCGGTCACGATGATGCCGACGCGGCTGAGCCCAGAGAAGGGCGCCAAAGGGCGGTTAATTAAAATGTCTTCCCAGCAATTCATTTGTGTTAGGAGGTGAAGCAGACATTAAGAGGTTCGTTTGAAGCTTGATCTTTGTTACATGGCTTTCCCACATCGCCTGTTGAACCGTTAATCAAGTCAATCTTCGGAGGGAATACCATCATATAAAGTGGCTCTAACGCTTGTTTCATTGAAACTATACCGAAAAAAATTATATGACAATTAGCCGCTAAGACGAATCTAACACAAAGCCGGGTTTTATATTTTTCCAAATTGCATTGTTCACAGTAAAATTGTAAATATTGTGCAATTCCCGTCTGCTGTCAGTACATATAGGATTGTAAGGGAGGGAAACGGACAGCCCCATGTTTGTCCACCGCAAGAAAACTCTAGTTGACCAAAAGTTCATTCAGTCAATTAGCCAGGAACTATGATGAATCGCAAACTACAAACAAACGTGTGTTGCTTCGTCACCCCGTGGACCTAGTCAAAGCTCACGTTGAGGCTCGGCTCCGCAGCTTTGATGGTCATCCTTCTTCACAGAGTGGAAGGGCACTGAATTTTTTGTACATTTTTTTGTCAAACCCTGGACCACGCCAAACTCTTCTCCCGTTTCCCTGTTTTTAGTTGTTTCAAAACGTGTGCAAGGTGAAGTCTCACCACACCTTCATAAAATAGATTATTTCTCGCTTCAGTTCGTATTCTGTTTGTGTGCTCATTCTTAGTTAACAACCAATTGCATGTTTTACGAAAAAAATATTAAAACTCGTTCCACTGATTGTGATTGATATCTACTGAAACAGCGCGGAGCCGCAGTTACGACCATTTTCGTCTATACATCGCAATGTCTCTCCGTAGATTGCGTTATAATGGCAACAAACTAATTCTCCAACGTTTACAACTTCACTACCTAATCACGACAAGTAAACGAAACACGGCATAGCGTTATAATCGTCCTATCAGCATAGTTTCATAGAACTTGTTTTTGGATACATTTAATAACACATGAGTTAAAGCCGTTTTCTTTATTAATACTCGCTCCGTAGATTTCCATGCTTCGCTGCGCAACAGGTAGTGTCGGAAGGCTTGCTTACAAAGACCAAGCTTCCGCCTATCTTCATAAAGTCGGCTTTACCTGTAAACACAAACGCTTTGCTGGGAACTCCGGAGAGAGCATAAAACGATAGAAGGACAGGGTGTAGTCAAGCCCAGCCCAAGAACAGCGTCGCTATTTGAAATACCGAAGTGGGAAGGCATATGTGGGACACAATTTTGTCGCCGCGAGACGGGCAAGATTACTTATCTGTCATAGCAGGGCAGGGCGAGCAACGCATCTTCACTCTCACCCTCGGCTGCTGAAGCGTGTACGAGCAAGACATGTTGAGCTAAGAAAGTGACCCCTGGCGCCAAGCTCTGAATGTGATCAGCGCTACCTTTTGAACCGAAGTAAAAGACAGGCTAGCCAGTGTGGTTGGACGCGCACGCGCACATCGATGTCTCTACACGAGAAGTGCAACGTCAGATGTCGCGGCAATGCATTTTGCCACGCACTCGCGTACCCCGGCTTATTTTGACGCCGGTTGTACATAGTAGAGACGTTCGTGAACTAGTGAAATGCGCCGGTCTCACCATTTATCCCAAAAAGGATGAGCTGGCGAAAAGCAAGGTTGGCTAATGGGCTTTGGTGGAGACAACAGGGAGGTTCCTTCTAGCGATGTCAGGCTGAACGCAATTACAGAATATCCGTGCCCCCGCGCAGAGTTCAAAAAGTGCAAAAAGCGTGCAGAGTTCCTTGGACATTACAGCGTATTGGTGTAGCTCTATCCCTTATTTCGCGGAGCTATCGCGTCTCCTAATGCTTCTTCGCAAAGGCGGTAAACAGCAAGGAGAGGATGTGGAAACGCAAGCTGTCGAGGCATTGTCAGACGCAATGGCGGATACACCAGCGATAAGAATACGTGACCTTTACAAGTCCCTTGTCTTGCAGCCATATGCTAGCGACTACGTACTGGGGGGAGGCGCTGGGGGCGGGCGGTAGTTATTGAGGATTTCGATGATCCACTCCATAAAATCTCGTTTGCTAGCACGGACCTTCACGGACTGCATGCGCTTCAGCTAGTGAATGGCGGGTGGGCATGTCTGCCGCATTAGTGACACTCCAGCCGGTGAGACTACTGAAACAACTTGAAGGCAGTGGGCAGTTTCAGTTAACGTTTTTCTGTGTCTGTCATGTTATCTTATGCATGAAATGGAAATATCTTTATTTCATAGTGACAGCCGCCAGAAGTGTTCCGGTCCACGCTGAAGGGGTAAAAGGCATGAGCGTTTTATCACGCCGAAAGCGGTAAATTCTAGTTAGACATTCACAGGGTTTAACGGAATATGGAGAAGAACACTGCCATTTTGCCCGTGTGTGAGATATGTAACATCGCTGGAATAAGCCCCTCCGTACACATAGCTATCTGCAGTTGAACTACGCCCATTCTCAAATAAGAAAATCGCAACCCCGATAATACATAGCTTCATTTATAAACTGATCTTTAAACCAAAACAAGCCCAGTATATTGGAAAACATTGCTGAAAGAAAATGTTTCTTTTGTGCGAAGCTATTTTCTTTCTGTTTCCTCTAAGGCGATTGCCGAGGTTAGGATAAGGCGCGAGATGTCCCAACTTTACCGCGCCGGGAACCCAAACCAGGGTCCCCGTTTATTTTGTGCACGTGGGTGGCACTACGCGGACGGCAGGTGGCCAGTACACATCGGTGGTGGCTCAGCTTCACCACTATTACTCTTGGGGAGTGTCCGTGTGCGGCAGCAGAGTACTGCACGAGCTAAGGCGCCGCCACATGCGTCGAAGCACGTACAGACGTTTAGCGCCGCACGCGTGTAAACATTCTGCCATAGTATGTTTTCTTGAAGATGTGCTAAATAAACCAATATT
Source organism: Haemaphysalis longicornis (assembly GCA_013339765.2). Taxonomy (NCBI): domain Eukaryota; kingdom Metazoa; phylum Arthropoda; class Arachnida; order Ixodida; family Ixodidae; genus Haemaphysalis; species Haemaphysalis longicornis. Next base: position 28,125,751 of record CM023451.1, on the reverse strand, counting down.
AAACATTAAACTTTGAACAGACAATCCTGAAGAAGGATAGTAGTGGTGCTGACCCACGTAAAGCGATGAGCGAGTGCCCTACGCCGCCACAGTTCAAGTGAACGACTTTTATTGGTAAATTTGGAATCTATGTCTGTAGCTAATTACTTACCTGTAACTTAGACGCTACAAAAAATAAAGTCCTTCAGCATGCTCTATGTTTCATTATGCGGCTTTCCTAATCGTAAAAACGGCAAAGAGAATTTTATTATGTTTTGTTTTACATTACGGAGCATGAAATGAAGTTTCGAGTATCTTGACAGCTTCAAACGCCAGGGAGGCTGGATAGAGTGGCGTAACCGCTGGGGTTAAAATTATGTCGTATTGTCGAGATGAGAACTTAGAAGAAGCCAGGTTACGATTGACTCATTTTCAACAAAGGGGGTGTCACAAGCCCTCACTACGCTCCATAAATGTAACCTCGTGTTCACACTCGGTCCACGTGGTACCAAGCTCGTAGCGAAATATATTAATCGATTACAGCTATATATTTACAAAGAAAAATTCGACGCGTATCTGCTTGCTTCTCTTCAAACGTCAAGAAAGAAAGATAGTCTTCTGCCGCTCCTGCGTCGCAAAACCCTCCTCCTCTCACGTGGTTGCTCCTTCTCCCTCCCTGCATAATGCATGCAAGTGACGTTTGCTCAATTCAACTTGATTTTAGGGGCGAAGGTCCTTAGGACTTCGCTTTGTCCGTGGCTTATCCCTTTGCGTCCGTGTGCAGTGTTGCGCATGCGCGAGGAGCATTGGATTGCATTTAATTGTATTGGATTGAATGGAATTGGATTTAGAGCAGATTAGTTTTGGTTGGATTAGATTGGAATAAATTGAATTGTATCTGACTGGATTTGATTAAAATTACCTACACTGTTCACACACGTGTGTTAGAGCTGTGCACGGGCCAGAAATTTGGGCCCGAGCCCAGCCCGGGCCCGGTGCTTATCGCAGTAGGCCTGGCCCGACCCGCCGAAGAAGGCCGATGGGCCGGCCCGGCCCGGCCCGAGACCTTAACATTATGGCCCGGGCCCGGCCCAGCCCGGCTGCGTGTTGCTAACCCAAATACCGTAGGGGCCCGCGCCTGATTCGGGCACGTTTGGAAGCGAAAACTACCTAAAGGCGGTAAAATTCATCGTAAGGGAAATGATAACAGGCAAAACCAATATAAAACGGGCAAAACAACCCCAATTAAACATAACAATCATGCACATATCCTTACCGCAGCAGTCCTTCGGTCAGCTACATACGCAAGGATTGAAACCGACATAAAGGTGACCGAACCGCCCAACCTAAAAAAAGATGAACGAAAAACCTCCCAACCACGGACAAATTCGTGGTAAGATTCAAAATAAACATCCCCCTCGCGAGGGGCACGATCAAATGCAGAGCATTTCCGGGGGCGCACGACGTTCACTAGTTTGCGTTACGTTAATGTTGTTGCACTTGTGGCAACTGCTGACCAGAGAGCGCGGCGATGAGTGCGTTCCAGCCTCGCCGACACCCGCCTTTATCACGCCACGATCGCGCCACGCACGCGCGATGCTGACGTCACGATCACGCCACAGATGTTGATCCCGCGACGTGCGCGCCCCCCACCTGTTGGGCGCGAACCGACCGCGGAGAGAGCGCGCGATGCGAGCGGAGAGTAGGCGAGGAGGAGCGGGGGAGAGGGCGCACCTGCGAGCGATGCGGACTACTACGGACGGCTAGAACGGGTGACATCGTGAGTTGAAGAAATGCTCTGCATTTAAAAGATTCACGAAAAGTAGCTGAAACCGAAATGGCCGAAACCACTGGAAAGTAAAAAAAATTGCTCGAGCTTTACCTTAAGAGAACAAAACCACCCGGCATTTTGTGTGGAATTTCAAAATGTGCCATAAATAAATTAAAACAAGCAATTAAAAATAGAAGGGCTACCTGGGCATTTGAACCTGATTCTTGCGATTGCTATCCACAAATGGAACCTGTATGCCAGGGGACCAGCCGGTTCGTGTTTGTTTAAACAGGGTGTGTACTTGCTTTGTTGTTTCGTCCGTATACGTTTCCTTTTCTGAAGAGTATATAGGGCAGTTGGACTCAGTCTTTTCTTTTTATCGAGACGCAAAGTACCCGCATGCATTTATGCACATTTTATCGTTGGCGCTACACTACGTTCTATAAGGACTCATATCGCTTACTTATAAAGTTTCAATCATATAAAGTGTTACTGTTTAGGCGGCTGTTCGCGCATTTAAACCACCCAACTCGCCTGTTGCGCTTTTCCTTTCGTCTTCGTCTGCCGCCCACGACGCCCAAGGGCACAGGCCACCTCATACCACCAGCTACGCTCGCCACGATGTTTTTCCGCCGAAACAAAGAGCAAAACAAAAGTTGAATTGAAACCTCAGTCTTTGACACCTTCACTTTCGTTGGCTCAGAGAAGGAAACACAACTCTGAATAGGGAACTGCTACAGAAACGCAGGTTTCTTTAGCAGTGATTACAGTTTAAAGTGTTCTTTCTTGAAAATTTGTTTTCACCCGAGTTTAGAGGTGGAAACTAATCACGCTGAATTGTCTTTCGTTGTACTTCTATAGGCGGTGTGTCACTGAGCAGCATGTATTGCTCAGCTCATCCCAATACAAGCAGTTGGAGATCTCTCACACTTACCGACTTGCCATACGCGAACATGTGACTCAGAGCCTAACGATAAATCCCGTGGAATGTAACAAGAAACCTGACCCCTGCTTTTACCGCGTCAGCAACATGTAGTTTCTGTGATATCATAGAAAACCTAAGTACTGCTTCACTGTGCCGGGCCAGCCCGGGCCATCAGGACGACATGCCCCTTCCGAAGCTTTTACATTTCGGCCCGAGTCCGGCCCGGCCCAGGTGAAAAGTAAGTCGGGGCCGACCCCGGGCCCCGCGGGCCGGCCGGGCCCGGGCTTTCGGGTAAGCCCGAGCCCGTGCACACCTCTACACGTTGTCACTCATTTACATGCGTGAGTGGGCAACGCCGCGGGTGAGTTACGGTAAGAAGGATCCCCAGTGCATCGCCCATTCGTCATGACGCACTTCATGTAGATGCGTGAAATTTTTCATTGTTCGCGCGTCTCGCGTGTCATATATTGGTACCTTCGTTTCGATATTTGTTCGAACAGCTCGAGGAGATATAGTTTCGGGATTTGTTTTCTTTCTCCAGATTTGAACACATTTTTCCCCGGTTTTAGGGCGCAGCACTTAAGCGCCTGCTACTGTGGTTTGACAGCCTCGTCGGTTTCCTATCCTAGCGAACAAAAACGATACCGAATAGAGAAGGAAAAAGGAGGAGGAAAGTGTTGCGACAGTGTGACTGGGCGGGATGTATGCCGAGGCCGCGCCACAGTAGCCCAGCACCCACTGCGTGCTACACTTGGTCTTTCGCTGTCCTCCTTGTTCCGTGGCTCATACGAACCACATGACATCTGTGCGGGAAGTTTAAATACGATTTACAAAAACATGCTCGGTGGTGGTGACGCGCTGCGAGAGAACGGCATTATAGTGCGCGCAATCGTGCGTTTGATGATCACAAGATCACTTCCTGAGAAGCAGCAGCCATGCTTCCGAAAGTACCCGCGGAACGGCGCTACGGTGCTGTTCGTATAACAAATACAATGTAGTGAGAGGAATATAGAAAGACCCGCCGCGGTGGCTCAGTGGCTAAGGCGTTGCGCTGCTACAGGTCGCGGGTTCGATTCCCGGCCGCGGCGGCCGCTTTTCTGAGGAGGCGAAAAGCAAAAACGCCCGTGGTGTACGAGATTTCGGCGCACGATAAAGATCCCCAGGTGGTCAAAATTAACCCGGAGCCCTCCACACGGCGCGCCTCATCGCCTGCGTTGCGTCGGCGCGTTAAACACCTCAATCAATCAAGGAATATAGAAAGGAGTAACGGCTCCGTATCTCACATTTGCAAATGCAGTACTTCCATTAGAAGTCGCTGTATGATGCTTTGAAGTTAACTCGAGAATGGTAGGCCGGTTGATCTTGGGAACTCATGGTGAAACAACTAACGAAGCAGTGCAGGGAGCTATGGGCCGGGCGTCGTTTGAAGTTTGAGAAGCGCAGAGTCAAATATGTTTTGAACGGAGGTTGAGAGCAATGGATCCACGTAGGTGGACAGCTGAAGTGTTTAGATACCTTTACATTAAAAACTTGAACACGCAGTCACTAAGGAAGGCTAGAAGGTTAACGATGAAATACGGAAAGAACACTGCAGAGTCACAGATAGCCAAGGTGTCCAATAAAGAAGCATTGCACATAAAAACAAAAAAATAGAAAAAAATTAAGATAAAACGTCGCTAAGAACCAGAGGGCTGAGAAACTGGTCACCAGAAAGAAAATTTTCTATGACAATTCTGAGAGCATTGCTTTTCTTTTTGAGACTAGGGCAGGTTGCTTGAGAACTAAGAGCTTTTGTGGGGACGTCTACACAAAATGATGGGGTACGCGTGTTCTGCCGAAAACAAATAGCAACTGTGCAGCACATGGTGTTGAAATGTCAGTGTATCCCTCCATAGAGAGAAATATTCAGGTTCCTGAAGCCCTAAGATTTCATGGTAGCACACAGAAAGTTAAGTTAAAGGGTGTGGAGGCGCTAAAAGGAGATTATAATGCTGGTGGAAGAAAAGGGAAATATTGCCCAGGAGCGCTACCACATGTAATTTAATTTGAGTCTGCTTAAAGAGCATCGCTAGAATTAAACCAGGAATACAACATAGCCATGTTAGATTCTCTGGTAAGATGACATGTCATAACCCGGTTAGAAGGAGGATACCATTATTCATCATGAATCATCAATCCTCACGGGCCCTATACGCAAGAAATACCAGCAAGCAAGTTGATGTCTTCCCGTTAGCGAATGGCACAGGCTCAGAAATAATTGTTCATCAACAACTGACGAGATCTAAGAAGCCCCATGACGAAGGCTGCTACGTCTTGCGTATGATGCCTGCAAACATTGTGAGAATTTAAAATCCCATTTCTAATTTGTTACCGGCGCAGTGCTTTGGTCGATTTTATTCGGTTTGTTTAAAGTTTTGTTGTGCAAAAAACGTAAGAGCGCTGATATTTATCCCGTTGCTTCGAATAAAACCAGATTACTACAGCGCATTCAAAGCTAAAGATAGCGTTCGGCGTTTCCTCACAAAACTCCAAAATGATGACTATTGCAAATGAAGGGTATATCGACAAAATTAGCGGTTTCTACGCCTCTCTGAGAATTGCATAAAGAGAAACTTTGAATAATATTTGCATTGCCTTTGTTTTCAGCGTTATGAACTGCACAATGCAGTTAAAAGGAAAGCGTTTGAAGCGATTGCATGGGCGTCGTGTGCAATTTTCGTTGCGCTTGTCGCTTCTGGACGTCATTCTCACGGTGCTCGTCATCTTTCATCGCCGGCAACGATTGTTGCAGTAACTCATGTTTACGAGTCAGCGTATATCCGCTTGCACAGATGCGTTTCCCAGATAGCAAAGAAGTTACTGTTCTTCGTGACACTTCTTTCCCGCCAGAATGTCGTAGAAGCCGCGGGAACGCTTTTGAGAAATTTTCGCTTGGCGTGTTCACAACCTACATTTGCATACTTTGAAGCACATGGCCTCCACGTCAGCTCCAAGTGCGCGACAAAACAGAAACGGGCAAAGGTATAACCAACGTTACTATTACAGTAACGTTTCGTTTAACCGCACCGCTGTGCAATGAACTACTGCCGTGGCGGTCGGGGACGGCGGAAACGGCGGCCGATGTTAGCAGAGATCACCCTGCCATCTGGTGGTTTTGTGAGAAACCCAGGATGCTTCTTTCCTCCATGCCTCCACCGGAGCGGCGGGTAAGGAACAGTTGTCGAGCTCCCAGCAGCCCATTCAAGCAGCGCCCAGCAGCGTCCCCTCGAAATTCGGGAAAACACAAATACCCCTTTTGCTTTAAGGCTTTTATGCAAGGTGTTGTCCCATCACTACCATCGTAACTGTGAGACATAATTAAGTTCCCGTTGGTTCACAATTAAGCACGTCACCAGCCACGCTTGAGGTGAACTTTTTCTGGCTTAGCCCCCGTTCGGGCATAAGCTAGGGGATTGTTGGCTGGGCCGTGTGGGGTGGCGTAGATGATATCCAGGCTCCGCCCCGGCTCGGATTGGCAATAAACAATTTGCGCCAGATTCGCGCACAAAAATGGGCCCGGTCAGGCTTTCGCTCAACGTCAACCTGACGTTCGCCAATGTCAGGTTGACGTTGGCGAACAGTCACGTTTGACAGCAGGGACAGTAAGGGGGTGGAAATATTGGCGGGTAAACCATTTTCTAATTATGTGGTGTTTGAGGGCTCCGGTAGAAATAGTTTTGTCTATGAATATTTCCGCAGAGCGAGGCATCGGAGGAGCGAGAGCCAAGTAACCAGCGGTAGTAATCGACGCAAGGCGTACCTTCCGAGCATGGCGTGCGTGGTCAAGTTGAAGGTGAGGGTCAGGCGAGGGGCGCGACACCTCGTGGTCCAGAGGAGGGGTACTAGAGAAACACTCCCTTGCTGCATCGTGTGCAGCCTGGTTGCTCCCACCCGAGTCTGTGTGACCCGGCACCCATGCCAAATGGCCAGTGGCCCCATTGCCAGCCAGAATGGCGATCATGTGTTGTATTTCGTGTGAGGTTGGACGATCGCTGAAGGGCTTGCGGATTTCTTGAAGTGCCTGATCGGAGTCCGTGAGGATACGAAAACGTGGAGGGGACGGCGTTGCAATACTGTAGGTCAGGTGGTCCACTGCGCTGAGGATGCTCGGAAGTTCTGCTTCCAAGGGAGACGAGTGATGCAATGGCCGACTGTGAGAGCCGTCCAGGTCCGGCTGAGCTGGGCAGTGCCAGGCCAGACTCATATGGGAAGCCGAAAGGCTGGCGTTCGTGTAAATATCCACTTTATCTGGCAATTTTGTCGCAAGGAGGCGCTGAAGGGTTTTCGCACGGGCAACGGTCTAGTACGGGGGATACGGGTTCGTTGATGGTTCAGAGTGACAGGCGGGAGTGACGAAGGGGGTGGCAAAGGTGAGGCACACGAAAGTGTCGGAGGAATACGCAAGTCGCAGGCGGAGAGTGCAGCCCCCTGTGGCGTTAATGTTCGCCGAAGGTCATGTTGTCCAAGGGTTTCAGAGAGGAGCTCTTCCATGGGAGGCATAGCAGCAGCCCGTTTAAGAGCATCGGTGCGGGTATCCCTGGAAAGTCCAGTGACGGTGCGGAGGATGGCCCGAAAAAGGGTACCGCTAAGTGCTTCTTATAGGTCGAGGAGACGGTATAGGCTGCAGCGCCATAAGTGACACGACCGAACGCTACCGCCCCACAGAGTGTGAGGCACGCCGATTTGTGAGCACTGCCAACTTTGTTTGAAAGGCGAGAGATTAAGTGGAGCATTGGCTTGCAATTTTTCCGGAGTTGACTTACCCATTGTGGAGTGGTGTTGTGGCTGGCGAGGGGGATGCCGAGCAAGCGAATATGACCAGAGTGGGAGGAAATGGGTCTGTCGCCGATGTAGATGGTATGGTGCATACTAGTGGGGATGGGTGCTGACCGTGGACAAGGAGAAATTCGGTCTTCTCGGGTGCTAATGCATGGACGAAAACATGAAGTGTAGTGGCAAAGCTGTTCGCTACCGCTTGAAATTCTGTAGCCATGTTCTCCGTGTAGTCGTAGTCGGCGGCTTCAACCCCTTCTGTGAGGTCATCAGCATAGATTGCAAAACGAGCCGCAGTGTCCCGTTCTAGGTGGCGGGCTACGCGTGCTATGGCCAAATAGAAAAGTACTAGATAAAATGTCCTGGGCCTCCGTCCTGGATGCGTGCTGTGGAGATGAATCGGTCGATTTTCAAGAAAATTGCGCATCCAGTTTTGGGTCCTTAGGCTTAGAAAGGCTCTAGCGAGCTCTTCAAGGATAGCTGCCTGACTAACATTGTCAAAGGCTTTTGGCACGGCGAAAGTTAGGACATAATCTGGATTACCAGCTCGTGACGTATGGATCAGAACGCGTCGTAGTAGCCAAAGGCAATCGTGAGTACCGAGGTGAAGACGAAAGCCAGTCTGGGACGGATGGAACCACGGGCGTACATATTCCAAATGATACTGAAGGCGGTTGTTGATCAGGCGTTCAATAAGTTTACAGAGGGTGGGTGTAAGAGAAATAGGCCGGAGGTTAGTCAGAACAGAGGGGTCTTTGTTCGGCTTCGGTATTGGGTGAACCAGAGTCAGTTTGAGTTCATCCGGAACGTCACCAGAGACCCAGTAAGTGTTAATCATGGTTAGCAGTACTAAGTGTGCGAAAGATCCAAGTTAGGCAGGTTCTGCCATGTCACGCCGTCATGACCAAGGGCAGACTGCACTGGTGAAGAGTTGCCGTAAACTCGCACTTGGTGAATGGGACATCGAGAGCCGCATCCACGTCTGGAACTGTTATGAACGGCAGCGGAAGGGGGGGGGGGGCTGCGAGAGGCATGAGGGAAAAATGTCGTTATCAGCCGATGTTCTACGTCGCCTGGTGGTTCACGGAAAGTGAGGGAAGAGAATAGCGTAGGTTTTCTCTTGCGCTTGCCCGACAAGCTCCGAAACGTTCTATACAGCTTAGAAAGTCATCTTTCTTTACCGACATTAGCACAGAGACAATGCCAATGCTGGTTGGAAAGGGAGCGCTCGTATTGTCACATAATTTGGTACTGGCGACGAAGCCAGATCAGGTCTCGGTGACGTTTGCCGTAGGTTAAATAGCGAGTGGTGAGTGTTTGCACGCTTTTCCCGAGGTTGGTAAGATGAGCGTCCGGTGCAGGTGTTGGAGAGTTGCTGGGCTTCCCCATTGTGTATGGCAGCACTGAAGTGCGGTAAGGTCACGGAGCAAGATAGGTACGGTTGAACTTTGAGGGATACAGACGGCGGTTCGAAAAGTTTGCCAATCAATGTGCGAAACAAATGGCCGAAATAAATCTCTCCCAAACTCAACATCTGTGCTCCCCACTTCTATTCTTCTCTCTCTCCGAAGTAGGAAGCACATACGCCGTTTTAGCACTAGAGATGCCGGGTTCGCGAGGTCGGTTGCCGCGAGTTGTAGCCCGTGCTAACACAGTCCACTTTGGAGGAGACATGTCCAGCTTTCCGCTCATGGCCAGTAGTACTGGCTTTGGCCACCACGTGCCGCATTGAGTTCAGTTTTTAAAATTCCCTGCTTCAGCGTCAATGTTTGTTTATCAAGCATAAATGTAGCAAGAAAAGAGCCGACTTCTTCGTTGCAACGCGATACTCGAGCCCCGCTCAGGCGACTGCGAATGATGAGGGCAGCACTGGTAAACAGACGCCGTGACGGGGCGTGTCAGTAGCGAAGTCTGGGTGCAGATGAATTGCTGGCTGCACGAAGAAGGTTGCTTGGGTAGTCAAACTTTTTTCATGTTATTTTTTGTTCAGGCGTTAAAGCGAGAAGCCACACTAGAGCCAACTTTGCCTGGAAAATGCCGGCAAACGTTAAAAGGCCCCAGCTTACCTGATACTGGGTTGAGCCCAGTTAAACTGGGTTGAACCTTCTTGATCTCGAAGGGCTAAGCATGATGTTTGGCCCTTGGAGAGCAAGATAGTTTGGGCTGTCCAATTTGCTACAGGTCGCGGGCACAGTACCGGGGCGCCGGTTAGGCTCTGGCGAGCACTTTATAAGACCCACAGCGCGCTATCTCAGTTTTCTTGCATAAATGCGCTATATTACTGTACATAAAGTGTAAATAATTTAGTCATCAGAGTTTGCCACGTCCCTCACGGCGACACGAGACACGGCGGCGCATTCCTGGAGGAGGAAAAGGTCTGAAATTCTATGTATACACGATGCCGGATATACCATGACTATGGGTCTTGTCCCACTCGTCACAAGGCTACTCGCCCTAGGCCAACTCGTCATAGGTAGACTGGTCGTGAATATAAGCGTCTCATAGGGCATTTCGCATGAGGAATACTTGTGTTTCCAGAGTTGTCAGTATACGGAAAACTCTCATTAGGAGCCTGATTTCGACCGTTAAAACATTGTTTGCGCCTGCTATCGCTTTTATATAAAAAAGGTATAGGCGAGTGTGCATAGCTTTTGACGTACGAAGTTAGGTTGAATATTCCGCCACACCTTATGAGTTATATTGAAATGATAATCGCATTCAAGTTTTTATTATATGACACAGAAAAATTAAAAAATAATGGTAGAGATGACGCAGTAAACAAGCTGAGCTTGAAATTAACAAAGCTGTTTATTACTCTCGGTTAACACGTCAGCACAGAAGCGGTGTTCCAGGCAATATTGCGAAGCGTGTTGACTGGGGCTTCACTGAGGGCCACAAGGGGTGACGAGGTTGTTAGACACGTGATTTGACCGTATCCCACTCTTTCTGAAACTTTCCAGGAAGGGCCTTGCTTACAATGTCGCGGAGAAACGAAATCCAAGCACCAAAAAATTAATGAAGCGAGCACTAACGCGTAAGATTTGAACGTAGAAAAGCTGTGCGCAACCTGCACGACGGTTTAAGTCCACGATTTCAGCGGATTTGCTTCTTCTTCGCTGCCGCAACGACCTTCACTTCATTCTTGTTGCTAGAAGCGTGAGGTTCCTTCAATTTTTTAGGTGCGGAGTACCTTAGGCCCGCACAATGTCACTCTGCGTCTGTGAGCAAAGCATTTTTAATCGCAAAAAATCACACAGGCACCTGCAGGATTCGAGCCTGTGTCTGGTAGGCCAGGCAGAGTTGGTGTTAGTCGTCTTACCCATTGGGATACGACCGTTGTTTTCTTTATTGCCTTGCTTTGCTTGGCCTACGACCGTGAGTCAGTACCCGAGAGTCAAACGGCTTACTCCCTCGCCTGTAACAGTGCGGAGTACCTCAGGACCTCCCAATGTCCGTCCTCATCCATCCGTGCGCACACCACTATCGAGCTGAAATCAAGCGAAATTCGATTTGAGCCGTGAGTTCCACTTTCATTTAGAGAATAATCAAGGTGCAACTGACGACTGAAATCGAATGACGGTCGGGGCGAAACTTGGACATTATTTCGAGTCGTCCTACTCTGCACCCTCGGCATGATCCACGGAGTGGAGATTTTGCTTTTTTTGGAAATGTTGTCGCCATTACGGTGAACGCTGGAGGTTTTTGCCAAACTTGGCCAATCGTGTCCAATGCTTGGCTTGATAAACGTGTGCCGGGGACGTTGGGCGGCACCGGAAGGAACGCGCTCACAAGCGCTCAGCATTTTCATATCTTTTTAACGGTCGGGTGGTCGCCGCGAGGTAGGCGCTCACGTACGCTCGGTATTTTTTATTTGTCGGGGATTTTCTGCCGCCGGAATCCGTGGATTGCCCGACAGCTTCTTTGTTAAAACACCACTCTTCCAGGTGGACATAATTCATGTGCGCAAATTTCCCTTGCGGACTTCCTCTGGTATCAGCCCCGCTTGCACACTCACGTGCAGGATGCAACTGATTTCTTCTCCTCTTCCCTTCCTCATGGTGAGTGCTTATATAATTTTTTATTAATACTGTAAGCCTTGTCAGGCACTTACAGAAAGTGGGTGCTCGCGGCGCGCTATATCTATACTTACATGAATTCAAAAATGGGTTCACTGCGCGTCGGTATTTACCCAACAGTAAAATAAAAAAAAATATCACAAATCGGCCACGTCAGTTCCAAAGCACTAAACAAATATGCGCTTTCTCAGCTGTGCGGTTTAGTTACCAAACTCTGGGGGAAAACAAGGTACAATACAGACTATTCTAACACAGTGAGACAGCTAGTACACGCTACACATCATCTGGTAAAACAAGGCGATAAAGTGTAAAATCAAAAGCATGCGCGCTAAAACAGGTGACGACCTGCTTGCCTTTTAATCTCGGCTGTATTAGGCATGAAAATAGGATTAAAGAATGTACAGAAGCTGTCGTAAGTAATTGAAACAAGGAATTGCGATTATCCGAAACCAGTGTGTCTTATTGTCTTTATGATATTCATCACCGGTTCATAGGAAGCGTTTTCTATTGCGTGGACTTATGTAAGCGCACACCAATGCAGCCAGGTAGTTTCCAGAAGAAGACATGCTTGTAAATTCACGCGAGACCATGTTCCAATTACATTTGACAATGCCTGTACACATTTTTTAAACGCCTTTACTGTTCCATGGATGAAGTGAAGCCCAATTCTCCCTTGTTAAAGCGGTTAACCGACCCGGCATTGATAACGTCGGGTAGAATTAATATAAACGTTCCACGTTTCATTGCATCACAGAAAAAACACTTGAATATATTTTTACGCGTGTTAAACGGCCTTATGTGTTTTTCATGATTGGTCCTTGTCGAGTGCGGATGTGCAGGTTGGATGTAATCACTTTGGATGTAATCACGTACATGAACTTCATAGCAGAAACAGCAAGACTTGAAGACAAGGTTAGAATTCGTGCTCGGATGCGTAGGGAAGTAACACTGTCGTGTCTAGAATATTCACGCTAAATAAAAACGCTGACGAGCGCGAGAACACGGGTTTTGATTCCCGGCCATGGCGGCTGCTTTTCTCATGGAGGCGAAAGCAAAAATGCCCGTGTGTAGGAGATTTCGGCGCATGTGGTAGAAATTATTTCAGAGCCCTCCACTACGGCGCGCCTCATCGCCTGCGTTGCATCAGCGCGCTAAACCCTACAATTAATCAACCAGAGTAAATGAAACGAAGTGCATTATTCTGATTTTTTCTTCTAATTTGTGTACAAGATATTGTTGATGTAGGTTCTAAACTATACTGTCAAACTCGAGGACGGGTTTTAAAAGCGTTTTATATCCTGTTAATTTGACGTGAGGGTGTGCTGCCGATAATTATCTTCCCAAAAAGCACAATTGTGTGAATGCTTTGGTGCACGTGTTTTCAACATGGGCATCCCATTTCCAAATATGCGTGAAAGTTAGGCCTAAATATTTTATAGAATTTTTTCGTGACACTTCGGAGCCAAAAAATATGTAGGTAAATTCTCAGGGTGACATTTTCTAAGTTATGCTCACACAGTTTACTATTGTTAATTTTTAATTTCTAGGTTTCACACCACCGAGATGTACTACAGAGCAAATACTTTATTGTTATTTATTCCCAGGTATCACGCACGATTGAATAAAAAACGCAATCATCACCAAACAGTGAAACGGTAACTCTTGTGTCCCTAGATACGGCTGCAGAGTATCGGCACTCTTATCTCTAATTGTTCCGTGCCGCCGCCGTGATCATTGCTCAGTTCGCATCACTTGACACTTGTTTACACTGAGACGGTACATGGGTAACGCCATTCTATCGCTTATGCGTTTTTCGTCAATCAAATGCGGTAGTCTCAGCTTGTCCTACCTGCTCTGCGGCTGCACGCAACTTCCCTCGTTCCGAACGCGAATCAAAAATAACACGCTTAGCAGCATTTCAGCTGCAGAAGTGAATCCTAAGGTGCAGTGTTGCTGCGTCCTGGACAGTGCACGTGTTGTTGACAAATGACCTCGTCAATGTCAGCGGTGAGGCCGAAGAAGCGGGACTTTGGCAACACTGATAGACACCAAAATGGTTGCCTTTGCTCACTTGCGTGCCTCAGCGACGGTACTAAGTATGTTATCTAGCGACACTAGGCAACTCCATCTCCAACGCAGTAAGCAACGTCATTAAACATACAAGAAAAAGTAAGGGGCCCAAGACGGAAACCTGTGGGACCCCTGAAAAAACGTCAAGACAGTCAGATTCCGATTTGTTGATGGCTATGTTCTGGCTGTGGTTTGATAAATAGGCTGTTTTCTAAGGAGATTATTTGATAATTTCTGCTAATTATGTTCAGTTTTCTAAAACCTGCTATGCCGGACGAGGTCAAAGGCTTTAGTGGAGTCAAAAATGTTGTATCAACTTGGAGATGGAATGTATTGGTGATGCAATTGAGGGGACAAACCCTTGTTTTTTTGAGCAAAGCCAATTGTTTTCTTCTAATTAAATTATTATTGCTTTTCTGAGAATGTGCTGCACCAATTTGCAGCAATAACTTGCAAGTGAGGTTGGCCTGCCTGCCGTTTGTTACCGCATTTATGGATGAGAGTTATGATTTTCGCACAAATTCAAGCTTCGGGCAAAGGAGCCGTCCTGAGGAAAGTTGTAAAGATTGCATACAAGAATGGAACTAGCTGTTCAGAGTATTATGTAAAGAAAACATTTGATATAATATCAGTACCGGCACTTTTTTTTACTTCAATCTTCAAAAGCAAGTTTTAAATGCCCGACTCTTTATTTCTATCCCCGGCATTGCTGACAGAGACGTTGTAAGCGGTGCTACTACGACAGCAACACGTGTAAAAACAATTGAAAATGCTTATTGCAGCAGTTTGAATTTGATTTTCTGTCGACTACAACAGATGATGATGGTTACATTTTAATGGCGCAAGGCCAACTGGGGCAGAGAGCGCCAAAAAAAAAAATGGTTAGCTACCACAGATTAAAGTCAATACTAAAAGTGAATAGCACCAGAAGTAAAAAAAAAAAAGACAATGAGGTGGTGTCGGGCCGGGGTTTTGATTATGCATATACGATATGAGATTCAGAAATTTAACTTCTTATAGATAATTAAAACACGTTGACAGTAAACATTGGTTCATCGCCTAAGAAAATTCTGGAAAGTGTTCGCGTCGTGTGGTGTGGGGGTGGCTTGGGTGAATAGTATGTGAATACGGATAGGCCTCTCCCCACCTGCTGCACACGGGTCTCCGAGACCCAGTGAGAAGTGTGAATGTTTACATAAGTGTGGCCTATCCGTAGCCTGGCTAAGGCTACTTCCGTGTGTCTGTCTTGTTTGTCTGTTATGTATCTACGTAAGTGGGGGTTTATAGTGTAGAGTTGTTCTCTGTTTGTGTGTCCCTGTTTCCTGCCAAGATTTTCCCCAAGGCTGTCGTACCAGTGGCTCAGGTCGAGTTTTTGGGAAAACATGGTACATCTATGCTACTGGGGAGCAGGACAGCGGCACTCTGGGCAGCAATTTCGTTCCCCAGAATGCCACTGTGACCGGAACCCAGCAAACAATTTTTTTAGTTTTAGTGATGAGCAAAGGGTTTAAAGCTTTGATTAGATGTTGGAGGACAATGTTTTTGTAGGTCTGAAGCAATGTAAGGCTGTTACCACACTTAGAGAGTCTGTAACGATAATGGAGTGTTCTGTTCTAGTTTGTGTAATGTGTTGTACTGTAATAAGATACCATGTGCTTCTGCCGTAAAAATGCTGCTATTTCTGTGTAACGTCTTCGTACTGGTAAAGTTGGGGCCTGTGCAGCGCATGCGACGGCTGAAGAAGACTTCGAAGCATCGGTATAGAAAGGGGGTGTGGGGGTATTTGTGTTGTAACTGAAGAAAGTGCTGTAGCATAAGTTCTCTAGGCGTATTTCGTTTGTTGATATGTTTAAAGAAATATCACACGAAATTACTGACCTCTCCCAAAGCGAAATGAGGTCAGCAATAGAAGACTTCATGCTCTCCTCAAATGAAATCCCTAGTTCCTCAGCGAGGGCTCTCACTCGGATAGAGAAAGGAGCGGGTATCGATGGCCGTGCTGCAAAACAACGGATCAATGAGGTGTTGCTTATGATAAAACTACATGGGTGGTTTTTTTATAGAAGTCGCCCTAATAGCATACAGCAATGAAGTGTAAGAACGTGGTGTTCAAGGCTCCACCTGTCACACTCTGCATACAGGCTTTCAATGAGACTCGTCCGGAACGCTCCACATGCAAGACGGAGACCCCAAATGCAGCACTGGATACAAAATTTTCAGAGCAGTTTTACAGGCGGACCCATAGACGGCACTCCCGTAGTCCAACCGTGAGCCGAAAAGGCTGGAAAAAACGCGGAGGAGTATTTGTTTCTCCGCTCCGTAGGAGCAATGGAAAGGACCTTCAGAATATTCATGGTTTTGTGGATCTTCTGTTTCAGGTGTTTTACATGGGCAATAAATGTCAGTTTTCCATCTAGTACCACACCTAAAATTTGTGTCCTTTTGGGAGGGATTGAGACACCTTTAAGCTTAATATCAGGATCAGCATGGATTCCGCGCCACTTTGAAAAAACAACACAGGTACACTTGTCTGGATTAAGCTTAAATCCATTCCTGTCTGCCCAGTCCGCAAGTTTGTTTACAACAAGCTGGACTTGCCTCTCCAAGATGGACAGATTACATGACTTGAAGGAGATTTGAACGTCGTCTACATATAGCGAGTAAGAAATGGTTGGTGGCAATCCTTTTCCAAGCGAGTTCATTTTTATAATAAACAGCGTGCAGCTCAAAACGCCCCCTTGAGGCACACCGTTTTCCTGGACGTTAACTCGTGAATGTCTATCGCCCACTCTCACACGAAAAGTTCTTTCCGACATGTAGCTTGCAAGAGTATTTAACATGTTGCCTGACAAACCAAAAGACTTAAGATCGCTAAGAATTCCATAGCGCCATGCAGTATCATACGCTTTTTCAATGCCGAAAAATACTGTCATACAATACTGTTTATGAAAAAATGCATCTTTGATGTAGGATTCTAAGGCAACGAGTTGATCTTGCGTAGATCGCCCTGCCCTGAAGCCTGCCTGGAAACTCTCGAGAAGTCCATTGTACTCCAGGAAGTACACAAGCCTCCGGTTAATCATCTACTCGAAAAGCTTGCAAAGGCAGCTCGTCAAGGCAATGGGTCGATAGCTAGCGGGAAAGGAAGGATGCTTCCCCTCTTTCAGAAAAGCTACAACTATAGCCTCCCTCCAAGAGTTTGGAATGTTCCCCAAAAGCCAAATCTTGTTATATAGATGGAGGAGTGTTAGAAGAGTGTCTGAGTGTAGGTGCTGTATCATTGTATATGTGATGTCTGGGTCTGGAGCTGAGGGTTTACAAGTGCTCAGAGCGGCCCTCAGCTCATGAAGTGAAAACTATGAATTATAAGAAGATGTTGACATATTTTTACCTAGTATAGGCTTTTTTGGGCCCAAATTGTTTGTGTTTCGTGAAAGTGTTGGTGTAGTGTGCGGAACTGGACACGTGTTGGAAGTGTTGTGCGAGTGTGTTAGCCTGGTCGTCCAGTGTGTCCCCTGTCGTACTAACCAGAGGCACGCTGTGTGTCTGTTGTCCTTTTAGTTTGCGTATTCGTGTCCAGACTTTGCGAGTGTCAGAGTACGAGTTTATAGATGTTACGAATGAGCGCCAACTTTCTCGTTTTGCTTCACGGCGCACCCGTTTTCCAAACCCCTTTGCCCGTTTGAACATGAGAAGGTTACCCGACGTGGGGTACCAACGAAGGATACCCCACGCCTTGTTCTGGGCCTCTCGCGCCCGCCTACAGTCCTCATTCCACCACGGCCTCCGCTGGTTGCGCAGGGTACCAGAGACGTGGGGAATGGACTTCCCCCCCCCCCCCCGGAGGCCCCCGGAGCCCCCGGAAATGCTCTGCATTTGATCGTGCCCCTCGCGAGGGGGATGTTTTGCATCGCTTCGCCGTGGACATTGTTTGCAAACCACAAACTTTTTATATGTCCGGTCCTGCAGGAATTAGCTGAGACCCTGGCTTTCTGATGAGGGTTCACTGACCGTTGAACCCTGGCCGTTGAAAAGGTAAGCGACTTCTATGCTACACTAGAGAATACATGCGAATAATGGCTAGTTTCAGGCTAGCCGGAAAAAGAGGCTGCTGAAGGTGTATTAGGATCCTTACTTCCCCTTTTTACATTACTGTATGCGAAAACAGTTTTCAGCTTGTTCTCCGCCTACAACGGTGACCTTATGGCAGGAATGCAAAAAAGTTAGGCAACCCTGTGTTCTGAAGTTCACAAATATTGGGACTATGACAAGTGTGCAAAAACACTGTTTCCGTCTTTTCTACATAAAAACTTATTACCTAAGTAGGTAGGGCTTGCTTTGGTAGTGTACCTTTTTGTGCTCCCATGGGTGCTCCCGTTATTCAAATGTTAGCGGTGCTACTTGTCTCGCCAATGGACGGCATCTCATTCCTAGCCCAGCATGGCCACAGTGCTTTTAACGTAGCGCTGAACTTATAAGGCGCTGTCCAATTTCATAAGTTCGTGTCCGATGCTATGGAATGTCTTCATTAGCTTTTGAACAGTCGTTAACCCCAATCTAGCAAATTATGTTTTTTTCTTCAAAATAACTCCGTCGGCTGGGCGGTTAAGCATGCGGTTACTGCGGTTGCTTTATATCGCGTTTTAGAAGAGCGCTGTTATTTTTCTGCCTTTTCTTGTTTCTAATTGCCTTTCCAATGTAGCGGAAGTGCATTTGAACTTATTTCAACTGTTTAAAGACCCCACCGGGTAGAGTACTTCATTATTCTGTGATTTGCTCCGGCATCTTTGTTGATTAGGGCTACGGAGACTGCTGTTGTAACATGTCGGCCTTTGGTAGTAACTTTACCAAAAATGCGCCTATAAAACTGATTCAACTTGTGCTTGTGTACTATCGGAAAGGCGCGCGATAACGTGAGTATGGCCTTTAGGGGCCATCTTGTCAAGAAAGTTAGCTAGATTTGTTTTAGGCTGTGGTGGGAGGTTAGTTAATACAGGGGAAAAATATATTTACTACAATTCATCCTTCCTAAATTGAGCGCCCCCGTAGATGCTGTAAGATAAGTACTGTATCTTTGCAATTCTATAACCCCCCCCCCCCAATTCTAACGCCCTCCTCGACTTCCGGAAGAAAAAATTAGAAAAACGTTTCCATGTGGATATAAGCACCTATTTCCTAGGCAATCTTCGCAAGGTGGATGGCAGACGCGTGGAACAGAACACCCGAGTGGGCGTTGTGGCCAAGTCATTTATTGAGCTTTCAAGCACAAACCAATTCGGCGGATCTGTATTCGACCTGCAGGAAGATACTGAGAGCGACAGACCAAGTGGCCCAACGGACTCGAACGGTAGTGAAGCAGAATGACTATCACGTAAGAGGCACGATAACTGTCTGCACCTATCTTCCTTTTCATTGTCTACCAAATGAAACATTCTTTGCGCCCGTATTGCCAATATGAGCCCGGTAAAAGCGCGAGGGGGGAGTTGTCTAAGTTTAGTTTAGCCCCCGCCCCCGAAATTTGGGCATGACGATCTTGCAAAAAATCCGGTCATTAGTGTCGAGTAAATACGGTACATAGGCAAGCTTGATGCGTTCACAGCGGGCCACTCTACTAGGCTAGCTTGCAAGCAAACCACAGAGTTGGCGTGAATAAGGATATTTCCTTCTGCTTTCTGGTTTAGCTACAATTAGTGCAGCCTTTGAAGTAAATAGTCGAGTAATTACTCACCCAACTTAGTTCTTCAGTTTCAAAACTAATGCTCGTTTTTTGGTACGAGCTTTGCTACACATCGTTTTTACCAGACTATTGCTTGCCTTTCTTTCAAGCCAGAAATGATGCTGGTGCCATTATTCTGTAGCAAAGCAGAGCTGAACTTATCTTCACGCTTGGAAGCAAATAAACAGTCGGTACAAAAGTTGAATGTAAGTATTGTTATGTTTTATTGTGTGCAACGGCCATGTTAGCGATAACTATAATGGAATATGGAAGAAAGTGTGGAAGAAATATGGAAAAAAGTGTGGAAAATTAAAGCTAGAAACACACCAAGACGCAGAGACTGGCTTGGGGATTCGCTCGTCTCATGTTACAACGCTATAGGCGTATTACGCTCATTTTTCGACTTCCCTGTGGCTCCTTGCCGTCCTCTATCAGCCGTGCTCATCAGGCGTCCATGGAAATACGTCACTGCTGCCACCCGGAAGCTACGGCTGAGGCAGCAAGATTCAAGAGCTCCGCTGAACCCGTATGTTGGAGATGGGGCAACAGACGTTTCGAAAGGAGGAGAACGATACAACATCGGATGCGAATGAATACGCGGTTTCCACCAGGTGCCCGCGCGTGTGCGGTGAAGTTTGTTCAACGCGCAGTCGTTGGTAGCATGCTCGGCTAACACAGCCTCTAGCCGTGCCCGCAACTGACGTCATCAAACCAAAGCGGGATTCTACCAGATGGTCAAAAACATACATTTTCGGTAATGCATGCCCCTAGGTTACTCGTGGCTACCCGCGGGCTACGAGGCACATCGCAGTAGAAGCCCCCGGAAGTTTGACCAGTTTATGAATCTTTAACGTACGCCGAAATCTCGGCATACTGGCGTTTTCGCTTTCTACTTCCATCAGAAAAACAACCACCGCTGCCGGGAATTGACTCAGCGGCCCCAGCCTCAGCAGCGCGGTGCCTTACCCACTGAGCCACCCCGCTGTGTTTCCATTCGGACTTATGCTGGCACAAACATTGGGTGACCTAATTAAAATAAGTGACAAGTGATAGACGCCGGCCCCTCAAAAATTTAGGAAGGCATGGATTATAGGCCGAAAATAGCTAGAATACAGCCCACTAAATATCATGTAATCACTTAAGTTTTCAAATAACGTTTCATTATTCCCACGGTTATGTCACCACTGGAAGCTCGGTTTCGTAAACGACGGATCGCACCACGCGGCCTAGTTAGAAATCACCCTATAAATAGCAAAGAATATCATCCGAGCGAACAGCCACGTAGGAATGCGAAGTGAGGATCTAAACAAGTGGGTAGTTTCCAACTCACCATCGCGAGAAACAAAAAATCTTTCACCAATTATTGCTGACAAGCTAAAGGTTCAACTAAGCAAGTGCAAGAAAAAGGTAAAAGAAACGATAAGATTCATAGAACCGCTGTTTATGACCAGAATATTGCAGATCCTGCCGCACAAAAGAAAGTGAAAGAAACACCATCGTTAGGACCGAATATAAGAAAGTATTCAACCTCGCAATTTTGACTATGAGACCAACAAACAAAGGGTAGACCACCAGCGTAACAGAATGAACATATGTATGCTTGTCGAGAAAAAGGGGCGGCCATTTACTCGATGGAGGGAAGAAATAATAGTATTGGGAACAAAGACTGGACTCGGGAAGCGCAGGACTACAGCGGGTGAAGGACAATAGGAGATGTCTTCACGCTGCAGTCATCCTAATACGATGTTGGTAATAATTGGAATAAATAGGTTATTCACTAGTGTTTTCTAAACCCATTTCGAGAAATCAGAGAACCAATGCACACTCCTAGCAACAAGAAAGCGGATGTAAATACAAAACTTGGAGGGGCCATCGTACCCCCTTTGAAAAAAAAAAACAGGCAGCCTGAAATAGGCACCTAAAAACAGAAAATACTTGCACCGTCACCCCTTTGAAAAAAAAAAACCACTGCACGCCATGATAGGCATGGCAACCTTCTACGACTTCGCATAAAATTGTCTTCTACCGAAAATAAGGATACAATCCTACACAAGGGGGCGCTATGGCAGGCTCAATTTCTATCGGGGAAAGTTTCAATATCTTGAGATCACAATAAACACCGACTCTGGAATGTACGAAAGCACAAGGCCCCAATTACGGGTTTTGAATACTCTGGCATTCTTTGTGACTGCATGACCCTGCAGCATACATGAACAAAGTGGAAGTTGGAGCCAACCTCTTGCCAATCGGACTAGCCGAAATATAAAACAAAAGCATAACGTCATTACAGACTCACAAAGGACATGATATAGTTTTCTGAAGGCCGAATACGTACCGCTTCAGTAAGATATTCCATTCCATAAAGCAGGAATTTTACAACATCACCTGGAAAGCCGAATCCAGTTATCTGAAAGCGAACGACGCACTATGCAAGAGACACACGAACTCACATTCCGTGGTTTTTGTGACCACGGCTACCCCACTGTCCTCTTCGAAAAACGTTAAAGCCGAAACTTCATCCTATGCTTAGGAACACAATCGATCCCCTTGAAGCAAGGATGTCTCAATGCCGAAGAATCACAACCTCTGGTGATGAAAAACCAACACAGTTATCTGAAAATAATGTGCGTTAATGTGTTCAGTGGGAACATCAGACATTACTTAGAACTCTGCAAAAAGGGGGAAACATCTGCCCTCTTGCGAACAACATAGTCATGTCCAAGTGTAGGCCAGGGAAGAAAAGTTCGAACAAAACATATTACCCTTGTTTGACGCATGGGAGACAGATTTGACCCGCTCGTTACCTCATGATCAGCCGATCTGATTGAGAGGGCAAGGGAAAGAGCTTGTGAATCTGGTGCCGTAGGTTCAAGGTCCACCTTCAAGCTCCCTGCCATTTCTTAACAGCATCTTCGTAAACCGCAACTTTTTCTTCCTGAACAATTATCTCCTCTATCTTTCTGTCCCTCTCCCTCTATCTATCTCCCTTAAAAAAAAAGCAAAATTGTTCAGCCCGGCTTAGACATAACGCAATATAGTTAAAAAATGACACTGACTTCTGGTAGCGAAAACTGACCAAAACCTCGCACTTTGTCTCTCCTGGGACGCGCCGATTAAACCCCTGGTTGCTGGTCTTTCTTGTTTCGACAACCGGTCGTGCTCGTGGAGTATATTTCGGAAATGCAGCACCTGCCTACGGAAACGCTTCGTGGGAGTCGAAGAATTGTTATCGCGCCTTAGATATTAGGATACAAACGTAGATGTCTCTAGAACTTTTTATTTTTCCTCTATTGACACGGTGCCGTCAGAATGATCCTGACTTCCGCCGAACAGGTTGTCCTTGCATAACCGTAGTAACGGCACCACCAGAAGGCAGGGAAAGCGGATTTCCAGACCAGCCCGCCGATGGGTACTACTTAAACGTTACAATGTTGGTCGCTCTCACTGGTCCGGGTTTTCACCATCAGAGCAGTGCTCTATTGGCTTCCATTTTGAAATTATAATTAGTATTACTTTTCGAAGATTTGCACCTATAAACGCACTTAGTGAAGGACAGAAGTAGTTTCCTGAATATGCAATAAAAAGCGTTCAAAGCACAGTTTAAAACTTAAGGCAAAGACGCTATTTTAGGTTTTTTGCCTCCCAAAGTTTACATGTTGGGAGCGTTGTTGAAAGAAGTGATGCTCTTCGAATGCAACAGCTTATTTTACGTGAAATATGTGTTCCGGCTCGTTACACTCATAAAGTGTGCAGGAATATTGTATTCGGAGTATTTTACCAGAGCTCAGACGATTGTCTTGCTGTTTTGTTTTACAGCGTCCGCAATGTCTCTTGGATTTGATTGATTGTGGGGTTTAACGCGCCGACGCAATGCAGGCGATGAGGCGCGCCGTAGTGGAGGGCTCCGGATTAATTTTGACCACCTGGGGATCTTTAACGTGCGCCGAAATCTCGTACACAGGGGCGTTTTTGCTTTTTGCCTCCAACAGAAAAGCGGCCGCCGCGGCCGGGAATCGAACCCGCGACCTCGCGCTCGCAATGTCTCTTTGGCTGGGTTGATATTTTGCTCTCGCTGCAAGCTATGAACCAATAAATATTGCATTGGTCTCCTCAAAAAACATGACAGTGGCATTACGGTTTGCGTTTGTTGCCGTTCTTTGGTGTCCAGTGTGAACAAGATTGTGTCGAGTGTTACTGTCTATTGTTTCACAGTTGGCCGTGCTAGGTTCATCCACAGGGGCGACATCTTTCATATAAGAAAACCGACATGAATTCAACACTCCTGCAGGGTTGTTTTTGATTGTGTCTTGGTACTCAAGGCACTAAATCAGTTGTGCGGGAAATTATGTTCCCTTAAAATGGGTCACTGAGTGCCTATAGTTTTCTCGGCAGGGCATAAAGCACCTTCATCAATAGGTTGCCTGGCAGAGGTTGTTTTGGTAGGAAGGACAAAGTTATGTTTTCCCGATATCACTTGTTGGACTAAGGTCAGCGACAGACCGGAGCTTGTTCTATGGGAAACAAACGTTTTAGGCACTTATGTTGCTGATGCAGCTTTGTTGCAGTCCGGTTTACGGATGTGATAATGTTTGTAGCGTGAGCTATACTGGCCGAGGTAGAGCAGTTTCGCGTGGCTGCTGGAGAGCCGTGCTTCGCCTGCACAAAGAGAAGTGACGTCACATGGCGCAGACAACGTTGTTCGCTGCCAGGCGTCTCTCACACACCTCACGCGCCCAGCGCCTTCGCCGACCTCCGTTCCGCACGTGGCGGCCCGGTCAACTTGATACTTATGCCAGGGGTGACCGGGTGTGGGACCGATGGCTCGTGCGTCGCAGCAACACCGGCGTGCGCCTGTGTAACTAGCTCAGCTCTGGGGTGATTGGTGACGCTGCGCCGGGGGTGCTTGATAAATATGCATGTGTCACATAATGCTTATACCGTGTGTGTGTCACTGGAGCAGCAGTAAACATGATGATCAAGCTAATCCTAGACAACCAGGAAAACTAAGAATAACCAGCGGAACCTTAGCTCACGCTACGTATATCCTGACATAGCCGAGCTAAGCCACTGCTTATTTTTTGTATGTTGCTTGGCTGTCATGTTTTCTTCAGTAATGTAAACTGTTTCTTTACGCTAAACGAATAAGGTTTTCGCAAGCTGGCTTTCAGTTATTATATTAACGAGCTTAGCATACCAATGCTAGGCCCCTTGGTAACACGCAGTTACTGTGGCACTTCTTTTTGCTATCTAGGCACTGATTGTTATTTGAATACTGCAGAAGGCATTATTCAACGGCTGAACTATTGCTCAAGCTTCAGGAAGCCCGTTCGAAAAGAAATCTCAGTATAGAGACAAGCTTGTGGTTATGCGCACAGCCTACTGCACAGAAATCAAGATAGCGCCGGCAACATCAGGTGCAGTGCAAGTAGATACGGGACATGGCGGAGGATCAGCCCATTTAGTTACGGGTGATTTAGACATCAATAAACGTGGTCTTGCTTGCTCGAGGTACGTGTGGGCCATGGCCTTCTAAAAGCTGTTTACATCGAACTGCGTGAATATTCTGCACCAATGTGGGCAGCCATGACGACCCGGTCATTTTTTGGAGGAACGGGGGCCATGTTTGACCAATTCAATGCTAAGTATGGAGCCGAGTTCATCTGCTGTGTTTACAACACAATTGCCTATTTCTCCTGGCGACCATGATTTAAATCGTTTCTTTCGAAGTTCTCATAACCGCAGCAGAAAGCCTCAGACAAAACTTCATAATCTTGTGGTGAAGTAATAAAATAACTACAGGTGAAGCCCCACCTTTATGTCATATGAAGCTCGTGCTCAGTTGTAGGGTGCCCGAGACGGTTTGAATGATGAAAAAAGTTTCTCTTCAATAGTTGAGATGTAGCAGAACCAGTATGTAACAAAAAACTATGTTGCAGATGATGCCAGCCTGTGCAAGGAGAGAGGTGTAGATGTCCTTGTAGTCGTAGCGTAAAACAATGCCACAGGAAATCACGGCATGAAAATAAGTGCAACCTTCATGCAAAAAAACATTTCGGAGAGCGTTCAAATATACACCCATGAACGGTAAAAATCCCAAAAATAAAGAAATCATTTAAACTGAACACATTGTTCACACAGGAACACTTTGTCACATCAGGAATGTCAATTCCGTTTCCCAAAGCCCAATATGGCAGGCGATCAGGTCCCAATCTACGAATTTTCTTGGCCTTGATGATATCGCGTGTTAGCCCACTTTTTTTTTCTATTATGAGGATTTTTAAGAAAAAGGTTTGCTGCCGCATGTACTGCAATACAAGTCCAAGAAAATGTCACGATCATTTCTGGCATTTCAGGCACGTACCCGTAGCCTGGAATTATCGTAGCAGCCAGTCTTTCCTTCATACTGCATACCAGATGAGAGAGGGTAATGATAGACTACGTTTTCTGCACAAGATAATACAGTGCCCAGACTGCCCTGAATAATGCTTAACAGATGCGAGAAGTATCCGATAGACGACATTTTTTCCACGAGATAAAAGGGGATTGTTGTGCTTCTTAGAACAAGCGCAATTTGCATTTGTATCTTAAGCATTTCTTGCAGGCTGTTCATTTTTTCGGGGCAGAAAAAAACTACTTTACCGGTGGCATACACTTCGACCATTTTGGAGTTGTGGGATAAGCCATGCAGGGAGTCCTGCCTACGAAAGGGGTGTTCAGGCAAATGCCTTGTCAAAACATTACCGCACTGGTGATTGCAAGAGAAAGTAGGGCTTTACTTGAGCAGGGGAAACAACAAAAACGGCACAGGAGAAGCATTCACTACAGGACTTCAATGTTCGGAGGATTACGCCACGGCGGGACGAATGGCTGTCCGCTTGCTGTCCAGCGGGCTGCTTGAAGGTGGCTGGCGGCCACTTGTCTCTCCTGGCTGGCGGCACTCACAGATGGCGACCCCACAGCTGAAAAGCGCCGCTGCGCTGACCTAGTATCCGAAGTACTTGCCATGCCCCCGTTCAATCTCACAGTATTTCTAAAGTTCGCTCCTACATGGCAGGAGAGGTAGCACGCGGAAACTCGAACGCAAGAACCCGAAAGCTCCCAGGGGAGAATCTCTACAGCCATAAATACATGAAATGCAGCAAACGTACGCGGCTGCAATGACAAATCTTGTGGAAGGACTTACGGTCTCATATGAAGCTTCTTGACAAAGGGGTTTTGCTACTGAACACTGTACAGGCAGAGAGTGACCAGCATTCGAGACCCGCTCCGATTGCTCATTAAAACTAGTGGCCAATTTTTAGGGGCACGATTTTTACAGGGCTTCAAAGAAGCACAGGTGAGCAATGGCTCTTTTTACGAGTATTGGATAAACATAATGGCACGGAAGAACGGGTTCGTTGCTCCTGGGCTGCCATGTCCAGCATGCCTGGTTACAGCGAAACGTTAAAGCCACCTCACACATCTCAGGATATTGGTAGTTAGCGACGTATGCATTTGCAAGAGAGGTTTAATTATTGTCTGGTGAAATTGAGGATGTCCCCCGTGCGGGGCACCTTGAGTATTCATGGGGACGGTGAGCAGCGACACCGACGGCCCCAAGCTCCCATACATAAGCTGTGTCCAACCGTGGCGAAATGTTGAAAGGTAAAGGGTAGAAACTGCAAACGTGGCCGTCGGAGCCTTGGTCAAGCTCCAGCCAATGGGCTTCCTGCCTGTCTACCAAGCAGGGAGTTCTAGGACCTCTTTGGCTACCAGGGTAACGTCAAAGAAGTAAGTACCCCGGGTTATTTCTAATACTATAGCGCATGGTATTTTCAAAAAACACCTTTATGATCTGATCGGGCCCCGTAAAGGGTCCGCACCGAAGCAACTCAGTTGCTGTCCAACAGCCAAATATTTTGTGCACCGCCGAACTTACCCAAATTCCTCGTGATTCACTCTCTTGAAGCTGATACTAA
The DNA here is from genome assembly GCA_013339765.2 of Haemaphysalis longicornis. NCBI lineage: Eukaryota > Metazoa > Arthropoda > Arachnida > Ixodida > Ixodidae > Haemaphysalis > Haemaphysalis longicornis. The sequence continues at coordinate 28,098,444 of CM023451.1, read as the reverse complement.
ACTCGCAATAAAGTCCGTGTTCAAAGTGGCACGGTCTCTTGAATCTATTGTTGGTAGCAATTATAAGGCAAAGAAACTGTCATCGGGTGATGTCCTTGTCGGCTTCACGAACGTTCAAAGAGAGGCGCATTCCCTTGAGCGCCAGAGAAAGCCACCTCCAAGAGTTTAACCACCCAAAAACAAATGATACTTCAAAAACACAACACACTAACCTTCCTCTTCTAGTAACTAAAATGCAAAAAGCCTAATTCGCTGAAATTAGGGGCCTGATCAAAAATGTTGACGACATATATGAAATCCTTACAGAGTACCAGCCAAGCATATTATGTCTTCAATAAACAGATTTGAAAAGTCAACAAACTAACTTTCTTAAGCAATACACCATCTATTGAAGAGACAAAGCCGGGAGCACTCATTCATCAGGTGGTGTAGCTTTAGTTGGTAAAAAGTCGGTGGTCTGCCAAAAACTAAACCTACAAGCTAATCTAGAAGCTGGAGCGATGAGGGCCAATATTTTTTGTAGGCTAACAACTATATGTTCAATATACATTGCGCCCGACTATCGCCTAACAACAACAGAGTTTGAAAGTTTATTAGATCAACTCCCGACGCCATTCTTATTATAAGGGGATTTTAATGCTCAGCACCCGCTCTGGGGTTCAGCACGGGCCGACCCCCCCAAGGCGACTCCTAGAAAAATTCTTGTTGTGCTCGGGCACTTGCCTGTTCAATAAGAAACAAGCCACTTGTTCCAGCGCAAGACACAATACATTTTCTTCAATTGACGTGGCGCGGGGGTCCGCCACTCCATGTCCTCTAGTTGAATGGAGTGTTGCTCCAACTCTATATGGCAGTGATCACTTTCCTGTCATACCTAAATTAGCTCACAACCCTGAAATTTCAACCATCCCAACAAGGTTTAAAGAAGGGGGAGCAAACTGGAAGAAGTTCAAAGAATTATCTGAGCTTTCTTACACATCCATACAGCATCTAGACATTGACCACTCCACAGACATTATTTCTGCGCATATTATTGATGCCGCACATTCCCCCATTCCTCGAGCTTCAATAAACACAAAAAACAAGCCCAGACCATGGTGGAATGATGAGTGTAGGACTGCACGCAAAGAAAAAAATAAAGCATGGGGAAAATTCAGAAGATATCCAAAAGTTCAAAACCTCATAGCATTTAACAAGCAAAAGCCAAAGGGAGATGAATTCGACGCGCTGCAAAAGCAGAGAGCTGGAGAAAATTCCTGACCTCTATAAATTCATTCACTGATACACACTAGGTATCGAAAGGAATAAGAGCACTTCAGGATAAAAACACGAACACTCTCCCACTTACTAGCACAACAGGTGACACACTAGAGGATAAGGCCAACGCCCTCGGAAAGCATTGTGAACATATCTCCAGCTCTACCCACTATTCAACAGAATTTATCCGTCATAAAAAGAGTGCAGCAAGTAAACCTCTTCACAACAAGAAAACATCATGCGACGGTTAGAATTCTCTACTTCAAAACAGGAACTTTTCATTGCTCTTTCATCATCTATAAAAACAGCCCCAGAGACAGGCAACATAACATACGAGATGATAAAACATTTACACCAAAAACTCTTGAAGCAATTTTTTTCCTTTTTAACTTGATATGGCAAACAGGACGACTGCCAAAATCATGGAAAGAGGCAATTGCCTTCCTGTGCTGAAGCAAGGGAGAGACCCAGGTCTACGTAGCAGCTACAGGCCAATAGCCCTTACAAGCTGCTTGTGTAAATTGGTATAAAAGATGATAAACCGGCGTTTACTGTATTTCTTGGAGTTTCATGGTGTGCTGGATAATCACCAATCAGATTTTTCAGTACATCGTTCCACAAACAAAAATCTTGTGACCTTTGAATCTAATGCACGAGATGATTTTGTTCACAAACAATCTTGCATGTAAGTATTCTTGTACATGGGCAAGGTGTATGATACCACATGGCGCCACTGGATTTTACTGGACTTAGACTCGTTTGATCTGCGGAAAGATGTTATATTTCATTACAAGTTACTTAATCAACCGTATTTTCAGAGTTTGTGTCGGTTTCTCGCTGTCACGAACTTTCACCCAAGAAAATGGCGTTCCTCAGGGGCCGTATTCAGTTGTACCATTTTTATTGTCAAAATTAATTCCCTGAAAATTGTCTTGCAGCGCTCTTTATTCTATTCTCTTCATGTGGATGACATCCAGATAAGTTTAAAATTATGTAACGTAGCAGTTTTCGAAAGACGAATACAATTAGGAGTTAACAGGCTGTCAAAATGGGCAACCGAAAATGGCTTCCGGTTGAACAACGACAAAAGCTACTGTGTTTTGTTTTCTAGGCAGCGAGACATTATAGTGGAGCCGTGCATTACGCTCAATGAAAACCAAATAGCAGTGAATGATAGACAGACGTTTTTGGGTATTTTGCTCGACAAAAAGCTCACTTTCATTCCACATATTCCGCAACTCAAAATAAAGTGCCTGCAATTCTTAAACATACTTGAAGTTTTAACGCACCAGTCCTATGGCACGGACAAGACATGCTTAGTGAGAATATTCCGTAGCCTAATTATCTGCAACATTGACTATGGAAAAGCTTTGTGTTATAATCGGCATCAAAAACAACCCTCAAGATGCTCAATGCTGTTCACCACCTAGGATACCGGCTAGCTACAGGTGCTTTCCGTAGGAGCCCCGTTTTAAGTCTTTATGTGGAGTCTGACATGTGGTCCCTAGAACACCAGCGTAAATTCAGTGCACTCTTGTATGCCGTTGAAGCGGCCTCTCTAGCTCAGCATCCCTGTAACACACTACTAAGCGATCACACTACCGCAAACGTTTTTTTAAAACACCCCTCACTTCCACAACCTTTTCCTCTTACAGCCAGATCTGAGTCCTCTGAGTTGAGAATATTTTTTATGGGCACTCAGAAAACTATTTTTCAGATTTTATTGTACCTTGGACATTCCTACCCATGTCATGCGACTTGTCATTTGTTAAAGTGATAAGAACCGAGCCCCTCAGGCGCTGATACAACAACACTTCCTAAGTCCGCAAGACAAATACCAATGCACTGAATTGCACACTGTTACACACAAAACGCGCTCTGCAGTAGCATACGCGGCACTTGGACCAAACGTCTCCTGCTCAAGAATAATGAACCTAAACGCAAGCATATTCACTGCTGAAGCATACAGTATTACGACGGCTGTTGAACACATATTTAAAATCATAATACCTGTGTCAGTTTTATACACAGACTCACTTAGTGTTATAACGAATTTATCGACTGGAAAAAGCCACAGGAATACAATTTTCAACCAGCTTCTAAGGACTTTTAAGTGTGCATACATTATGGGGCTCCAAATTACAACCTGCTGTGTACCCGGTCATTGCGGAATAGTTGGCAATGAGCCTGCTGACAGACAAGGAGCTGCCGCCACACACCGTGATGAGATTGACATGACATTAATACTTTACACGGATTTAAAAGCTCTCATCAGACGCAAACTCCGCAAGCAATGACAGGAAGAATGAGACACACAGACAGAGAACAAACTTCATGTAATTAAGCAAAAAATAGGCAAATACGTAACAGAAAAATGAAACAGAATTATTGAAGTACACTTTGTATGTTACATACAGGACACACACGTGGCACACATTCTTCCCCTTTAAATTGTACTCAAAGACCACAATGTTCGAGACGCAGACAATCATTTACCGTTGTTCACATCCGTGTTGAATGCAAAGAACACGACGCTGACAGACGCAAACATTTTCCTTAACTCTACACGCACCACATCCCAATTCACCCAGCACATTTCTTTGCAGACAATCCCATGTTTGCATGCAGTGTGTTTTAGAGTATTTATTTAGCGTCGGATTTCTCGAAATAATTTCATATCGACCGTAATTGTTTCACCGATCTACCCCTGATGAGGACTCTGTAATCACTGAAAGCTGAACTTTGTTTTCATTCACCACATCTACTTCTTACAAGTATGGCCCTCTACACAAATAGGCTGCTTTTAATGAAATGGCCCCCTACACCACTTTTAACCATTTTACCTAAATAAGTATACCTCAAGGAAATATACAACAACCTGGTATTTGGCGCTGTTTGGCCAAGGTACCCTAGTGCCAATCAACACCGCATTCAACAACAATGAATTGAGGATGTCAAGTTTGTGGGAGCCTAGTTCATGAAATAAGCTGGTTTTCACGTATCTCAAATACGTTGCTTGCCGTTTGTTTATGAAGTGGTGCAGCGTGAGCTCTTCGATTGCGTCTAAGATCTTATCGAAAAATGTGGACTTACATAATATAACTCCTTCATGTCGGCAGCCAACACCTCCGATCCAGCGAGTGAACTTTTCTCTATGCCACACTGCTCATGCCCTAACTAATTGACAGGAGGCGTGATATTCGGTCTTTCGCGCTTCCCGTTTTAATGACTCACTTCGTGTTCGGCATCGCAGAACGCTGGAATATGGATGGGGAGTTTGCAAGCCCAAAATATTGTTACAACCAAACAAAACTTGCTATCTCTGGAACTGCATGGTAGCCTTAGCCCAGGCGTGCTCCGGGAAAACTGTCGCTGTAGTGAAGGCCGCGGTGGCTGCTAAATATAAAAATTATTCTCTGCTTAAAACAAACAGTACACCGATTGAATGTTTGAAAGAAAATACCCTTTCTGCACCCTTTAAAATGGTCCGAAGTCTGAATTAATACATAAATCACCACACTGTGACAAGCTCTAGAACATGAGCAATATACAAATTTTAGCGCTAGTGTGTTCGGCTATCCTAAACTGCTGGTATCCTGTCTCTAATATAATTTTTCGCACTTAAAACCTGCATTACAAAACGTACGCAAATGCATTGTCTCTGAAAAGGATGTACCAGCTGTACAAAAGCTTGAATGTGATCACACTGCACTGCCTCCCCACAAAGCATATATTCACACCCACTTGCAGATCTGAATGCGTTGTAGGAAGAATGTGCGGCTCGTTTTCTACCAATCGGAATTGTTTTACCCCAGTACTTACACAACATTCATTTTCGCGATTTTTTTGTGACTCAACTATTGCTCACAGCAGCGATTTTCATGTGCTAGACGAGAGAAAAATCATTTTTTCCTCAGAAAAGTTCTAAGAACAGGAACACTGGTGTGACGTGGCCGACCATGATTTTTACAGCGAAATCGGAGATGATCAAGTGCACTGTCCGGGACGTTTGGCATGAAATGACACATTTAAAACTGTCGCCACTACTCGTCCAAAAACGAGACGGCTACTTACGAAGGAGGGAAAAAGGTTGGGCGTGTTGGTTCATAGTCACACAGAAAACAAGCGCTATTTAAAAACACAGGACGAGGCGTGGACGGTACAAGCGATAAGCTTTCAACAAAACGTTTATTGCAGAACTAGCGCTTATAAAAACGTCTCGCTAGCACGAAGAGAGGAGGAAGAAAAGGGAAACATCAAAACGGTGGGCGAAACAAAAAACAGTGACGGGCCGCCTACGACAAGAAATTTCATTCAAGTTTCAATAGGGCTACAGACGGCCTTCTGACGCATTAATCCCCAGACCTTGCTATCTCTGCCACTTCCACAATTTCTCTTGTCAGGCCCGAGCGGTGAAAATACAAGATGGTTGTTTGGTCGTACGGAGGATGGAACGGGTTTCCCGAGACAAAATTCCTCTGTCGTGTGGCAGACACTATATCGGCCACACAGGCAGATGCTTAAACGTTCGCCAAAAGACCACAAGAACAAGGTAAGGAGCGTAGCCACCGACGGGCAGCTGGCTGCCTATTGTAACAAATGTGTCTCAGGAAACCCGTGTCATCATCTATACGACCAGCCAACCGTCTTGTTTTTTCATCGCTCGGGCCTGACAAGAGAAATTGTGGAAGCGGCAGAGAGAGCAACTTCTGGGGATCAATGCGTCAGCAGGCCGTCTGTAGCCTTATCAAAATTTGAATTGGATTTCTTGTCGTAGGTGGTACGTCACTGGTTTTTGTTTCCCCGACCGTTTTGCTGTTTCCCTTTTCTTCATCCCATCTTCATGCTAGCCAGACGTGTTTAGAAGCTTTCGTTTTGCAATAAACGTTTCGTTGAATGTTTAGCGCTTGTCCCTTCAACGCCTCGTCCTGTGTTTTTTAAATGGAGCTTGTTTTCGGTGTACTTACGAAGGATTCGAGTTCTTCAAGTGAAGACGAGAGTTGCTGTAGCCGTTGACGACTCAGCGAATGTCAGGTGAAGAAGAGAGGTGCGGCATGTCTCAGGTCGATTGTCCAAATGAAGCCTTTGAAGTGAGTAAATGACTTTAGGTTTGTTAACAACATTTTGACGTTTATAACACGCGTAGGGGTAAGAGCAGTGACAACCTTCACGTCAGTAACCAGTTCCTTCGCTTGAAAGAAGGAAGCTCCAGGTTTTACTTTGCCCCTAAAAGAGATATAGAAACTGTGCCAACGACGGGAATTTTGATGAAGCTTCCAGCACCAAGAACTGTCTGGGGAACAAACAGTCTGCACCTTGCGTCAAGCTTGTTTTTGAACCATGCGCCTATATTATCTGCTGAAAACGATGGGACGTATACTTTACCGACATCCCATTCCTTCTAAGTGATGTCCCACTCCACCAAGGGACTGGTGGAATGGGACAGATCCTAACTCTATTTTTAGAGTAGCACCAGGAGGGATAGGAACCCGTGCTCTAAAAAATTTGTAAAGCTTATTTCAATTTTGACATCTTTTTGTGTTCGAAAAAAACCAAACTAAAAATGCATTTTTAAGAAGTGTCCCAAACATCCTGATTCCCCCTAATTGATGTGATGACACATCGTTGACAAGCATGCTAGAGCCCAGTGTGGGTAAGTCAAAGAGCGGATGCAATGCAAGACGTCTTCGACTGCTGAGGATTGTGTCTTCAATACGAGAAGCGCAGTACAGTGGCACGGAAACGGCAGTGCTGCGGCATGCACGTTCTACCACTGAAACCTTTGACAGCATGTTACTTAGCGACGGCGTCACAGCCCGCAATTTCTTAGTAACAAGAAGAGGGGCAATAAAATGGACCGTGTAATAATTTCCTTCGTTCTGAATGCAGCTGTGCAATCTCGTGATGAGTGAATTTGTTGGCCACACGCAGTAACTTACAGCAAGCTGCTCTACATTCCCAGCATTGTTTTCAGGGCACGACAAAGCTCGGCATAAAATAGTGAATCAGGCGTGCCAGTGTACAGTGTATACAAAACCCCACTAGGCACCTGCTTTGGAAGTATATGAGTGTCCCAATTGAAACAAAGGAGGAGGGAAGTGTTGGTTATTGAAACCATTCTGGCATGTGCAAGTGCGTTCACTTGTTTTCTTCTTTGGTATAGGTTAGTCAAATCCCTGTGGGAGAAAGAGAGAAATGGCACGACGATAGCGAGCGTGAGTTAGCAAATGAGTGGAAACCGTAAGATAAAGGGCAAATTATTATGTGCTAAGGGTTTGTTTGAGAAAGGGGGCAGATTAAAAAGACCAAAACTATGCTTCTGGCTGTCGGTCTCAGCGTGCGTTCTTATCCGTTGGAAAGAACGTGTGACCTGATCAGTATAACCAATATTGAAAAGTGTGGGAAGCTTGTCCCCATTCTTCCGATAGTGGTTGGGTGAGTCGGATGACCAGTCCGAAGTAGCCCCATAGGTGGCCTGCGGTGGCAACATATTGGCGACCACTTAAAAGAGCCACGGCTGGTATGAGTGCACGTAATCGTAGGCTTATTTAAAAAAACGCTCTCTTGTCCCAGTTATTAACTCTCTGGCTGGGTATTGATGTGTTGTCTCAAATACGCCTAATGCTTCCGTTTTTTCAAAAATGTAAACACGTATGCGGCATTGTACCATATCTAACGGTTTCGAAAGGTTTACCTATATAAGCTTCTCTTTCCAGAATATAAAGTTTTGAACAGGTCGCTGAAAGGACAAACAGACAAACCGACACACATAAAGACAGTCCAAAATTGTCGGGTTTAGGTATCCTGCGATATTCTAACGCCTTTCAAATCTTGCGGAAGGAGGGAGAGCCGAGTATCGCTGTAACCAGACAGGCGTGATGATGGTCGCTAAAAAGAAAACTCTCTTGTTCATTCGTCCGACTAATATTGTGGCGCTTAGCCGGTGGCACATGGCATGGAGGGATTTCGCCCCATCGATTAAGAAGCGCTGTATTGCATCTCCAGTAATTACACCAACCTGCAAAGCAATAGTAATTTTTTTTTGTAACCATATGTGAACGTACACTTTCTGACAATGTGACAAAATGTTTCCACACAGCAAATTAGATAATATTTAGGGACTTTACGCTTGATCGATTGATGGTGGGGTTTAACGCGCCAACGCAACGCAGGCGATGAGGCGCGACGTAGTGGAGGACTCCGGATTATTTTGACCACCTGGGGATCTTTATCGTGCGCCGAAATCTCGTACACACGGGCGTTTTGCTTTTCGCCTCCATCAGAAAAGCGGCCGCCGCGGCCGGAAATCGAACCCGCAACCTCGCGCTCAGCAGCGCAACGCCTTAGCCACTGAGCCACCACGGCGGGTGGACTTTACGCTTGCCGTATGGGCTGTTAGAATGCGGGCCTGGAGTAAAGAAGAGAAGAATCGTAATAAATGAATGTTACGAGATGCATTATCTATCCAGTCTGCAAAACCTATGATGAATCGCAGCTTAAACAGCGTTGCGATAAAAGGCTAACTGTTGAATAATAAAATACGAATGTAAAACAACTGGCGCTCCCGAAACGACTAACTTTGATGTTTTTGGTCCAACTATGCACCGATGCAACACAAACGGCGGCGAGTGTGCGGATTTGAGTGGCCCATCGAGCAGAGGATTTGGCCATTGCCCTAGCCATAGCCGACCCCCTGTGCACGACTGCCCTCTGTGATTCTGGACGGCAGTGAAAAACTACGCCAGAGGAAGAGTGTGTGGTGAAGCCAACGTGTTTTGTGCGGTCGATCTCGCAGGCAACACGTTGCTTGGCTCGGCGTCGGGTGTTCAAGATTTTTTTTTCCATGGGCTCTTGAATCTTGCAGCCATTGACTTTGTCGTACTGCAGAGGAATGTCTTCGTTGTTTTGCATATTCTTTGAAGGAGATTGATAGTCCACGGGGTGTTCCCGTGCGGCAGCTGCAGCTGCAGCCGCGATTGCGTTGTTAGGACTATTTGCTGAGGACGATGTTGTGCGTTCTTGCAAGATCGAAATGTAACGGCTGGGCGATCAAATGACATCAAACGTTGTTTACAGTTTGACAGGGCTACTGAAGGTGTTAGTATACTGAACGCACGAAGCAATGGCTAAAACTGACCATCGAAGTTGGAGCCTATGCGCCGTGTGTCTTCACTGGTCGACTTCTTCAAGTTTTTCCTGAATCCCTGTGCGTTCTTTTGTCCATTTAGTGCCTACTTGGAAGCCACTGTGACCTATAAAATATTTTTATGCAGTAAAATTTTCTAACAAAGACAGAAAAAAACTGCAGGAATTCAGAGAAATATCTACTCTTAAGCCGCTTATCTATAGATTGTGATCTTTTTAGCCAAATATTCTTTGAGCAGAGAAAACCGTATTATGATATTCCTGGAAAGTTTCCCTTTGTTTATTTATGTCATGGGTGTAATTATATACCATTACTATCAATTTTACCTGGCGACGCACTGGCGGCCAGTATACGAATAACACTAAATGGTATCACTTCCGTTCAGATATTTCTTACTTGTCGTAATTAGCTGGATAAGCCGCAATGTTGTACAAATTTAGGAACTCCCTCCTGTTCTACATTCATGGTCTCCTACAGGAGGCGTGTCGGAAAAGGAAACGGCTGGTATTCGTGTTTTATTGCAACATTCCCGAAACAAACTGCACCAAGATTGTGAGCTCAGACTACTACTTACCCATGGTAAGTGTTATATTAGTACGTATGAAGTATACTGATCCTTCACAGTTTTATTATAAATAACATGCGTTTTTCTCGGACGCCATGACGGGAGGCCCGTGGTTTCAGAATGTCTCAACAGATAGCGAGCGCTGGGCGAACGCGGGAAAATTAATCTTGATTCCAGGTATAGAAGGGTGAAAGTTAAACCGTTCCGATGGCTCCAATGTGCGCGTGTTAGGAAAGAACGTGAAATTTGTTTTGGCTAACTGTGTGGGCAGTATTTGCAAGCAAGAGGAATTCGCTAAATCAAGACGCTGTAGAGTTATCAACTAATCTGTAAACACACTCGGTTTTCCCAAAATCCGGATTGACACTACTAGATGCGTGTTATGAAAAATGTATTAAAATATCTGAACCGGCCTGCGATAAAAATATACACCCTAAAAATTACTTTGGCGCTGTTCACTCTGTCACGGTGGTAACGTTTAAAAACAGATAGCAATATTGAGTTTGTAAACCATAATCACAATGGGCACAGGCAGTTCGAAGCCGTTTGAATCAAGCGTTTAGCCAGGCGTTCACATCAGCTGTCAGGCCTTTCCGGCTCTTCAAGCGTGTCATTAAAAAAAAGCAATATCGCCCTTTTGTCGGCGTCGCAAGGCGTAATCTTTAAAAAGTGTTCATTGCATTTTGATGAGCAACATGCATTACAAAAACGAACTGGATGAGTCCATCAGTAGAATATATATTGGAGAATTTTTTAGGAACACCCATTTTGTTCCGAAATGCTGGATCGCTAGAAAGACGTTGGTTAAGGCGAAGCCGTAAAACCTATTTTTAGATATTCTTAAGTGGTGCAGAGGTCACAAAAAGCACTTGGATATTTTAACAGCTGACAGAGATAATCAGAAATTTAAGAAAATGTATTTTCTCCCTTTTGTTGACTTGGTTTATATTTGCAAAATCCAGTCTTTGTGAGCCCCTACGGCACGAAACAACCGTACTCCCAAAATTGCGAGTTACTAGGCCTAGCAGTTGTGGCTGGGTGTTAATGAATTATTGAGTCAGTTTCAGTTTCAGTTTATTGTTCCAGTTGAAATTTTACAGCGCACAATAAACTCTAGGAGGTCTCATAGTCATAGATAGGGGAGGGACCTCCTACCAAAAAGTACAAACGAAAAGTACACCTAATGCGGTTAAAAGCCGTAACAATCCTAAAAACCACAAAGAACGAACATGTTTACACAATCAAACCAAATATTGTTACTAACAATCAAAAGTATACCATAAAAGAGGTAATTAAAGGGGGATATTCATCCACGTACCACATATACAAGCATATCATGACAATCGTTATGACAAAATTATTCGACGAAGCTGCCTCTTGAAATAATGAATTGAAATACTTGATTTAATGGTTCGGGGTATTTAATTCCAGAATGCAGTCGCCAAAAAGGTCGCAGTTAGGTTGTCGTAGTTAGTCCTACATTTTGGAAAAAGATAGTTATTGTGGTGTGAGAATCGAGTTGCTTCAAAATGCGGGGTTTGAGCTTGAGATATTATTGAAATAGGTGAATTTCCTTGACAAACTGTGTAACTTGGCACGCAAAGAAAACATTTATTTAAACCACAATTGACAAATGGTTAAATCTTCGGAGTAGTGTCAGCCCATTACGTGAAACGCATTGCAGTCAGTCAGTGAATCGGGTACTTCGGGTTATAGAAATACCGTATAAATCGGATTATAGGTCGACCCGGTATATAGGTCGACCCCCTACCTTGAGGTGGGAAAAGTTGACAAAAAAAATAATTCGGCACAGAAGCGCACTCACAATGTCTATATTTATTTTCGACGCCCGTCCGTCACTGCCACTCATTATGCCTGCCGAAGTCACTCGTCCGAGCTCTCAGAGTCGTCCGAAGATGACTGCTTCGCACTGTCATCTTCCATGCCATCAGGCGCGTTGCTGATGGAGCACTTCCTGAATGCTCGTGTAACCATGTCGTCGGGCAGCGACTGCCCAGAGAAGGACACCCAGCTTGACCCGGTTGCAACCGTCCCGTATAGGTCTTTTTGTTGTCGCCGGCTATCCACTCACTGTACAGTTCGCGGAGCCGGTCCGCGCATGGCCTCCGGAGCGATCGTGAGCGAAGTTCGCGGACGAAGTTCCCGGACGAAGTCCGCCACTTTGTTCTCCAACTCGGGGTGCACCGCTTGACGTCCACGGAACGATCGGTTTCGGGGGTTGCACGCGCACAGCTTAGCTTTCTGGCTCCGCCAGTACCGCACATTTTTCTCCGAAACGCCTAACTGGCGTTGCGCCGCCATATTCCCATTCTGCTCGGTGACTCAATCGCCGTCAGCTTAAACGCCGCGGTGAACTGGTGTCGACTGCCGCCACTCATCTCGGAACAGAGACGTACAGAAATGTACGCACGCACGCACGCACAATAGACGAGTAAAAGACGAAAAACTAGAGAAAAGCGAAATCAAATAAAGGCCTGATAGCGCGAGAGAGCAGTCCGACACGAATGGCGATGGCGACGGACTACACTTGCACATTGTTGCCAGACAACGATTTACATTCTGCCAATGACCGCTATATAAGACGAGGGGTGACTTTTGTGCGGATTTTTTTGGAAAAAAACTCGACCTATATTCCGGTTTATACGGTAGATATCGATTATTTGCCCTTATGTAGATAATTGTGTTTTTTTGTCGAATATGCAAGGCATAGTGCAAAGTTGGTTCGTATGTAGGGTGTTTTTCTGCCGACTGTATTGTTCGGTGTCTGCGTGAGGTGTACAATAAGCATAATTTCCGAGCGCAGTCCTTTATCGCCTGTTCGTGGGGTGAGCGGCGTCCCCGTTGTCGTGACCCAGCGAATGAGAGTGAAAGAAGAAGCAAACGCTGAAAGAAAGCAAACGATTGCCACGAAATTGAGAGGGGAGGGCGGTTTGCCGGTGCGGCGCTAGCTAGCGCTCCCTGAAAGTGTGCGGTGGGGGAGGGCAGGGGACAGTATGCTGTGCCCGCACAAGGTGCTCGGGGGCGCTACACTTGGAGAAAACATGAGGGGAGCATGCGAGTCACTATGATGTGCGTTTGCTTAAGACGCAGTTCGCGGTGCCTTCCTGAGACGCACTTCGCACCGCCGACGCACAGGTTGAATCGCTGCCGTCGAGAGAACCCACGAGTGAGTGCTGCCTCAGCGCACTGCTTCTGCGCCCAAATATTGCATTAGGTAGTATGTTAATCGCCAGGGCATTGTTTGTTTTGTCAGTACATTAGTTATTTTTGTTTTTCTTATTCCTATTTCAGGTTGTTCAATATTCTGTCGGACCAATTGCCATTTGCGCTGTTAAAACTTATCACAGTCGAACTTGCACCCAATCTGCGTTTTTCTTGAAATGAAGGGCATTACACTATTACCCTTTTATCGCTATTTTTATTTTGTACTTCGAACTTTTTTTCCAGGCCTCTTTCGTTTATCTTCAGTGTTTTAAAAATGTATGAGATGCCTAATTCTTATGTTGAAGATCATTCCTGTTCAAATAATTTTTTCTATTTTTTATCTTTTTGTTTTTCGAAATTCTGTCCAACCAAATATTTCAATTAACGCTATTATAACGATAAAAGGAGCAACTTCCGCCAACTCTGCGTTTTTTTCAAATTGAGCGTGTACATGGTTTTTCGCCTTATCGCTATTTCATTTTTCGTATTTCGAACGTTAATTTGCGTAGTTTTTTCATTTATTCTTCGGTTTTTGGGGAGTTGCATAAATAGCATATTTTTTTATTTTGTCAAATCTCTTTTGCTAATATTTTATTTTGTGTACTTTCTCATTGTGGTTTTTCATTAATATGTTTGACCAAATATCTCGAAGTACGCTATATAAGGTATAAGGTCAATTTCTGCCAAATCTGCATTTTTGAGGAATGCAGAGACCGGTCCCAGCTGTGAGGTACTCGGCAAAGAATGCTACGCAGTAAAAGCGGGTAGGAAGGGGGGGGGGGTTAAGTAAGCAAAGCAACAGAAACATTGTTTGGTATTCACTGTAGGAACGAGCTTCTAAAGTACAACCGCAGGCTCCTGATGTAGGCGGCAGAAGTCAGTGAAGAGATCGACGACTAGACTCTCTACGCTAGCAGCATCACTGTAGGTGTGCCGGCGTCCTGACCACGCAAACCTTCTATACCCTTTTTCGTCAACCAAGGACTAGTCCACTGCGTTGTTCACCATTTTAACAGCGGAGCTGTTGTTCATGGCGCTAGTTATTGGCGCATAACGCGAAAACACCGAGGAGCGGCTTTCGGGGAACCCCGACGCGTTTCCAGGAACGCCGCGATTGCGTCGCGCACTTACGCACCGCCGCTGCGCTCCAGCTGTCGTGAAGCTCTAGCGCCCATGCGCTCCGTTTCGCCGAACAGCCCCCGCCTTCGTGCCGGTGCATACGTTCTCGACATCCGCGTACCGCCGCGTACCGAGGGTCGCGCTATGCTGCTGATTGAGAAAGACAGTTTCTACGGCAATCGGACCAAGCACGTCAAGCCGCGGACATTGACACAAATACTGCTGCTTTGCTACAGTTCAATCTTTGCGCGGCTTTCTGCAAACTTCTCTAATTTTTTGGGCAGTAGAGACCTTAAACTTGCAGGTGCCCTATAGGCCCTTACTGTCTTTGTTTAAATACATATTTGCCGGGCTAGAAACAATCCAAAATTTATGTCGTCAGCTTTTGTCACCTTGAACGGCACAACTCATCAAAGCAACAAAAGGAAATGACATTAAAACCACCGAGAAGACAGACTAGATAGCACTGAACAACATCGCATTTGCATTGCTTTTTCGATTTTGATTGTCGCTTTGGCGCGAATTACTTAAAGTGTCTCTCCTGACACACCGTGTATGCGTCTATCTCTTCAGTCTCGCTTGTTATTCTTACGGCACAAATTACGGCAGCAAGAAGAGCAGCCCACACGACAGCTTCCCTAGAATCACAGTTCTGCGCGGCTGGTGCGCTACTCTTCCCCTCACGTGTTATCACTTTCAGCGGTCATGCGGCGTGCAATAATGTACAACATTCGCTTTGTACATAGTTTGTGAATTTTGTGTAGCAAGTCACATAGCCCGTGGAAGCTCCCCATCGCTGGCGATTTCCCCAATTGGACATGCGCCACGACGAAAGGAATAATGACAACTTTTGTGATCCGCTAGGAACGGTCGAGGTAACATAGTTGGTGGAACAATGATTGATTGATTGATTGATTGATTGATTGATTGATTGATTGATTGATTGATTGATTGATTGATTGATTGATTGATAAATTGATTGCTGAACGATGAGGCGCGCCGTAGTGGAGGGCTGTGGATTTATTTTACCTCCTGGGGTTCTTTAACGTGCGCCGAAATCTCGTACAGGTGGAACAATGATGCTTCTGCTGTGCAAATCCCGGTTCAAAACCCGTAGTTCAAAACCTTCAAAACCCCTCCAAACACGCGTTACTGCAGCTGCGATTTTTTTAACCGGGCAATTAAAATAACAATGGCGCTTTTATAGTTAATGGGATTCTTTAGCGTTAAAAATGACCCCCCCTCCTTTCTGCGCCCCTCGTGTGAAACCGTTCTCGAGTATTTGCTATTCCGAATGCCTTGTGATCCAGGTAATTGTAAATGGTGTAATTAAAACAAAGCGCATTAGAGGGTATATGTGGGATTACGTGAACCAAATACAAACGTAGCAGAGTTTTGTCCATGCTAGGAAGTAACGTGAAGAAATCCAATTTGACAATGTAGCCATGTCGCAATCGCTCCAACGCCCTTGAAATGTTTGATTTTATTTGGGTGCTTTATCTGAGGTATACAGCTGGCATTAAAAAAATGCTCATCTATGCCACCAATAAAATGATATCCACAGCACCTGACGTGAGCAATCTCAGCGGCGGGGAAGCGTGACCTCGCTCGGTGCTGTGCACTCAGGAGAATGAGCTGCGGCTGGTACGACGATGCTCCTGTGCAGTAAACTCTCTGGCGTACCGTTGGCGCCTGAAAACCTTACTCCCATAGATGTTCCCTTTTTGGTGGATTCACTGTGGTTCACTCACGGCTTCCGTCCACATGGTCACAGTAGCTACCAATTATCTAAGAGCAGGGATAGACTGCTTTGGGTAAAGTCATACTCTCTTAAGAGCCAGCTTGGCTTTAGGTTCTAACTGAAGATCGATAAAGCTCGATTTTATTTCCATTCAATTCTAAACAATAAAAAATGGCTCATTCTATATTGAACTGATTTCTTCAAGCGTTCTCTCAATTGCATTTTTATTTCATACCGGGATCTCCAAAACCACTTCCTCTTCGTCTCAAAACGATGGTTCAAACGCTGATGTAGCTCTTCACAGAGTTTTTTGTGATGGGAAGGTCGCCTATAAAAAGACCAATAAAACTTAGCTTTCTATCGAAACAGCTTCGACCCTGTCGGAATGGCGCAAAGAGTTAAACGTCGGCTTCTGAATGAGAGCGACCTAGGTTCGATTTCAACCGCGCGAAGCTTCCTGGGCTTGAGACACTTTATGTGCCTTCTCTTATCATCATAATCATCATTTGGGGTAACCGAGTTTGTAAAGTTACTTTTTTTGCAATGCGTTTTCGTGACATGGCGGTCACCATCAGTGAGTCATATCACGCTCCGCTTTAAAAGGTTGAATGATTCCGGAGTCATTTCAATACTGAAGTTGTAACTCCAAAACACTGTTTGGGATATTGTTTTGTTTAATTTCGGATAGTTTTATAGGTACCATGTCCGATTTGTCTCGTTTTATTTATTGTGCCAGATTGTCCAGGTGCCCCACGTCTTCAACACTGGAATAAATTGGAGCCAAGCGCTTTTCCTGTTCTTTAAGCGTATTGTTCTTTGGAACTAGCTGGTCCAGAGGAGGTAACGGTAGCGAAAGGTTGAGTCTTGTCTTTGATTCTGCACTATTTGGTCCTGGGTTCAGATAGGTTCATCTGTTATCTCTTGAACTCTTGCTCACTATTGGTGCGTTTCCTGTATGTCGGTAACCGCCATTCATAGAAAGCAGCAAGTCGAATCCAAAAAACGATCGTTTATTACCCTCTTTGAACTCTCACAAATAATTCCTGCACGTCCCTCAGGTGCCTACGGCGTGGCTCTTGCTCACCATATGCTGGCTGAGTTCACTGTTGCGCCTGGAAATGGTTTTTTGACTGATTTTGGTATTATTTTGAAGCAAATTGTTGGCCACCGGTCGGAATTCTATCGCCTTCTCGCCGTGCGTCACCCATCATCATTGGTTGTTGTCTTATTGAGCCCTCGTGCGTTTTAAGTCCCGACGTTCCGATTCCTATCACCTGATCACTTCCAGCGATTCTGATTCCAATCACTTCCCGCGAAACGTCCCAAGTACCCGGACACATTTCTTTCGAATAACGGGAATGTTTTGCGCGGAGTGATGAAAACAGACGAAAAGGGGTAACTGCACCACATATTATTAGCAGCGCTGCGTTATCAGAGGCTACATTGGCTTCCTCGCTTGATCCCAAATGTTCTTCTGTGGTATTTCCTTTTCACTTCCATGCAAAGCACTAAGGTTATCAGCAGTTTCTTCTTAGAACCTGTATGGCAACAAACCATGCGAGAGTCCTAATTTGGCATTATTTATTCAGGCTAACTAGCGCGTACTGCAGCTTAAAAACTGCCAGTACCTGCCCTTGATTCGATATACCAAATTGCCCTTTTCTCTTTTTAGACCACGGTGTAGCCCCTGTAGTGCGGTGATGTCCACAGAAACGTAGTGCGAAGCAATGCTGGGTCTTTGAGTCTTCAGTTTATACGCAAAAGCACCATGAAAAATCACCTTCGCCTGAAAATGGCATCCCTAGAAAAACAGAAAGCAGATGGCGTTGAGAACGATTTCATAAAAGCATCAAACCTGCATTTGGAACGCAGTCGCCACTACACATCTAACACGGACAAGTTTGAAAAGAAAATCTTGGTCTGTACGTCCTACATTTCATATTTCGAAAAACAGCGTTTTATAGCAAACTGAAGTTGTCAGTTCAGCATTCTGTCATCGTCTATCCTGCTTGTGTCCTGTCGCCTTCGCGCTGATTTTCCAAAATGTTTAGTCTCAACCAACTAGCAGTACCTGCTGCACTTTTAAATTTGCTATGTACAGTCAGTACAGAGTAGAGAGTTGATGTTGTTAGCACTGCATTAGATTATTCGAATCACGATATTTTACTTTCTAAACGTGAAGACGTAACGTAGATTACGTTCAGTATTATTAAAACGTATTAATAATAAAAGCACTGCGTAGGATATACTTTTAGGTGAGCAGAAACCTTCCAAAACAATGCTTAATCATCCTTAAAATAGAGACACAAAACAAATACCACACAGGGCGTTATACCGTCGCGCCTTCAAGAGGGTGAAAACCGAAGCTGCCCGAGCGGCGCCACTCGGAGGTGTTTTGACCTTCCAACTCCATTCCGGAAATTTCGGACAGCTTTTGTGATCTCTCGGCGTTCGGCCGCGAATTTCGCTGCTGCGCCGGCAAAGCAGGCGATAGTTTAGAAAAGGTCGTGGGAATGCATTTGCCGATGCAGTGATGTTCGTAGCTGCTTCATCAACGAGTTTTTGGTTTTTAACAGTCGCGAAAGTTCTAAAACACCAAGCCGAGGTAAATGCATGCCGCTGTACTGGTTGAACACGTTCGCAAGAAAGAATTTTGAATTTAAATATTTTATTTTTCTAATACACACACAAAAAACATAGCTGTCATAGACATCTCGAACCTTATCAATGTTGTAGTAGTAGTGCCATTCAATGCGTTACAACATAACCCCTGAGAATGTAGGACCTAAATTAAATGCACATAACTCTAGTATCACAATAGTTGTACCACGAAAGGTGACAAAAATTATTTTACACGGGTATGTGATTTGTAGCTATTACCACGCAAACAGAAAGAAACAGGCTGAAATATTTAAGGGGAATGACTGATAAATTACAGAAATGGTAAGGGGTTCTTTTCTCCAATATGCTTTTTAAGCGCGGTAGAAATTACTTCTCTGCTTGACAGTGATGCAGCAGCTACCCCGAATTTCGGTTCCGATGCGATTTTTTGTGCGTTTACAATGTAAATGTCCACCGGTAGAATTTTGAAGTTCCTGTTTGATGTCCTTTTTTCTATGTTGGGCAATAATAACTCATTTGAAACAGGGTTGTCATGATTCAGTTTTGCATAGGTAATACCGGTGATGTTGTACTCTCTGGAAACTTGTGGTGGTGGTGATGATGTTTACTAAGGGATGTTGTAGCCTTGTGTGATATGCCGGCAATTGCTTCCCCCGATTGACGCCTTCTTTCGCAATGCGCGGGAAATCACCAGTTGTCACTTGATCAGCACTTTTTTGCCGGTATGCGCAGGAAAACTCCCAGGAATCATTGAGGCGTGTCCCTTATAAACCCGAGGATCAGACGGAAAATGTCTCTCGTGGTAATATATATCATCGAAAGAGGCATGCAGAGCAGCTCTCCTTCGATGTCCTTTCAACAAAGCTAACCTCTCCGTTGCATTCTCTCGATGCTTCAAAGGAAATGTCCGATGCCACCTCTTACACAATACGTTGCGCACAGATGTGAGGATATAAGGTTCAGCTTATGAAGCCACGCCGATGTCCGAGCGGAGTGGCTCCGGATGCAGAACATTAAGGATGCCTCCGTCCTCTTTATTCCTTTTGTAGCACAAGGTTGGTGTGTGGTCGCCAAAGACATCTTATGTGTTCTTCAATGATGGTTTTTAAAATGCCACGTTCGCCTGGAGCCACTTTCAGAAAACGAGTGCAAGAGGTCGGTTCACGGGCCAAGTTGCCCGTGGTTTCGCTTCCAATCACTCCGACATGGGAAGTAACTCACTGAAAGCGAACGCTAATCCCGTTTTCATTTAGCTACTCAAGTAGACCTAGGGACGATTGCCAAGGTTTATCTGCCGGAAATCTAAGCTGCAATAATTGAATGGCTGAATTGGAATCCGTAAGAATTACCACGCGCCGCACCCGAAGCGATGTGATCTTTTTCAAGGGCACCTCAATAGCTATACACTCCGCCGTTGTAGATGATGTCAAATGGTCAATGCGAGTGGCCCAGGAAATGTGTATGCCGGGAATCGCAATGGTCGCTGCGCTGATGTTCAATTCTCCGTCCACAGAGCCGCCCGTAAACACGTTAACACAATCTCCGTACAACCGGCCCAAGTGCTCAAGTGCTAACGTTATCGCTTCAGCCACTGGTGTAAATCTCTTCGAGCGAATGCCGGGGATGTCGAGCTGAAACCTGAAACTCTCGAAAGACCACGGCGGATCTAAGTGACGTTGATTCTTCCGGTTTGTGGGTAGAGAACGCTGAGAGTGTTAAGTGCCGCATGTAGGCGAGAGTCGACCCTGAATCGGATACGCATGAGCAAAGTCTTTCCGGCATTGGACACTCCCAGCCGGATGAGCTGCAAGAACAGCCGCTGAGACGCCACCAAGCTTAGGGGTTTGAAACTGGGACTCGTCTGGAAGCACTGCACCAAGAGGCATTTAGATATCCTTAGTAGTTCCACCGGCGGCGGCACACAAAAACATCATCTGGCAGCTAATGAGGGCATAATAATCAGCTGTTTGAAGGTTGGAGTGGAGTGCTTCGTACTATTAAAAAAATAATAAATGTGACAGCTCTTCTTTGTAAAGTAAGGATAGAATGTAGATATAATCGATAGCTATAACGCCAAGACTGTATGCACCATTGTAGATGGAAATGAAATATATTGGAATGCTGCTTTTTTGGCGTTGCATTCGGTAAATTCTGTCGAGGTTGCTTATGGTAAAATAGGATTTGTTCAGTTTTGAACATATGTTACTGGTATGGATTTTATAATGCCTTCTTTTGTCAAAGGTTACACCAACATAACAATAGGTAACACAAAGACACCTTCTGTTACAGTAGGTATTGATTTCAGACTTGGGCGAGAATAATTTGGGCAGCAAATGCTTTGCAACGCTGGTACAGGCGAATGATAAAAACACGCAAGGTTTTTCACGTTTCCTGCAACCCTCAAGGAATGGATGCGTGCGCTGTAGCTGTACCCAACAATACCCTTCTACGACTGACAATTATGGTACTTGCAGTCGGAATTTATCCTAGAGCGTGGCATGCTTCAGAGCTTCGACAAGAAGTGCTGCTAAGTGTCTAAAAGCTGCGGCATCGCAAAACAATGCGTTTCCATCTATTTTATTGTGTGGAACAGCACGGCCCAGCATTCAGTGTCCGCACCAGCAAAACATAAGCGAACGCTGGTGAAGCAGTGACCACACAATACCGCAAAGAAGGCAGCTAAAGCTGGAATAGATTAAAGTAGTGGTGAGTACGCTGATGTTCGTTCGTCGATTATGAGGTCGTATAAATTAGGTCAGGTAATACACGAGCTGTGAGATGAACCACAATTGGCGAAGTCTCCCGCGCTGCCTAATGGTAAGAGGAGCTTGGCGGGGGCCATGAGGAGGTTAGAACATCCGCAGTCTCGCAGCTGTTGAAAAAACGCGGATAAGGTCGCACGTTGACCTCACATTGTGCCAGCTCAAACAAGCAACTGTAATTTACAAACATGTTGCTGGTGACGATCCACCTCACTTGAAAGAGTTGCAGGTACCAGAAGTCTGAAAATCTGCAGAGTTAGATGCACGACCAGATGATCTTATAAGAGAATGTCTTCGGGCGCGCAACAAACACTTTTTTGCAGCGTCTTCAGCCGGTTTCTTTACCATAAAGTATATATCCTACACACTATTCGAAACTATATTTTTGTTACAGCTTTTTTATTCGTACTTCAACGTTACATTAATCAAAGAATGAATATAAGAACATCAAAAACTACACCCCCACCGCTACCTTGAAAAAATGATTTTTAAATACTGGATAACATATAAAGCAGTTGTTTGATAAAACTGACATTGCCAAGCTCTATAGCTCATAAGAAAACACCATTATCATGGCGAGGGTGACCAAGGTTCGGTCGAAATCCCTGGATGTGAGTATTTGTCCTCTTCTGTGATTTGTGTGCCCACCTATGCAATATTCTGTCCACCACGGCGCATTAAAAAACACAAATGGCTCTCATTGTCCTTTACTATAAATACAGACGAGCCATGCGTCAGCCATACTGTTTAAATTCTCAGAGATAGCCAGAAGCAGGCAAATAATAGAGCGACCACGTTGAAAAAACATGGTCCACACTCTAGAAACGTGTTTGAATGACAGCGAATTTTAAAATTATTCCTGTATATTTTTTGAAGTTGAGATATTCATAAGTATATGATTGCCAAGGAATTACACGTCGAACTGTATGTCTACTTGCTAGGTGAACACACGCGCTACTCTGACGTTTGGTGTTTTGACATTTTTCTCTCAATTTTGTGGACACATTATGCGTACGCCGCCTGACTTTCAGCATGTGATATATGTCAATCACTGTCCCCGAGTACATATTCAGGGTGTTTTTGCAAAACGTTCGCTAGAGAACACCAGCTGTGCGCCTGCTAGAAATTAGGCTTTGTTTGCCAATTTATCATAGGCAGTTACAACGAACTTTTGTGTAGCTTTCAGATACACCTGCATGATTTATTGGTCGTTAAGGAGAAAGTGCTGCGGCACCATTTGACGCTGCTACGAAGTGTTTATATTGTTATCCTTCAGAAAAACCAAAAATACTCCAATCAATCGGCTGCTCAGTAAACGAAATAGGCGCCGTACAATACGCTCTGTGAGCGCTTCATTATTTAAAAAAATATATAGCAGTTCCCCTCAACGTGAAGGCTGTTGGAAGGGCAAAGCAGAGAATCGCCAGAGAGGCCATGGCGCCATTTTCTGCTCTTTGCTACCGCATATCACGCAGTTACCCACACTGGCTCACTCCTATCTTGATGAACTGAGCAGAAGATTGTTGAATGCAATTGAATTTTCCCGCCTTGGAAGTGCTCGCGCGCCTTGTCCTGGGAGAGCTCACATACTTTTCTTCATCTTTTGTCTCTTGTTCTGTCTGGAACAGCACGAGCGGAAGTTCTATTCTTGTTGTGTTTGCTTTTATCTAGCACAGTGCTGGGGGCCTTTCTACGCCTTTTTGAACGTTTCATTTTCGCGTGTGCGGCCAATTCTTTATTTCGCTTAAAAACCAACCCAATGAGCGTTCCTAACTAAAATGGACCAGGGGACTGCCTGTTAAGTGCATATATTTTGACTCAAGCGCACCTTTACTTTTATTTGCGCTAAATATTGGGGACCACTATGACAAGCGCAAGCGGTTCCAGGAGTGTTGTACGGTTCGGCCTATATGAAGCTCTTGTTCAATTATCGACCTTACTTTTCGCCGGAAGACTGTATAGAGGAAGCAGCAGCTAACATTTCAAAGCCTCCGTTTGGGTGCGTGCCGCCGCATAGCTGCGGTGGCTAGATATCGTGACCGAGGACAAGTTACGACGACAAGCCCGGCCTCTGCACTGCTCTGAAACAAAAACCCTCAACCGCCTTGGGGCCGACGTATTACACAAAGTCGATCCATTAGCGAGTGTTGTAAAGGAAATTTAACACCCGCTGTCCTTGCAGTGGTACCATGGGGCGTAGATTGTAACTATTTTTAAACGGTCGCATTTGCATGGATTCAGAGAAATGTTTTTAGGTTTACGTTTGTTCGCTAATCGATTATGGCATAAAAACTTGAGAGCAAGCGTCCTAAGTGGTTATTTTTATTCCGAGAAATAAAAATGTTTGCGGCGGACAGTTTTGAGCGGAAAACCAAAAAATACAGAACAAACGGCTGCGCCTAAAGTACAACTACCTGCAACATCTCTCAATGCCCCTGCTTTCTGTGTATGGAATGCCGTCCTGCGCTTACAATTCTGCAACTTCTACATGGTTCCATGCTAATCTGGAATGCAATGTACTGATAAAAGCGTCGACTGCGTATTTTGGGACCTTTGGTGGCAAGAAAATATTGGAGAGTACAAGCGCCGCACGCGCCCCAGCTATACTAACGCCGTGTCTTGCAGGCCTATCTTTACGGACACGGTGTGAAAGTGCCTCTTCAAACGAAAAACTGAAGTACTCAATAAATAACGCAAAAAATGGTCCCCCTTGCCATCTAAATTTGCAACAGAAAGACTGCACGTCACACCGCTATACGCATAAACCTTGAGAGTAAAGACAGCGAGACATTTCGAGACACATCAGTTGAGTGAGTGAAGAGCGAAGACCCATGCCCGACACTTCTGGACTACCTATGTATTGGTTTACAGTTCAAAAGCACTACGTTTGCAAGTCCCTCAAGGATATTTCCAACAGAGAGTGAATAACTTTATTTTGGGTGCAGGTAGAAGGCAGGATGTAACTGTTTCTCTTCGGGTGGCGGCCCGGTGCCCATGAACTCCAGCAGAATCCTGGGCCATCTGCATCACAAGCTTTCCGAATAATTCTACTTCCGCGTTTCTCGCAGTAGAAGTGATCGCTGTTAACTTACTGTAGTTTGATAAACCAGTTAGATAACGTAAGGTTCCAAAAAAGCAACGACAGCGTTTTATAGAGGGTCAGGAGGGGAACGTGTTGGCGCGTTTCATTGGCACAAGGGTGCAAGCATTGCGGCTGCATCTAAAAGCCAGATGTGGACGACGACTTTGAGGGAAAATTTTCCAGCTGAATGCCTCTTTACGGAGCATTGTGCATGAAAATAACACTCAGTGATTGAATATTTGGGAAACGTTGTTCTCTGAACTACTTCTCAAAGCATGGGACACCCATTTACTTCACACTGGCAGTCATCAGTAGCATTCTATGCTGCCGGTAAAATCCACGAAGCCCTTGTAACTTCCAATATGAAGGGCGGTGAGCCGACTAACTTGGCGCTTGGTGCACGAAACCCAGTTTGTAGACCCTTGCTCAAGTCGTCCTCACGTTATGACACAGTGGTGGCCTCCCACACAATGTTCTAGGCATGCCGACCATTGAACCCCAACCTCGTCGAAATATTCTTTGAAGTGGGAACCAGTGTTTAAGACGCTACACAAGGGAAGAATACAGACACGGACGGCACTGGACATACAACGGATTTATTGGAAACAAACTCCCTAGCTAAATACAAAATTTCCTTCGCTTTCGCATGCGCAGAAAAGCCAAACCTTACGCAACGCGCAGGCAAGCAAGACACAAAACCCAGTCTTGGACGTGTTGCAGTCCGAAAGCAATTTTTTTTTCGGTGATTGCCACAGAGGGTTCACTGACACATTTTTCACCGTGTTTATATAACAATAAGGCTTCGATAATCTCCCTCTCCTGTTTTGTCGCACCACGCTCCATTATGGACACGCTTTTCAGATCCGGGCGGCAACGGCATTGGGGCGCATGTTCCGCCAAGTTGCTGCCCCTACCATTGTTGAGGCACGTGCGTTGTTCACAAATTCGGTCATTACTACTCCAGCCCGTTTGGCCGATGTACACATTCTTGCAGGACAAAGGAATTGAATATCTTACACTGTCTACGCAGTCAACGAATCTCGTTTGATGCTGCGTTTTACAGCACTTTTTCTCGGGCTGCTTGTTGTGTATAAGAGCACACAAGCCCGAAAGCTTTCGCGGGGCAGAAAATACCGTTTTAATCCATGTTTTTCGGCTGTCCTTTTCATGTTCTGAGAAATTACGTGGAAATAGGGCGTGACTTGCACCTTGCAGCGTTCATTTCCGGAGGTTCAGGATTTGCGGGTGGTTGTTTTAACTTCCTGGACAGGTTTCGGCCACCGCATGCAAAAGCGTCGAAAGAACTAGAAGGCGCTTGACTTGCTGGCGAAAGCTTTGTTCCATCGTGTGACAACAGCTCTTTTTAATGCATTAGAAAATCACATATGGGCATTGCTACGTTTTACCAATTTTGAAAGAGTGGAGGCAAATGGTAAACGACATTTCTTTGAGCGGGGTTCATACATCCAACACAGATGTTCGTCACTGGAAAAAGTTAGTCTCAAATTCAGAAACCTAATGGCGTTGTCCGGGGTATCTCTCGCACGAAATTTAGTTGCTTGGAGCAGTTTTTAATAACGGTCATGATGTTATCAGCCACATGTAAAAGCACGACATTAGTACTCAAGTTTAACATTACCAAGAAATTGTCAACATATCTAAAAATACTAATCACACGTGTATCGTCAAGGGCTTCTTAGAGAATGCCCTCAAACTTGCCTAAAAATACATGACATGAAACCGGAGCAAGACAAGAACCTATACAGATGCCTTTCTTTTGTACGAACAAGAAATCACCATATTTCAGCATGCGCGCCAATGCCGTTGCAGACCGGATCTGAAAAGCGTGTCCATAGTGGGGCGCGACAAAGCAGGAGCGGGAGATTATCGAAGCCTCATTGATATATAAACACGGTGAGAATGTGTCAGTGAA
This sequence comes from Haemaphysalis longicornis, assembly GCA_013339765.2. NCBI lineage: Eukaryota > Metazoa > Arthropoda > Arachnida > Ixodida > Ixodidae > Haemaphysalis > Haemaphysalis longicornis. Next base: position 28,071,992 of record CM023451.1, on the reverse strand, counting down.
CCCCCTGTGGTAATCACCGAAAAAGAAATTGCTTTTCTTAACGGACTGCAACACGTGTAAGATTGGGGTTTGTGCCCTGCTTGCCTTCTTTTTGCCTAAGGTTGTGGCTTTTCTGCGCATGCGAAAGCGAAGAAAATTTTGTATTTAGCCAGGGGAGTTTGTTTCCAATAAATCAGTTGCTAAGTCCAGTGCCCGTCCGTGTCTGTATTCTTCCCTTGTGTAGCGTTTTAAACACTGGTTCCCACTCCAAAGAGTATGAGCCAACTGACTCAGCTCTCTAGCTTAGTCGTAGAAAGAGTATTTAGAGTAGCGAAAGTAGATAAATGTGTGTAAATAGTTTCTTGTGAGAAGGTTTATTTAGGATAGACGTAGAATTTATGGCTTGCACCTAAAAGCATTTTACCATGCACGCTGGTATCGAATGTTTTCGGTGTCACCGCAAAATAACAAAACTTCAGCAAGTGCTCCACCGACATGTCTAACGAAATCTCCTCGTTGAGTCATATCCAGACTTCAATAGAGAAAGTCGATGAGAACTTGTCCCTTCAACTGCCAAATAAGGGGCACGGATCCAGAACCAGCTCAGACAAAATATAAATCAAGTAAACGCCGGCATGTATAAGGAGCAGTGTTAATAAGTACTTCCTTAGTAATAAATATTTACCTGTAGGACAAGTTTCATAGGTATTTAGTCGTCCTACATTTTCAACTCTGAAAATTTTACATACGAATTTGTGCTTGATTCGCCGGTATTGAGATTTGTCTATGTGTGAACCTAATTGAAGGATTATATGTACGTACTCTTCCTACTTTCGCATTTCTCGGGAGGTCATCAGATATTTCAGCCGCCACACGGTGCTGCCCTGCCTTTTGAGATGCGCAAGCCTACATTTTCTCGTTCGTATAGCATATCCAATGTCACTCCGAGACCTGTGCATCGTTGCGACAGTCAGCGTTGGCAGCCGCATGTTAGGAAGGACTGGTTACATTGCTAAGGATCTTTTGTGAAGTTGGGGCCTGGTTGCCCGAAAGTACTGATGTACTTTCCGTCGAAGAGCAGAAAGGGCGCTACTACCGTAGCGCTGCATTCATGATTTTTCAACAGATTTGGGTTGTCTTTCGGTCGCCAAGGGAATTCAGGGGGATATTCAGAACCTCCGCCTCGACTAGTGTGAGAGTTGGTCTCGTTAGGTGGGCAAGCTCACTAACCGAACGATATGCGGAGACTATGGAAATTCCTGGTTGCGCCAGTCTTATTTGGCATTACACATTGCAGATTACCTAATTCGTTTGATTTGACAGTTTTTGGTTGCCAAGCTTCTACAAAATCTGATAATGCGAATGATACTGTGTCGAGCCACCGCAGGGAAAGACACGTGGCGTGCACAAGTACGCCTTGTTTCTGCTTTTGCCGGAACCTATGCGACGCGACTGCCGACACCGAAACAAAAAGGAAATCGCCCGAAACTCTAAAAATAAATCTTCCCTGTATAACCTATTCTGGTTGATAAAGGTAATAATTTAGTTGAATTATCAATTCATGTTTAAAATTAAAAGTATATATTTATGAAATGCATATGTTACCCCCGGAAAATCATTTTTGTTGACCTTTCTTCTAGCTGCTACAGTAAACAGCCGTAGTTAGATTTTGTAGCTTTCGCTGCATTTCCACGCAATGTTGTCCGGCGTTTTCTTGATCGAGCCTCTTTCCCCTTTCCACAGGGGGCGAAATTGTCTTTAAAAAGGCATAAACGGTGTTGTGCCACCAAACTATTAAGTCTGTAAAAAGCCTGCTGTAGGCTTTCTCTGTATGCAAGTACCCTTGACACGAAGTGCTGGGTACAGCAAGCGCCTAATATATATTTTAATTCGCTTCTAAAAAGCACCTAAATGATCTTCTGGAGATCGGGATCCATCGCTAGCGCCACTAACCATGACGTCAGTGAATGGCCAGCACAACAAAGTTTGTGACGTCATACCACGTTAGCGACTCGAGCGACGTCAACGTGAACTCCAGTTACCACGGTTTGTTTGGTCGCTTGGTCGTATCACACACTATGCCGATACGACGGCGACGACGACGAGTCGCCAAACCATCGGCCAACTGCCGACTTGCCAGACCGCGTTGTCACACTACGCCGACGGCGTCACAAGCACGTCGGCCGATGGAAAGTCGCCGTAGTGAGACTGACTCGCCGACCGAAGACGCCAACAAAACCGGTCGCCCGACGCGTCGTCGGGAATCGACCGAGAAGCGAAAACTGCGCCCCGACAACATTCGTGCCGCAATGAATGCGGCTCTATTTTGTTAGTTTCTGGAGGGTAATAAACTCAGTAAGATCCATGAAGCCCATACAACTCAACACTAGCGCTAGTGCGATCCGTATCTTGGCGTTCGACGCTTCGGCCGTGCTCTTCGGCGACGCTGCTACCACGGAGCTGCAAACTGCATATGCGTGTGCGATCGGCTCGCCTGTAGAAAATATAAGGTAAGTTTCGTGCAGAAGAAGAGTTACCTAGGGTAATTTGGGTAAAGCGCTGGACACATGTACGATTGGTACACGCGATTCGCATGCGACTGATCGTTACGATTGATCGTTAGGACCTTTTTTGGCCTCGTTCCCTTGTCGGCGGAGCCGCAACCGGCTTGCGTTGCTCAGGTCGGCTCGGGTGATGGGAACTTTAGGCTTAGCATCCTGGCGGATATTTGATCGCCGCTATCTGTGCAACTGCAAATGACAACCCGTAACACAACTTTTCACCACACTATCATCCCCTTTCTCGAATGTCGAACTTTATTTCAGCTATAACTGCCGTTTGAGCGTTCGGTGACCAAGACATCTGCGTAGCCTGTTTCGATGCTTCCGCGCAGGTGTGGCTATCCCTCGGCCGCTAGCCGCACCGCGCGCCGCGGCATCCACGGCCGGTCAGCATAGGCTTGCATCGCGGAAGATATCTGATCGCCGCTTTTAAAATAAGCCCTGACAACAATCCCTAGCACAATTTTTCGCCACACTAACACCAACTTTCTCGCATGTGGAACTTCTTTTTAGCGATCAGATTGATTCGGAAGAGCAGCGACAAGCGGTTGCTACCGTGGTCTGGGCCGGTTCGAGCCGTTGAGTGTGCCGAGCTGCCAGGCGCGGCCGGCGTGTGCGCGGACTGTTTCCGAACGCAGCAAACGTTTCACGATTGCCTGGTTTATCTATTTCTTGCGAACGACGCGCGGAATCTACAAATTCAGCTCAGCGATCGTCGTAGTTGACCATGGAGAAAAAAAAAGAAACAGTGGGCGGTGCCGCGCCGATGACGCATCGCACGCGCGCATCGGACCATTCGTCTCAATCGTACATGTGTCCAGCGCTTAATAAGAGATTAATATCGGCCAAGTTTTTTTACGTAAAACGTAAAACCAAGTACGGCAAGCAATATCCCTTCAGTGCAAAATCGCAGTCGCAGCCGGTCACACTTATTTTTGCGAGCGCTTTCGCGAAGGAGCAGAGTTGATGACGATAAGCTATTGCGGGGACTTTGCGGAACCTTGCTGGGCAAGCGCTATTTAAGAAATTTCAGTTTGCCAGCCAGGAATTCTGTAAACTAGCTAGTAAACACCGATGTACGACTCAAAGAATGGGCCTCCATCTAGTACACCGGCTATTTCGCGGTGGTATACCATTTGTGCGGTGGCGCAGTGGTCTCGCGCGTCGCGCCCGCTCGATCAACGTGGCGTACAACATTTTTTTTTTTGGGGGGGGGGCGGTTTTTTTCTCAAGGGGCATGGTTTGCATATCCAATTGCGTTTCTATGGTTTGCATATCCATAGTTTTCGTTTGTCTGCATCCGAGGATGCAGACAAGGAGTCCGCGTCGGAGCCGTCGAGGCTTGACATGACAAGTCGGCGTGTTTACTTTCGTGCAGCGCCGCGTGGTAGACACACGTGGCAAAGCGTACTCGCAACACTGTGACGTCACTGCTTGAATCGGCGTCCTGAAACCGAAACCGAATCCTGTTCACATGAATCGTGCGATAATAAATTATTTACTCAGAATATGTGCATGTGAGAGCATGTATCATGCTTTCTAAAGGAATATAAAACGTTTGCAGCAAAGAATGCACAAGCAACAAATTTGGTGGCACAACACCTTTAAAACCTCCAAATTTGCAACGTAAGGGGTAGTCTCGCCCATTAGCCTTGCATTCTAACGGTAACACTACATATAGTATCGTGAAGTTGCAAAGACTGCAATTTTATATACAGTTCCCAAATTATCCCCGCCTTTTTTCTCCAGAACACAAATGACATAGACTTCGATAATTATCCCCAACGTTTTCTCCAGAGGGGTCGTAACGCAAATAGGTGAAGTCTGTTAGTAGTTGTTTTACGACACACCTACCGCCTCAAAGTCTTGAACGTTGCTCCAGGTACTACTGTCTCTGTCGATCATTTCTCTGATGAATGTGGTATTACGAAGGTTAAGTGTGATAATTCGCTGTTTTTTACCACGTTTTGGAAGTATCATTGGGACGGAAACGTTAACCAAGAGGTCAAAAGGGCAGTCTACGCCATTTTCCAATTTCCAGTTTAATTGCGCTTCACAGTCATCACCGTAATTTTCTGAGTAAGCTTTGTTTGAGCATTGCAGTTTCTCGACGAGTGCGGTAATGGGGTGCCTGCAGAAACAAAAAAAACATGGTTTCACATACAAAACAAACTTTTCGTGTTAGGTTTAGAAACACGCAACTCTTCATATATGTAAACATCTGGCGGAAGTTTTGGTTATTTTCTATGGTAGATGTAGTTTTGAGATTAAAATTGATTGCCGACAGAGGTGATAAGTAATAAGTTTTGAAACATTACATTCGGTTAATAGCAATTCTCTGCTTGAGTATACAGCGTGTTTTGTGTACAGCGATCTTCGCCGGTGGTAGTTTTTACGGAGCAGTTTGCACTCAACTCCTAATCAGCTGCCGTTAAGGCTAGGAACTATGGCCTAGGGACTACAGGTGAGGCTATGAACTATACCAAACTTTTCTTTCACCTCTGGAATTTTCTGCCTGCAGTAGAAAACAATTTAAAAATACCGTCTGCTTACATGTCAGCAGGAACTCACTCAAAAGTGACTTATTACAAGGTGCGGCCTGCTGGAATGACGACTCAAGAAAGTCTTCGTCGAGTACAAACGACAACAAAAATGTACGCCGTTGGCGGTTTTCCTTCAGAGACCTTTCAATGTGCAACCACCTATTCTTAGCTGTTGTTCTCCGAAAATTTTTAGGAGATCGTTTTGGCGAACATTTCTTTCTGCATGCGTTACATAGTGTGTCAGAGCGCTACAAACTGCTTACGTGACCCGTAGCTTTTTTTTCGCTTTGATCAAGCGCAGAGCTCCGGGTTCATTTTATTTTTCTCTGGTTCGAGCAGATGCAGCAATGTTTTTTCGATTCATGTTTTCAGCGCTCCCTTTAAGTTATTTGGTATTTAGATTGAACAAAAGAGCACGTTTGTACAGGGGCCTACAATTTTTCTTGCATAACAAAAAGCACCTCGAGCTGGTAAAGTGACATTATGAAGCACATAAACTTGTTAAAAGACCTTTATTTGACGATCATGGCAGCACATTTTATTCTGCTTCGATTCCTACCGCAACTGTATTGTTGTGACTTTATTTCCTTCAGTCGTCCTAGGGGACAACTCGTATTATTAGGCCGAGTATTTTCTCTCCAGCTGTCGCATAGTTTTGCGAATGAGGGCGGGAACTTGCGGCTTCGACTGAGCTGATGATTGCCGGCCCATTAATGTTCGGAACTGTCGAACGAACAAAAATTAGGATTTCTCTGTTTCACTTTAAAAAAGCCGTGCCTAGTCGTATTAGCTGCTGAAGACTGAAAGAGCACGCCCTAATAATGTTCTGGAGACAAATTAACGGCCGCCAATTGCAACAGCGCATTTGTTGCCACAACTAGAGCATGCCGTATACGTCGTTTTGTTATTCGGTGTTTTTCAGCTTGCATGAAAATAACTGTAGAGTTTAAAAGGAGCGAAAACGTTTACTATCCTACCACAGACATACATTGTGATATCTAATATTTTCAAAAGCCCAGGAAAAGCAGAATAAAAAAAGGACCTCGTGTTTTGAGAAATATAACGTACCAAACATACAACTTGGTTTCTGCAAAAATTTGTCAACTGAATGTTCTTTTCATACTGGCAATCTAACTATCCTTTCTCTCCGTATAGGAGATAAAGAGAATCCACAAACGTCAGCTATGTATAGCGGAAAGTATAATTCGCTTGAAATGCAACAACAAACGTTCAGAATAGAAGCGCGCGCTTCATGTAAAATGGGACCGTTGTGAGAGAGACTCGCACAAGCCGCACACACTTCAAAGGAATAGAATTTTAATCGGCCCTCCGAAATTTTATAAAACTCGCTGAACAAACGTTTTTATAACAGGGATAGAAAAAAAGGCAGTATCAAAAACTTTAGCCAATGGATTCATTCTTAAAGACTAAAATACCATTGCTGAGGGAGGCAATATATTACACGCCAGTTTGTTTAGCCCAAGGGCACTTTTATCCGAAGTTGTATTGTTTGACATGAGAGAAGTTAATTTCGTTCTATATATGGGTGTACGATTACGCTCTTCAATATTAAAACTATAAAAATGAAACGGTCTGTATGGTATTTCGATCCCCTTATGTTGCGATATGCTGAGGCAATCGGAAATCATCTTGTGAATATATTCCACGTTATATTATGCGTTCGACGCTCCTAGGTAACTAGAAGAGTGCCAGAAATTACCAGCGTTTGAAAAAGACGAACCAGTGGTTTTTTAAAATTATGGTGTTATTTGAATGATATTATGGTTCTGTAAATACTTTCAGCAATTTATCGCCCATCAATCAACCAACCATCTGTAAAACAACTTTTTTTAACTACCATACGGCGCAATGTTTGAAAAAAGAAGGTTTTACCCAGCTACTCGCTTCATAGCACAACTGGTTCATTTGCATCAACAATAGATAACAACCGCCAGATTGGTGACACATTTTTGAAATTTAGCAAAACTTTCGTAGGATTCAGCATGAGAGAATAATGTTTAAATAAACAGTATTCAACTTTTCGGGGTCTTGGTTTGTCGAGACGCTGCTTATTAAAAACCACGTTCAACACGTTTAAATCGATGATAAGCGTTTGGTCGCCTTCCTGTTACCTGTAGAGCTCCGTAAGTGCAATGTTTTAGCGCACTCCGGTGCCTGTTGTATATTAATGACGTCGTGAGCGTAGCATGGTTAGCTGTGGAAATCCACCTTTTCAAATGCGATTGTGCTGTTTAGAAAGCATTTCTCGCCGCAAAATAAGTATGAGCTTAATGTCAGTTTCACGAATGACTTAAATCGTGCACTCCTTTCGGCACTGCTTTGAATTAGAAAAAACTATGTATGCGAGTGACACAAGAAATAAAACCATGCCAATAACTGTAAAATAAATTCATTGCCTCTATAGCAGATCCTATTTTAAATATTGAGCTGTACCACGCACCAGTAATTTGTCTTGAAACAAACGTACCAGCATTTCCACCTATGCTTTTTGTAAACGGCCTTTTTCCCTTCCTAAATTTTAAACAAAAAGCTCTTTGATATCGTGAACTCCTGGCTTACAACGCAATACCAGGAGCTAAGCTACAGCATGAATGCTCAATAATAAACTATACTACAAAAAAGAACCTTACTAAACTCCAAAGGATTCAAAAGAAAGCAGTACGGTATATTCCATCCCACGGATATATTTTCTGGTTTAATTACAACAAATGGCTTTAAACTGCGTGAGGCAGTCCAAGCAGACCAACCATTTACAAAACTATATGAATTGAGGATCATTCGGATGCCGTTAGATCTACTTCGAGTCCTTTCTTACAGACAGCTACGGCGTAGCACATATTGGCCCATGGAAAATGACTACCCAGTGACATGATACATTTCTGCAAGATTCCATCTACATAAGCGAGATTGTGGGTGGGGCCGAGGCGACTGGAGAAGCCACGAGATGGATACAAAGTTACGGCATATTTTTGTGACCTTCAATAAATATTCGTATATGATTCAGGAAGAACCTTGTTGAAGCTGCCGCCTTCGTTCAAAATTTCACTTATACGAAAAAGTCTGCTCAGCTTGACGAGCCGTGAAAGTGCTTAACTTCATTGTAAAAAACAGTCGAACATTTTTTCTAAAAGTTGAAGGCATTATTCCCTTTATCTAAAAACATGACTACACCAAACGCTTCGTTCTTCAGACTATGACCTGCCGGAGTCTCTGTCACCTTGTCTACTGCGGGCGACGAACTTCCTTCAAGACCGATTGGGAACAAATCTACAGTGGCATGGTCTCTTGCAATCCATGTTGTTCTCTATGTGACCGAAATGCAACAAGGAGGTAGGCACGCTCTAAGAGTGCAGTATTTAAAGGGATCGTAGCAGACGGTAAAAAGGCTGAGAAGAACAAGATGTTGAGAAGAACAAAATCCTTCACGTCTTTTCTGATGCAAGTGAAGCACACTACGGTAGTCAAGCATACGCCCACAGACACAATCGAAGACATCGGTGCATCAACACAGCCATACTGTTCGCAAATACAATAGTTGACCAAAATGACTCAGGTTTAACACCTCTGAGTCTATGTACGGGCTTTGTGGAAGCTTGCCTTTTCTTGAGATTTCACAGTCCGACGCCTAGCTCTAGACATTCGATGATTAAATTTGTCTTTTTGCCTTTTCTGAAGCGGACGTTAAAGGTGCAATGAATAGAAAATACAACTTCGTTTAATTTGAAAGAACTAGGATTCAGTATCTCACTCAGCTTCATTGCAGGCACAAAAGATGTTTTTTAACGCAAAAAAGCAAGAACTATTTAAAAACATTCAAATTTTGCGCCACAGTGACGTGTTATGAGCAAGAATGACGTCAAAAGGGGAAACACAAAACATAATTCTCAGTGCGTAACTGCACGTTAGCATTCAAGTGATGCGGTCAAATGGAACTAGAGGCGCCATTACAGACGTCCAGTTATGTGTCGTCATAACAGGTCAGTTATACGCCCGCCAAATCGCACAAACAAGGTTCCGTGACGTCACAGAAAAGTTGCGGGAAATTGGCTAGGGGGTCGCGACTGCGTCACACGTTTTCTTTAATATCTCCGTTATTTGTTCGAAGATTTTGATGATACTTGTATCATTGTTATCGGGACTAAGCAGTCTCTAACAAACCCAACTTGTATTTTGTCTTTATGGCACCTTTAAGACAGCCAAGCTAGGGCGGCATTGATTGCGAGCCCCATCGAAGAAGCGATAGAGAAGCAGCCGCTAACCACTTCTCTATTAACGTGGTTCTCTTGAACTGGAATTCACGCGCAGACACCCCACCCTGTTGTGGGTAATCAGGGGCTGGCGAAACAGCTGTTTCACCCTCGCATAATCACATGGGCCATGGTGGCACGCGTAGAGCTGGTGAAGCAATAAGAAAGGCTCACGATCCTGCGCCTGTGGCTCAAGGTAAGTTGCGACGTGATGAATGAAATTAAAATCATAGCGAGTTCGCGATTTTTTTCTAAAAAGATAGATTTTCAGAGAAATACTGCACAGTGCTCATTGGAAAAAGATAGCGCATAAGATAAACCTGGAGTTCGGCAAACGTAGAGAAGCCAAAAGGTGGAAGGGGCGGGCCCTGCCGCAATACTCTGCGGCTTTCCGTGCAGCTTTTGTACCACATGGAGGTTACCTGGCGCCATCCCTCGGTGGGAGACAACTTCTTTTTCATAAACTATCATAGTATTCGACCCTATCATTGCTATGCAATTCTGCTCCTCACCAGCAGACGCATCTTGTGGTGGCTGCTTTTGCTCGCCGTTCCTCTCAAGAACGTTCTATAAGGTCTCACCATGTCAAGGCGTGTCCCTTCGCTCTTCCATCGTCGAACGTCAGATTAAACATCCATAGGTTTGGCATGTATATATGTATCGCACGAAAAGGGGCGCCCGAAACAATACCACTGCAGTTCGTGTGTTTCCGGCTTGGTCGCAAGTCACTTATACTCTTGCGGTTTCCCGCACACGTTTGAATAGAGGACTTTATTTGCTTCGGACATTCCAAGACAGGTCCCACCTGGACTAGAAGAGGTAACGTCACTGCTTGTAGGTTAACGGTGTACATGTGCATCTTTTGCTGGGCTCGCTATCTTAAAATAATTGCAACCTTAATGGCGGTGGCTCCGTGTACATCCTGAGATATCTTTCTATGTTAAGAACATTTCGGGTGGCCTTCTGGCACAACTGCACTCGGCAAATACACTCTATTCACTTACTCACTTTCAGCCTGCTACTACGTCAGAAGAGAGCATTTGATTCTCAAGCGAGCGAGAATGCATCCTGACTTAATGCTAAATACAGACCATGGTCTGTATTTAGCGTGCGGAAGCAGAATATTTGATTGCAGGCAACATTTCGGGCAACCTTTTTTGTTTTGATCTCGTATGCCTGGGTAACCGCAGAGCACATTCTTTAGAAGCAAGTTTTCAGGGCTAAAGTAATTACTTAAAGGTCCCGAGCAGCACGTTTTGCACAATGCAAGCATGCCGCGCAATTTTGAGATTACGCCACAGAGAATATCAAGAACTAAATATTCAGGATATAGAATATCGGGAAATCACTCAAATGTCAGAATTAGGTGTGAAAAGTCAGCTGTGTGGGATTCCACTCCTTAACAAATGCAGCACTATTCCGCGTTGGATTGGCGCCCACTGAAGCCTTAGCTAAGCTGTAGCGGCACAATGTCGTAACTCTTTCGTTACAGGCATTTATTAGGTCGATACAGGGAAGCCGCATATGCTTGATTCCTTGATTGTTGTTTTATGATTGCATTTCAAAAATATTATCGCCGTTATCAGTACACCATTATTCTTGTTTTATACACTTAAAACAACACCAAGAGACACAGCACTTACTGTCGAGCGCGACGTAGCAGAGACCAATACGAATAATTACTAGTAAGGCTCCAGCTTTCTAAATTTTCTTGTCTTTTCAAATAAATTTCCGCAAGTTTTGTTAAATTCAGAAGCTCGCATGACCCTGAAAAATTTAAAAAGAAAATACATTGTTTTTCGATTCTATTTATTTAGGTTCTCTTCATGCAATCAATGTAACGGATGAATATCGCACGGTTTTTTTTATTGTGGAATACATAGTCGCCTTTTACTTATTTTAAGGTAGGTCGGAGAAAAAGACGAAAAAGCCTTTTGAAATACTTGTCCACTTTTATTTTTAATATATTAATTTGCTACAATAGTGTCCTGGCTGATTTTGGAAGCGTTTTGTTCTGCTCATATTAATTTTAGAGCATTGTTTGCTCGCCGTTAGGCGGCACTAGTGGCAAGCCCTGATTGTGAGCACAAAACACAAAAGTTTAAATATACGTGAGAAATTGCATTAGTCCTGAACTCTTTATACCTTCAACAAAAAAAATGTCTACGTTTACTCATAATTGTTCATCACAAGCTCTCGGTTTAACTTCCTGTTTTTTATTCCCTTTAAATACACTATTCCTCACTGATACCTGCAATCTGCGCGACGGAGAAGTTAAAAAATGGCACGTTTTTGTGATGGCCGTGTGAAATAAACACAGTTTTTAAAGTTACAACATTGCACCCGGTTTTGGCAAAATACTAGAAGATCCCGGGTCTTGGGTACTTTAGTCTAGAGCTTAAGATCTGGGGTACTCCTAGTATGAAGCACTGTGCTCTTGAACTGCTGCATGCAAGCGTTTATAAGTGCTCGGCCGGTTCACAACAGGTCGTTAGCCTCAGCATCTCAATCAGGAAGCACATAAAATGAACAGGTCATCACAAACACCACGTAAAAACAGGCAGGGCAAGCGTGAGTCACAGGTCGGGTTGTGGCTACTTTAACGTGAAGCCTCTGAACGAGGACCCATCCCCGGATAGCGAGCCCCATGGGCAGGCCTAGCGGTAGGAAATGCTGGCATTGTGTTAGGCGGCTAGCCCATATACACAGAGAGAGCTACGTCCTCTGGAAATAGTACACGTTTCAGCAGCCGTGAAGAAAGACCCTGATGAATGATTCCATCTAGGGTGTTAAGCTACGCTTTACCTTTCAGCCGTAAAATTGGCGTTAAGCGAAAGATGGTGCGTATAGTGGTTCTGTAGAGCATCTCAGGTCTATCCGAGTAAGCATGCCTCACGTGTTAGAACTGTGCTTCGTACACGAGGCTTGGCCTGGTTCAGGTTTCACTAGGAGAGAGGTAGAGAGGTAATCGTACGTTAGGCCCCGCCAGACTCGCGCGAAGCGATCCGAAAATGAGCCATTAAGCTGGCCTTCTGGCGAGCAGATCGGCGGCAAGATGTTGATGGCCCTGATTTCTACTACTTTAAACTCACAACCCGAAGATATCCAACAACGGGAATGGCCTCCCCGTCCTGCTGCTGTCGAATAAGAAGATACTGCAAGGGAGCGGCGGGCTCAAGCACCAGTGACATGAGGCTGAGCAGTCTTCTCTTCAGAGAGGGCGTCGCACGCATACCCACACATTTTTTTCGCATTCTATTTTAGCGCTCTCAAGGAACTCGGCTTGCCGTGACCGGTCCGGTTACGTATGGTACGCTACAATGTATTCCAAGCGTGTCATACAAAGGAAGAGGGATTACTACTGATGACTACAAGGGACATAAATTTGACGTAGCTGATGAGTTCGGCCAAAATACTGGTGGCTCTCACATACTACCAGCTACCCGAACACAGTATGCTTTCTGTCTGTTTTATTGTCATTCTTGATGGGATATTTCTGAATTTCCTAGCCTTCTTGAAGTGACTACTTGGAATGGGTTTACAACTATTCTTTTAAATCTGTTATGGGCGGTTACGTAAACGTAATTGCTATACGAAGCCTCGCCATAGTGCGACTTCAGAGCTTTAGTAAATTAAAATGCTTGCACCAACGCGCTTAGTTCATAAACTCGTATAACTGACACATTGAATACAAAATTGTGTTTTCGTTGTTAATACAAACGTGGAAGTGTTTGAGTCGGGCGTGGGTTATATTCTTCAGATTTTTTCTTTGTATGGCCCATAAAAAGAACGCCAAAACAAACACCCCAAATTCCATAACAAGTCGTAATTCAAAAACATTACAAATCTTCCGCAGCAAATTGTAGCGGGTAAACTCGGAAGAAGTTACAGTAAAACAGAACCGGATGCTTGCTAGGATGCTTTAACGTCAGTTTTTTAGAACACGCAAAATTTGCATGGATACAATAATAGTGCTCCCCCCCAAAAAATTAGCGCAGCTTGCACTATTGGTGCAAGCGTGGAGAAACAGCGGAGCTGGTGGTCGCTTCCCCTTCGTCGGAGACCCAGCGGTTGTGCTTCACATGTATATGTAAACTTGCCGATGGAAGCCTTCTACGACTGGCAGGACCGGATCGTTTTTACTGCGGGCTTTCACATATCTCCAAAGGTGGATCGTGTTTGTACGCGCTGGAACCCGCGGCAGCCAGCTTAGCCTAACAGGCTCCTAGCGCGAACTTGGATTCTGTGCTCAATCTTCAGGCGCGAAAGCACGGGAACTGGCGAGAACAGTACGAGAGATATCACTTCTAGAACGCTCGGCAATGTTCTCCAAGGTCGAGCTGGCCGACGCGGGGTGCGGCCCTGTCGAAGCGTGCGCTGACGTGTGCTTGGTATTTTTTCTTTCTTGGTACTGTTTCAGACCACGCTGGACGGCGGAACTAAGAGCTTTAACAGTTCTGCAGTTAAAAATAGAAAGCGATGAGTAACCATTAACTCATCACATTAATTAAACAAAAGACAATCATTGACAAGGGTACACATGACGTCAACCAGTTCTTTTTAGTTATGTACTAAAACAGGCAAACTCAACTGGCAATTTCCACTATCAACGAGCCAAGTGATGTGTGCTTTTAAGTGTTTTGTAAGAATTAACCAGCATTTTAAGACAAGCTAAATGATAGTATGCCAATTTGTATAAGCACTGACATAAAGAAACGCAGAGATAATTTGCGGAAAAGACACATCTGTGTCCTCGGAACACAATGGGAGCAATGGCAAATCAAACAACTTTCATTTATAGGCAAATGTCCAGGATAAGTGTGAATGACGCATTCAATAACCTTTTCGTCTTCCTCAATAACAGCGCTTATAAAGCGAACATCCCAACTACATGGCATCCCAAAACAGCAACGGCGCGTTCTTATTACCAATCTCGAGCGGCAGGATAACCGGCAGGTATCTTTTATTCCGAAATAGTAAACGTCCGGATGCTGACAGCGTAATGGTTGGCCCTAAAAAATCAACATTAATTATCTCACCGAACAGTGCGGCACGTGTTTAACCTAGTCTTGGCAGGTCGTGCCGTTCTCGCACGTATAAAGATAGCAGAGTGGCTGCTCTCTTTAGGAGGAGAGACAAAACCAGTCTATATATTCGTAGCCTGATATCAGTACTCCCACATGTTTGTAAGAATTTCAGAAAGTAACAATTTAAAAAAAAAACGAAATTATCTCTCGACAAGCATACCATATAGCCGCTTTATATTTTATGATTTGCAAATGTTGACTAAAAGAAGCTATACTTTCTTCGACACCTGCCAAGTAAATGCCTACCTTTTCTTTCCCGCTCACGTATCATGCTGTTCCGCTCCCGTGCACTCCACCCCAAGTAAACACACTAGAGGTTTACTCAAGGCAATTTAAATTTACTGCTTCCGACTGCTCCAGGCCGGGTGCCTCGATGCCAGCGCTGCCGTACGCCGGACACGCAAGTGAATCGAGCTCTCCTACTTCAACATTTCTAGAACCACGTTGTTCATCTCCAAGAGCGTTTCAAGCGGAACGTGGAACCTATCTAGTAGAACCTCTCGTAACTCTTTCCGTTAGATTTAATAATATACCGCCAGAAGCTAAAGTGGCACGGGCGACCAGAAGTGACCGAGGGAATTTTTTTCTCGTAGATGTAGTATTTTATTTCCTATCGCAAAAAATCAAGCACCAATAATTTCTTTATAAAGGAACAATGCAAATATCGCCTATGTAATGATTTTCGGCATCACACTTGCGCAACGTTTCGTTCTTGTTCAACAATGTGGACAATTATGAACATTGCTACCGGATTTGGATGTTTACGCTTGGATGTGGGTGTATAAACCTATTGAGCAACTTCTACTTCACTTTAGCCGGCTGGCTGAATTGAGTAAAAACATTATTGTAAAGAGCCGTCGGTGCGGTGGATGTTGTTAGTTTTTGTGGACTGGTGTGTTGCTTACTTCGTTTCCTCTGTAGCACATCGCGTATATCATGTGCCCTGTCGATCCATATGGTAGCTAGGTACAGGGGGTCCTAGCTGTAACTAGTTTTAATAAATTCTCTTTTAGACAGACAAGCAGACCAAAATTTAATAAGTGTACCGTCCTGGGCACGTATGATTGCTTCAAAAAGGAACACGGACGGAATGAGGACAGTGTGTGTCGGTCCTCACTCCGTCCGGGTCCCTTTTTAGCGCAATCATTTTATTCAACAATAGACCAAAATTTTCGCGCATGAGTAGCCCGAGAAAGACTACCGTCTTTAATAAAGCACCCAAAATAAAAAATAAACAGTATACTGCAGCCAGCATGATATGGCTGTTATTGTTAAATCTCTAAAGAATACCCAGCAAATGGTCACTACAATACACTGTTTATTATCTGCGTGCACTACACGGGATAATTACATGGAAGCTTTAGTGTTCTTAATGAAGCGTTCGTACGCCAATTCGCCCTGAAGGAAAGCCAACTTTCTCTGGTTATGATGATGAATGATCACGGTTGAATTCAAGAAAAAGGATGCTTCTGTTCGGAATCGAACCTAGGTTCCTCGCGTTATGAAGCCGACGTCTATCCGATTGCTCCAACTTAAAATGTCGGAGAAACCGCAAGGGTGCAGGGACCGCTTCGCGCCGCATCCCAAGTCCAAGCATTAAAGATACGGAGTGGAAACCCGACAGTTGCTGGGTGTATTCTAGGCAAGTGGTTTGTACCTCCAGAGTAGACCATAGTCGCAGTGTACGATTCGCAAACGAAATAATCTACCACGAGAAAGCTTGTCGCTACCCAACGTTGTGGTTAGAAGGAGGGGAAAACGATTCGTTTAGTTTTAATAACAATACAAAGTGAATAATTCAATCCGAAACTTTTCCTGGAAGTAGAAGGAGGGCAGCGTTCCAAATTCGTTAACTACCAAGAGCACAAAGGTAAAAGTAGTTCTTTTGAAGCCCAGAGATACGAACTGAAATACCACCATTTACCTCATTATATTGGCACATCAAGAATACAGTCTGTTCCTTACGGGAAAAGCTTTCGAATTACCTTTGACGAGCCTGTTTGGCATGGCTTGAATTCAAATTTAGGTGGTTGTGTGAACTCTTTGCAACTTTTAGTTCCTACTGCCTCACAAAACTAAACTGCTAATTTTGCAAGCCTATTTTTCTTTCACGATATGCCTACAGTGTTAGTTTAGGAAAACCCGATGTTTTCGAACAATGTTACGGTGAACAATGTTACGGTGATTAAACACAAATGCTGTGGAGGCAATATGAAATGCTTGGTATGCTGCACATACCCCACTTCCATTTACGCGTCTTTGCTTCCGCGAGATTTGGCATGAATGCAACAGGCTGCTCAAATGTATCAAATGGGAATGAACAAAGAAGCGAACTCATTGCTGTTTTAATTCGAATCGGAGAGGTCCTTGCTATATTCCATTGTGTTACATTCATTCGTGATGAACATACACTCAATCCTCGTTCTAACGAAACTGAAGGAGAGCCGTATTATTTTGCGATATTTAATATTTCGCTATATCAATTGTAACAGCTTACAGAAATACATGCCGAGTTGGGTGTACAACAATGAGCACATAAAGAAGGAAACTGCATTACATCCCACTGTTTGGCCATGCGACCACACATGCGAGAGATAATAAATAGAAGACAAATATTTTGCTTGATCGATCCACATACTGGCTTTTTATTGTCTGCTAAACATAGCTGGAAAAAAGACCGTGATGGTCCTTTGTTTCGGACATCGCAAGTGAAATACTTCTACCTAAGCGGTGTCCACCGTGATGTGGACGTTTCCGCCTGGGCCGCGGGGGAAGAGGAAACAACGTAGAAGGTCCACGGTATTGAGCGGCTGCGATGACGTTGGCGGCGAACGTGTGTGAATGGGAGTCCGTGGTGTCGTCGTCGTCGCTTGCATCGGTTTGTCCGGTGGCATCTGCGACATTGGCATTTCTGGGTGGCCGTGAAATCAACGCGTGAGTTTTAAAACGACCGTGACGAACGAGCGTCGAACTACACGGAATTCTTCACGCACTCTGGTCGATTTTATTGGAGGAGACTAATATAGTTTGTTATATTCATTGAATAGTCAATTTTACGTGGTTACAACGAGGTTTAAAATGCATGGTTGTGTATGGAGATTTGGGATAAATAATATTTACATCGTTATACCCTTTATTTTGTAATTTTTGTTATTTTTAATGAACTGAGTGCACTCAAAATTGAACCTTACTTGACGTCAATTGGTTTTTGTGTGCATATGTATGTCACTAACTGATTACCAAAACTACATCACTTATCCCTGAAATGTGTGGATCAAAAGCGTTTTTTTTACTGCGCCAATTATAAGAAATTTTTTTAACGAGAGGAAGGAAGTTTGGTGGCCCGGTGTACGCGGAAAACACCCCTGGCGCATGTGGGAAAATTTGGTTGGAGAGGATCTGCAGGTATGGGAGAGGAATCAGCTGGGCTTATAGGTGACGAACTTAGACTCTCACATCTACAGACACTGATAAGTGGAGACGCCGCATCGCAGGGTGCCAAAATGAGTGTGTCCCGCAGCAGAGTGCGCGCACATAGAGCAACCGCGTGAAGCACAGCTGAAGAAAAACATGGTGAAATGGTGGCGGTGTATCATACGGAGCACGTCAACATGTGAATGTAAAACACTTGGCCCAGGGCACATCGGGATGGGTAGGCCACGCGAGTCTCTTTCCCTGTCCCTCTGGAGCGATACGCAGAGAGTATTCTACCTCGTGGAAGGTAAACAGAGGTGTGCACCCGGCAAGAAAGCGGGAACAGTGCACAGCGAACACATAATATTTAGCAATATACCCTTCTTCAGGAAATGCAATATCTTAGGTTCGCACTGACACTGAAGAACTGGTGAATGGGTCAGTGGTTTCAGTCTTGCTTGCTACATGGAAAAACGATTTTCATCTGACAAATTAAAACGCCTCGGTCCGTTATCCAACGGCTGCATTTTAGAATATAGTTTGAGAACCTAGTTTTAGAACACTTTTAAAACCTATAACGTCATTCATTGCTAATCAGCGCCGGTGTTACCTTCATCTTTGCCCGTTGACCACTTCCTTCAGTTCATTTCAGAATTAGGCTCACCAAGCCTATATTTCACTCTTCGCCGTATCAAGTTCTAAAGGCCAGATGATGACGTGGAGGTGTATTGTTAGAATAAAATTTTCGTTTCTTTTAATAAAATTTAGCCAGCGTTGGAATAAAATTGTATTTCATTTATTTATATTCTGGCAAGATAGTCTGAAATTGGTTGTGTTTATACTTTGCCGATATTGAATAGCATCGAATACCACCGCTGACTGGCGATTCGTGGCAAGCAGTTTCGGAGTGCACGTGAGCTTAAGCCTTCGTTGAACAATAATTAAGGTTTAACGCCTTCTACCTACAAGTGGGATAAAATATTCGCTAAGGAACGCATGTACAGTCATCAGAAGTGTTAGTAACAACAAAAAACGAGGTGCCGGCCTACGCACAGAGCAGCAGCTTGCAATAGCACCGTGAGTATTCAGCGAGGTTGTGCGCATGCTTTGGAGCTGCCGAGCGCAGAAAGTCCGCCTAATGAGCACCGATTATCAGCCGCCGAAGATGCGACGGTGGCTATCGTAATGTGCCGCTCCGTGCATAGGCTGGCACCCATTTCTTCGTTATTGTTAACACTTTGGCGACTCTACGTTCAAACACTGAGATAAATTCTTTGATTGCAACTGTACATACCTTTATTTGGCCTTGAGGGGGACGTCTCTCGTAAGCCACTGCTGGAAGTCTCCATATCTTAGCCTGTTTGGCGTTTTACGCGTTATGTCGGCGTACCAAAGACTGCAATCCTAAACCTTATAATTACTAAGCTTCTTTTCTGGTTGAACTGAAAATTCCTGACTAATTCAGTCACTTGAAAGCCTTACTTCAAAGTGAAGCAGAAAAATAGCGTCCCATTCGAAAAACAGCCCGAATTTCTGCCATATGTCATTTTGTAGCAAGAAATTTCTTGCTCACCTTTATCCGGAAGTGCCTGCAAGAATTAAACGCCAAAGTTTATTTCTAGCATTGAAAAAAATATTACTTCAATTGCAATATGCATAACTGAATATGAAAAAACAGCGCTAAAACGGAACAAAGAACGTGACAAGACTGGGACGTTGTTTGTCCCGTTTTAGCGCTGTTTTTCCATATTCAGTTATGTACCAACAAGCCCGCACCAACACACTTTTTCAGTGCAATATGCAATATATGGTACCGATTTGGCGACTACCAAAATTTCTAGACATGATAAGACCCTGAATAACCGGCCCACCTTTAAAACCAAAATGCCGGACATCTACTATTCGTTCAACAGAATGCTGCCGGTTAGTTACCTTTGTATGGAACCTCAATATAACACATATGAACACCAGTTCCCAAGCGCTGTTCCTGTGGTTTTGCGGCGACCTTCGCTGTCGTTAGTGATTGTAGTTGAGAGAAGAAGGAAGACGCCAAAGATAGAGCTAGACGGAAAGCGGCGGAGGAAAGCATGGCGAAAGTGTCAGGATAAAGGAATGCTATTTGACGAGGGCGCCATGCGAGACGTGCTCCGCGGCAGTCACCCCTAGCAGAAGGCGCCAGAGTAGCTCGCGCCGTCCGGCGTTTGCCTATGACGCAATAACTTTCTGACACAAACGGAGGCTTTTGTCTGCCGCTCCAGCTGATGGAACTGTGCGAGCACAGGCTGTGCTCCGCCTACAACAGCTCGTTGGCTCACGCCGCCGACGCATAGGCCTTTTGTTGCCGCCTATATATACACGTGTGTATGATATTCTTTGCCTCTTCATATTCTGCGAAATCAAAACATCTAAACAGCGATGCTCCAATTTTTCGCTAGGGAGTATAGTAATCTTCGGCGAATATTATTTTATTTTAACATTGAATATTTTAGTCAAAAACCACTTGCTGTTATAGCATTTGCTACTTAGGGCCACTTTTAATACGTTTATATTATTTGAATTCACATGGCAGTGGCACAGACGGTGGATGTCACAAGAATGGAATGCGAGCGGCAAACTCCGCACTGTGAACGTCATGGGTTTTTGATGCACCTTGTTCTTTGCTAAAATACGGCATCTTGAACGCTTCCATGCCTCCTTTATTTTAGTCTCTGCAAAAATTTGCCAAGTTGGGACCCTTTCACAACATTGTTGGGTCCCTGTGTACATTGTATGTGTATCTTTTTTGGTTTAAATACATGACGCTCAAACTAAAAAAACACCCGTCTTTCACATGACTTTCTAATCCCACCCACACGGTAGGCAACATGTTTTGATCGTGCGTCTTTGCAAATGCCCTCAGGAAGTAAAATTTTTCGTTTCAGAGATTCTAATCCGGCAGGCAAAGTATTTTTATTCAGTACATATGTAGATTGTGCAAGCGCTACAAGCACAAGAATGCCTTGCAGAAGCAAGTGAGCTTCGGAAAAGGAAGAAAGAACTTATTTCGTCCTTCGGGATCAGGTATTGGGGCTAAAGGAGGCCCCTACGGCGGCCGCGCCCGCCGGAGTCAGGGAGGTTGTCAGGACTTTGCCCGACTGCTGCGCGTCTCGCGACATCTCCTCTCCGAGGTTAGGAGATGGAAGGAGTTGGTATGGGTTTCAAGGCATTCAAGCAGGCTCTACAGGTAGGGGTAGCAAAGGTCTTTGGATGAGTGGGTATCAGTTGCGTTCTGTGTGGGAAAGTGTGTTTGTGGGATGCGCAGCATATGGCCTTCCGCCAGGGAGAGGTGAGAGTGTGGGGGTGGCTAAAGGCGGCGGAAGAGGCGGTACTGCTGGCCAATATCCCTGAATTGCCGCAGGCAGGTTGGCTTGCCTGCAGAGAAATTTGCGTGTAGGCTTAGTGAAAATGGTGACCTGTTCATTACGTTCTCAAGCTCGTACAGTCATAGACAACTTAAATATAATAACAATAATAGCGTCAGCGTGACACTACGAAGCGTAGAAATCAATTTATTTCTCTTGTACATTATCATCATCATCAAACACTTCGAGGAACGCTTCGTATACTTCTGGCCTCATCATCATCATCGTTCGTTCCTAGACTGGTGTTCGGAGACGGCTGTGTCGTAATATAAACGCCCTATTCGCCAAGTACCCAAGACCCTTACAAGTGGCGGAGGTTGCCATCGATCCCGTCCTCAACATCTCCCAAATACACCTCTGGAGCTTCGTTCAGGTGGGCAATTGCCTGTAGCAGCGATGAAGTGCCAGGCCGGAAGCAGCCACGCTGGCACCTCCCTTGCTCTGCCTCTGGTATTTGTTATCACCAGCCGCCAGCGCCACCTTTCGCCTTTCGCCGGGATCCACGATGAAGACGTTGATGACGGTCTGGATCAGTATACTCGAGTCAGTGCTTTTAACAGTTGGAATGACATGGCGAAGCTAGAGAACGTTGCGTTTTTCTTGGACAAGGTGGCACAAACGTTTTTTAACCATGACCGCAGGATCGCCAACTGGACCACCTTTTGTCAGGACTTGCGCCGGATATTTAGTAAGCCAACCGCTCGCTCGGACATGGCGAAAAGGAGCTGACCAATCGCCTTCAACGCTCTTAGTAGAAGTGTGCGTGATACATAGAGGACGTTCTCGCTCTTTGTCGACGTGTGGATGCAAGCATGCCGGACGCCGACAAGGTTCGCAATATGCTACAGGGCATAGCTGCTTTTGCCTTCAACGCCCTTGCGGTATAAAATCCTTCAACCATCGCTGATATCCGGGAAACCCGTCAGTGCCTCGAAGAACTGCAGTCCGTCAGTCTGCAATCCGATTTTCTGGCTATGCAACCTCAGGAGGACATGAACCTACACGCCCTCATACACCAAATCCTCCGCGGAGAGCTCCAGTTCAATAACTCGCCGTCTCTTCCACGCGATTCCTTTCGCACGGAAGCTCTTCAGTTGCGCGACTTTGCGGAGAGCTGGCACCCATGACGGGTGTGATGCGGATGCCACGCCTCGTTGCCACAACAACGCCCCGTCCTACTCGGCGATCGCACCGCGAACGCTCCTTCCACAAGATGCTTCGTTTGCATCCGGCCATATAACAGCGATCTCCGCAAAACACTTCCACGGGGTACTATACCGAAAGGCAAACCACTCTCCAGGATTCCCCAAGGAACGGACTCGTCTCGTAGTAGTGTGGGATCCGGGGCCACATGTCCCGCTTCTGCCAACACCATATGCAAGATCAACGACGAGAATACGCACTTTTTGAAGGAGATTTGGGCTACCCTTACGGTTCACAGCGTCGTGTCTGTGATTCAAAACCGCAATGCTCATCACCGCCCTCCCCGTCACTTGACCCGCCTCAGACCAGTCGTCCCTCGCGCCGCCGGTCACACTCACCGTATGGACGGTCCGTGTCTCCTCTACGTCCGGCATCTTACGTTTCTGGCATCTTACAGTTTTCGGAGGTGACTGCATCACCCAGAAAATGCACTAGTTCTCCTCAACTCCCATCAAACGTTTTGTCTCTTCTCGTGGAATGACTTTTCGTTAATGCAATTGTGGATGCTGGTGCAAACGTTTAGGTTATTCATGCAGATTTTTGTTTGCGTCTCCGTAAGTAAAACTCCTTACACTGGTCCTTCACTGTGCAATGCTAATGGAGCCGTACAGCTACCCTCAGGGAAATGTACAGTTCGAGTATTCATAGATGGAAGCCGTCATCACGTTCCCTCTGCAGTGCTTGCTCCGTGTGCACACCAATTTATTCTGGGGTGGGACGTCCTATCTTCGGCAGCCGCTGTCATTCCCTGCAATTTACCGGCTGTTCAACTCACGGCTGCCCACTTCTCTAGTGGTGATGATGTAGAGCCACCTTGGTTTGTAACAAAATGCTGATCCAGTTTTGCTGCCTGGCCAAGACACGCTAATGACAATTTTCTCGGATAACATTCAATACTGTGACATCTTAGCCGTTCCTGCAGGCTCCTTGCTGCCTAAAAGAGTCGTTATTCCCACCTTCCTCGTCCGGTTTAGCGAATGGCTCAGCACTACTTGCTGCAACGAACGTTATTTCAGTTGCTGCCTGAAAGAGTCATCATCCCCACCTGCATCGTCCTGTTTAGCAAATGGCTGAGCACTACTTGCTGCAACGAACTTTATTTCAGAGCTGATCTTGCTGCTCGGACGTGCTGTTATTGTGGCCGCTTCTGCTCGCATCAAGGTCATGATTGTTACGCCCATTTTCTCGTTCGCAGCAGGCCAGCGCACTTCAAATACTGCACCGTCATCGGCGGCTCTTGTCGTAAACATTAGCTCTGAGCACAGCCATGAAAAGGCAGACTCTCCTTGCTTTGCTGAAAAACACGCAGCTTGTTTTTGAAGCTGGGGCAGACTTCCGGAACAGCACACCGCATTGACACGAATGGCTCTTGTATCGCCTTGCACCGTCCATATTGTGCATTTTGGTCTGAACGGAAAATCATCAAGGACCATGTTTCGGACATGCTTGAACGCTGCATCATTTGCCCCTCTGTTACCCCGTGGCCATCGCACGTAATTTCAGTGATTTTCTGCGTTGCGTATTGCGCAATCAACAAATTTACCGCAGAAGATGTGGACCCCCTGCGAAGAAGAGATGACGCTTACGACAGTTTACAACATGCGGAGTATTTCTCGAGCATTCACCTCCGATCCGGCTATTGGAAAATCCCGACGCAGAAATTTGACAGCATTTTCCACTTTTGAGCGTCTCATTAATACAGTGATGCGTGGACTCAAATGGAAGACATCGTTATCTTCACATGACCTTTTCCTCAACACCTTGAGCGGTTAAACGAAGTACTTACATGTTCATCAAATGCTGGACTTCAGCCCAGCCTAAAGAAATGCCCTTTTACCGGCAAAGCCATCAGAATCCGCAGCCATCTTGTCAGCAAAGCAGGCATCCAACCTGACCCGAACAAAATAACAGCTGTGCTCAATTTTACTCGACCGCTACAACATAAAGCCCTCCGCAGTTTCCTCGGCCTGGCTTCTTCCTTTCGCCGTTTTAATCCCATTTTTGCCACCCTCATCACCTCTCAACAGACTTCTGCAATCCTACGTTCCCTTCGCCTGGCCCGACGACTGCGATAAAGCTTTTCAAGCACTTAAAGATGTGCTTACTTCTCGCCCAGTATTGTGCCACTTCGATGAGAAAAGACCAACACTCCTCCAAACTGACTCCAGCGGGACCGGCATTGGCTCTGTTCTCCTCCAACGGGATGATCAGTCAAGAGAGTTACCTGTTGCATATACCAGTCACTCTCTCACGCCCACCGAAAAATCTAAAGCGTCAAAGAACAGGAATGCCTTGCCGTCGTTTGGGCTGTACGGAAATTTCGGCCATATTTATACGGCCACCATTTCACCATTGCTACCTATCACTACGCACTCCCGCTGGTTATCGACAAAAAAAAACTTACTGGACGCCTTGGAGGATGGATACTTCGTTTGCAGGAATACGACTTCTCTGTCACATACAAGTCGGGCAAGAAACACCCAGATGCAGATGCTGTAGCGCGTTGCCCGCTTTCTTCTCCACATACCGTTTGTCTAAAGCCACCGGCAAAAGCTTTGCCACTCGCCCCTGTCAGCTCCATTGAGGTTGGTGAACGCTTTCAGCTTGAAAAGCTCCAACAAGACCACTATTGTAACACCATAGTAAACCGACTAAGCGGTAGAAAACAGCCTCGAAACAGTCACTTGCGCCGCCAGCATACGAAATTTCGGGTTGTCGATGGAGTGTTGCATCGGGAAAAATACCATCCTACCGGAGAAAAGTGGATTCCCTTATCACCCCAAAACTGCAGCGGGAAATTTTAGAAGCCTTGCATGACGACGCGAACGCTGCGCACCTCGGATATCAAGACGCGTATGACAACATCCGAGCCCCTTTTTTTGGCCTGGAATGTCCACAACCGTATCCAAGTACGTCGCGTCCTGTACCTCCTGTCATCGTTGAAAGCGTCCTACATTACCTCCGGCTGCCCAGCTACAACCTCTTTCGTGCCGCGGTGAGCCTTTTGAGGCTGTGGGGATTTATTTTTATAGGCCGGTACATCGAACTCCTACCGGTTACCGCTGTATCGTGACAGCTGTGGACCATCTGACACGCTATTCTGAAACGGCTCCCTGCGTACTGCACGTGCTGAAGAGGTTGCCAGCTACTTTTTGCATGGCATCGTCTTGCGGTACGTTGCCCCTTGTGTTTTGTCAAGTGACCGTGAGAGAACGTTTCTCTCTAATATCGTTACATCAGTCCTGAATGGTTCACGAACTGATCACAAGCTAACGACCGGATATTACCCTCGGAATAATGAACTCACTGAAAGATTTCATCGCATGCTTTCTGGCATGATTTTAATGCGCATTATATCTTATCATAGTAAGTGGGACCACATACTCCCTTTTGTAACATTCGCTTACAATGCTGCTACCCAACGCACCACCGGTTATTCCCCATTCGTTGTATACGACCGCCAACCGTCCTCCCCACTACACATTTATTTCTTTACCGCCCGTGTGTCACGCTCAAGTCCAAGAACTATAAAGTATTGCCTCCATCTTGACCGTGACCACACTCCTAAGTGTCAGAAATACAAAAAATAGTGCTACAAGAAAATCAGTGGGTATTCTTGATAATCTGCATTGACCTCTTTTCAAACTAATTAAACCTATTTGATTTTTCTGAGATTCGTCGCAGCGGAGGTTTCTGTATTATTTCAAAGCACCCAGATATGTTTACCTGACGTGCTAATTGCTCGCGCAGGGATTATGTATTTTACCTCCAATATAATAGCAACCGCCCTGCGACTGTCTTAGTATGAACATTGTTTATTCTGAGGCAATAAACCATTGATTGTACTTGGCAGGGGCAGAAGTTGGCTGTATGCTCTAGAGCATATTCGTAAAAAAGACCATACGAATCTCAAAACAGCTTCTGCTCCATATTAGGCGTTCTTTATATTCCCTACTAATTTCCATTGCAGATGCCACGTTAGGGAAATTCAGGCACGTCAATGCTGTCAGGACACAATGGTTGTATAAAAATATCCAAGGCACCACTTTTTTGGGATATTGACATAACGTTCGTATCCAGTAGCTATTCTTAGGATGCGTTGTCTTTAGATTACATAGTTCTAGGCTAGGATTCCACGCTGAAAACTCGTTTCATAGCTCACGAAGCCGGAATGGACCACTTTCTACTACGTACTTGTTCGAGTAGCGTATTTGACATCTCTGCAACCACACGCGAAGTTCCCCCATTTCTTCAATCTTAGGCTACGTTGCAAAGTTGTAAATGTTCGTACCATATGCAGCGGTAAACAGCTCTATCTAGGGTACAATCCGGTTTTGTATATCAGAATATGCAACGCCTAGAGAGGAACGAAAGCGGGAAATTATTTTTCAGAGAGGAGAAAGGTAAAAACACGGCCGACCCCCTTGGGACATGGAAATAGGGCTTTTAGGGCAACACCCCTGCAAAAAATCATCGCACAAAGGCGGCGGATTACGTAGCAGGAACTGCTTGAATGAGGCAGCGGGAGAGAACCCACGGTAGCACAGACGATTGAAAATACTGCCCAAGCGCACGCGACCAGTACACAGTCAGCTCTCATGTACTTAGGTGTTTCCGAATCTTTACATAGTGTTGGGAAATAGGTCTTGCACTCAATAGCGGTTGGAGGCGCCTCCGTATAACTCCTTATACTAGCTTGCGTACACGGGTTGTAAGAAATATCGTCCGCACGTTTTCCAGATCAGGTTGCGTGGTGGGCTTGGGTAGAAACGCATCTACTCAATTTTCTGTTGGGAAGAAAGTAAATCGGAGGCCCGGTGGGTATTTATAGGGGAAAGTACTTAACCGTTAAGTTCCCCTCTAGGTGTTTAGGAACCATGTGCGTTACTGGGTTGGCCCCGAAGAGCTATTGTTCTTGCAATCTTACAAAGGTGATTCCTGTACACACAAGTCCAATTTCCTGTCGAGTTCGTCATTCGGGAGGCCAGTGTGTTTGGGTAGGGTTAATAAATTTCTTTTTGGTGCTTCGATATAAGTCGTTTAAGGTTTATGCAATGACCTTTGGGGAATATTAAAATTAATGTGCGGTCCGAAACATGCTTCATTGTGGTGCCCTTTAGGGAGTCAATCAGATTTCGGAGTATGCGCGAAGTTTCAGGTTTAAGGTCCTTTTGGGAATACCACAAAACTACCACCAATTTACTTTTGAAAAGTGCTTAGAATAATAAATGGCTGTTTGATTTATGCATAAAGTTTAAGACTAGTTGATGATGGTGGCGTTGGTGATTGCGACAAGACAAGGCATCAGCGTACCGCATCTGAGGCGCGCAAGTCAGCAACGGCAGCAATTTTGGCAGCCTCGCGGTTAACGGTCGTTTGCTAATAACACTACGGAAAAATTGGAGCAAAGTGGCATCATTGGACATTCGTCCTGAAGCTGAAATTCTGCCAAACATGTTATATTTGATTAACGTTAGGAATGACGTTAGTCGCGCGTAGCCGCTTAGCAACAAGTAAAGGCAAAGTATACCAGAGCTGCAGACTAAAATTCATGACCATAAAATGGCGACGCCCTTGAACCGTCGCAGTGTAAAAAATGTCACGTGAAGCGAACTGACCAGTGATCATGCCAACAGCACGGAAGAATATGGGCCGAGAATTCCCATACGCTGTAATGCTAACGACAACGCTAGTGAAACTACCGTCGTCGGTTTCATTGCTCTGTGAAATTTCGGCGAGCTTAACAAAGGTGAAGGAGGTTTGCGTCGACGCTGGGTGTTTGATAGGACGTGGCTATACTTTCAAGAAGCGCCCGTATTGCATTGATGAGGTCGTCCATCCAAGTCCTAAAGTGTTCAGTGGTTTTCTTGGCGGAATAAAGTAGCCTTTTGGTAGGCGCCCTAATTATGGATACCAGTCACACTTAAATTGGCATAGTAATGCTTACTCCGGGGAGTGATTTCAATGTCGTGTTCGAAGCCGAAATTTTTCAGTGTTTCGCACCAGATGAGATCAAGGTTTCAGGCAAAATAATACGTCAGGAGTTGTGTTCGGGGAGGATTGATTGATTGAAGACACGTTTATTCCATTTCTTTGCGCTTGAGCGCTGCTATGGATAGATGAGTCGGTCGGGGATTGGTAGGGAAGGGGAAAGTGGGAAAGGATAATGCCGCCATTCACTGCGTCAGCGGCCTGGACGCAACACTATGGTCGCCTGGAGTCATAGCCACCGTATAGTCCTGCGCGTCGCCACAAAGCCTGTCGCCAACGACTGGTGATGCGGGGTCCAACAGAAAAAGCAGCAGGGCGCGCCACAAGCTAGTAGCGTACCCAGCAGGAGCTTTTGGTGGCGGACAGGACCAGGACTTGGGGACTTGTGCCAGGGTCCAAGTCGCACGCTGGTGAGGGCATGGTACCGAGGAATACTGTAGGGGAGCAGTCCCACACGAGATGTTGTAGGTCTGCCCTGGTATGGCAAGTGCTGCAGGTGCTCGGGACACCGGGAGCGGCCCCACGGCGATGAAAACGGTGGAGCAAAAACGGTGTGAGCAGTGTTCCCGTCTGAATCCGACGTATGATCACATTTTTCCGCCGTGAGAACTCACGGGAAGGAACTGGAGGGATCTGGAGAGGGTTGCCCATGGCTACGAGGTAAGCTGTCCGGTGCGTTTGACTAAGCTGCCGTTCAGCCGTGGGATCGGCTTCTTCTTGAGGGACGGACAAGGACGCCGTAGCCACGAGTGGGGAGGGGCTCCGAGCTAGCACGGAGAGTAAATTCGCGCGTGCTAGTCGGTGCACTTTCTCATTTCCAGGGATGCCGCAGTGCGCTGGAACCCAGTGAAGTGTGAAGCCATTACCCGATGCCCGGAGTTTCAGAACGTTGCGGCGAATGACTTCGGTGACGGGGCTGGTGAACTGCACATTTGCACAGGCTCGATACGCTGCCTGTGAGTCTGTGTTCACATGGTGATGTACAGGGGAGCTTGTTAGGTCTTCCTGGAGAGCTGCGTCGAGATGGTTACAGATAGCTTGCAGTTCAGCTTGTGTACTGTGGACCGGAGTGACACCGACGTGGTGACGGCGACCTTGAAGTCCAGTAGTTTCGTCGAACCAGGCCGTGGCATACACAATGTACGAGTCTACCGTAGTGGGCATGGCCACGTCCGTGTAGATGACACGCTCGTGCCTAAATGCCGCCTGTGTGGAGCGGGCGGAACGTTTCGCATGGGCTGCTCTTCGACCGCCGTGATGAGGTCCCATGTGGACGGGTAGTGGCTTGCCACCTGTAATGGTTATTTACTCTCACGGAGGTGTGCGTCGCGGGAGTAATGGTAGACCACTAGTGTTATAGGCCAGACGGCGAAGGGTGTCACGGCCAGCCTCTGTCGAACGAAGCTGTACTTCTTGCGTGTACCGGTGCGTGTCTGTATTTTCGGACAAGTCGTTAATAAGGCTGCAGCTCTTCAGCGCTTCAAGGCGGGTCTAGCGTGGAAGCCCCGTGACAATGCGTCGTGCTTCGTTAAGGCCCTTGTGCCGGCATGAATGGGTGATTCTGGGTGGTTGAGTAAGATCTGTTGGAAATCTCCTGCGGCCTTGGCCAGTATCTACTCTGCATTTTTGTTTCATACGTGTACCCCACTGCTGTGGAAGGCGCTTAAGATGTCCGCTATGATCAACGGTTAGCTTTTTACGAGGATATTTGCATCTTTTATGGTGTTGTATATCTTAACTGTCTTTAGAGTAGGGGACAATAAAGAGTTAAGATAAAATGCATGATTGATATTTTCGAAAGGAGACAGTTCTGTTGAGAACGTGACTACACCCACGTTGCGGGTGATGTGATGGATTACTAAGACAGTTTTACGTTCAACAGTAAGTATGTTGAACACGTCGATGAAGCAATAAGAAACATATCGCGTTAGTTTCACAGAAGAGATGACCGCCTCTAGGGCAACTACCGCAGGGTTTTTGTCAATATTGGTAACAAATTGAGTTAAAGTAGCCGGTTTTTGTTTTAGCCTGCGACATGTTTATTGAAGATTCGTCGTGCTGGTAGACTAGACCCGGAGCATCTGAAAGAGATATGGTAGTGATGCGTTTGGCACGAGAGGATAGGACACTTCGTCAATGGTTTTTTATGGGCCTTTTAGAAGACGTCTCTTCACGTATGGTTCCCCGTTCGTAGTTCTGACTGAGTGCGGTGGTTCAATTATTGGAGGAGGTAATCTCCTGTCCAAGAGCAGCGCTTTCATCCTACCACGAGCATCGAGCGCAGATATCGGAGTCGTAGGGAGTTGGAATGCCACTGTACAGTCTTCTCTTTACATGATATAGAAACTTACGTGCCCTTTTTTTACTCTCAACGGCTTCAGCCATGACTTTCTCGGATAACTATTGCAACAAATGACGGCAACGATGACCGTTGTACAATAAGACAACTAGGGCTATATCTTTAAACCGTAGGTGCACTCGAACAAGGCGGGTCTAACCCAATAATAAAAGATTTGATATCAAAAACTGCAGTCTCTTTTGTTAAAAAGCACTGATACTTAAAGTTACGTTCCTAAGGCGAAAACCCTAATTCACCACGTTTTATGCATCTACTTCGACGTTTAGGATATGGGTAATTCAATGTAGTTTTTGTTAAGAGCGCCGTGGAAGGCGAGCATGGGTTGGCGTACCATGAAAACGAAACATCACTGCGGCAGGAGGGTCAAAGACTACGGTGTTAAAGAAGCTGGTGATGGATGGCAACAGGTATGAGCTTTGCAAGGCACTGTCCATGGGCTGGCAAAGTGTAGCATGCGCGACCACAGAATTTTACACACATATCAAGAGCAGAACACGACAGCAACAAAACAATATTTCACATTTGTTTTCATACACTGTTTTAGGCCTCTCCTGTCTTTTAGCTTGGTTGAGGGGTACATTTTCTTTAGTGCCGGCAGTAGGGGTTGGGTAGGAATGCAATGTGTCCTTTGGAGGTTGGCTCGTATAGTCCGAGAGCCATGACAGTTAAACTGCCTGTTGTGTTGAGGGTTAGAGGTCCGAATTATTTTCCGGATAATAGACGGTGTGGTGCTTGTGACATCAGGTGGGACCATATTTCAAATGTGTGCACAAAATTATCATTAGGGCTCCCTCAGTGGGAGGCAGCAAAATTTACAGGGAGGCCTAAAACAGTGTATGAGAATAAATGTGAAACATTGGCTATATTATCTTAGTAAAAGTAACTCCTAAGAAAAAAGTGGCCAACAATCTTAGTGTCGTTATTATTACGCAAATTCCTGAGTTTTTAAATCCTCGGCTTTTGGAGACACAACTGTTTTGACGGCCGCTTTGTGATATAACTAGTTTGTAATTCGTTAAATAAGACCATGTTTTCTTACAAGTATCCAAACCAGGAGAAAGGTTCGAGGGAACGCCATGCCGACTGTAGTGAATATCTGTAAGAAATGAAAGAAAAAGATTTATGAACCCGTATATTTACTTTTAGCCTCCTATTTCAGTCGTTAGGGCATTCATGAAATACGGCAGCGGTGTCCACATGCATTTAAACGTAGGCTTAGGCGAGTGAGTACAAAATTTTGAAATATTAGAAAACTTTCTCACAATCATACTAACTTCCTGAAAATGCACCTTTTTGATGTACTATAGAGGTCAGTAGTTATGGTCTGGTGCAGTCCTCACGGGACTTTTGATTTCTTGTTCGCGCCATGCAAAAACGATAAACTTCAAACCTCAAACCTTTAAAGTTCTCACACCAAGCACACACCGGGAACCCACATGGAAAGCCAACATCAAAGCCAAACTCGCAAAATCCAAAAAAGAGAGTTCAGTAAGCTACATATGTCGAATAGCGCTAGACAGCATTGAGACACCTAGATAGGATTTCAAGTCGTTGGACCGCCTATGGTAGATGCACACAGGACTCTGTCAGCCAACACTCTGTAACCGGGTGAAATCATTTGAGCGCCCCCTTTTTCTACCAAGTGACATGGCAGCACCCGTTGGGCAAAACAAAGCCACTGGTCTCAGAGGCACATACGCATGATTGGCCCCCTGGACATCACTTTAGGCGCAATCACGGTTTGCTATAAAAAAGGGGTTTAACAGCGCACACAGACGCCGATACGCAATGAAGAGAAACAGGCCCAAGCCTGAAAAAAAACTGATTTTTTTCCCGGGAAAGACAAAAACGACGTTTCCCACAAAAAAATTGGAATCACTTCTTTGCGCCCCGCCTTCTCCCTCGTTGCTCAAGATACTGTTTTCTTTTTCTGAGGTGCAACAGATTGAATGCTGACTAAGTTTTCATCAAGACTTTCCCATCTGAGTGCCTCGATATCTCTCGTGTATTTTACTTTAGGGCCAAATTGGAAAGGGAACACAAACCGGGAAAAAACCTCAAACAGAGGGAGCGAACGGGGAAACGTTTAAAATCAAAGGTGGAAGGACGCTTTTCCCTTTTTAACTGTACAGAGCATCATCTTACGTCATTTCGCCGTTAATATGGTATCGTCCGACGGGCCGATAAGACGAAACGGGGGGAATGGGGACGGGGCGGGTTTTTTTCCACTTTGTCCCGACGGCGGCCGCTGCGTACACGCATAGCTGGGTCTAAGGGTGTTTTCCTCTTTCCTGTTTTTTCTTCATTTTGCTCATAATGGTTTTTCCTATAGCAATCACTGAGCACTCTAAACAGCGGCACACAGGAAAAATCTTTGCAGTGCGCAGCTAGGTGGTCCGAAACAGCCGTTTTTCCCTCACGAAGTTTCTATGCTCCTCAGCGTATCGTTAAGGCATCTCCCGTCTGGCCGACATGGGTTTTTTCCCACACCCCAAATGGGACCGAATAAATAACGCCTTCATAAAATTTTAACAAAGGTTCCCGGTGTTTCTTCGAGCCCCCCCTTTTTTCTCTGCCACCGTAATTCACCATCGTACACAGCTTGGAAAAGTTGTTAGCAACAAGCTAAATACATGTCCTTACAGCGAGAAGGTAATAGAGAACTCAAAGCTAAACGGATGAATACTTAAATTCATAGATCTTGAGTGGCCAGTTTATTGTTAACTGGTTTTCCGAACGTCGCTATGGTTTGTTAGGCGACGCGGTGGCAACAAAAAGTAACACACCTTTTTCGGCTCTTTCACGGCATCGGTGAGTAGGACTGCGCGCCTACGCGCTGTTCAAGCACAAGGGATGCCACTATTTGACGGGACAAAAATTGCGTACCTTTTTGAGGAGTAAGGGTGCATGCTCGAAGTAGACAAAACATTTAATACGATTCCCAACCACACAAAGGTGTCGCGCTGCAAGGCCAAGTGATCAAGTACAGCGGCATCGTAAATACCACATAATTATCTAGCGTGTACACTGCTGCTTCCCATAATTATAACCTGACTTTTAGGCGCGCAAAGGGAGGACACATAATCCTTCAAGCATTTGTTTCTTTCCATGCGGGGCTGTGCGTTCACTGTCATGTATCGAGTAGGTTATAGGTGCACCACATACGAATGTGGCCGTGCCTTAGGGTTAAAGGTCTTCCTTGGGTAATATTGCCTGTTTTATCAGCCCTGCAAGGTGGAGGGGGGTGTTTTTCTCCTAGTATCCGTTCAGCTGGCCTAAACATTGATCTGTCGTGAGTCCTGGACCGGATAAAATCAATTGACATTGTTAAAGCTGCGGTTGAAAATAAGATTTTTATCGTCTTTCTAAGATTATTCCGCGTCTGTTGACGCTCTTCGGGAAGAGATCAGTTCACTACCAAAGCTTCGAAGGTAATTCGGAGCGGTGATTTTCCTTCGCGGTCTTGGGCCTCTGAGCAGCAAGATTTACACGATGTCGCTGCGGATGCCACATCCCGAGCCTAAAGAAACCGCACTCGAAGCGTGACTTAGGAACATCTGTCGTCTTTTATTTTTGCAGTCCTCAGAATAATCATTTACCCACCTTTCAGAGTTTTTCCCATGTAGTTCTACCGTTGGCATGTCAGCATTGAAAAGAAACGCCTTGGCTTGTACTTAACACCTTGCAGATGTGTTACAACTTCAAAACACTCTCTGGAGGGCGAAGCAATGATGTAAAAAGCTGCGGAATAGATGCTACAAACTACATAGTGGGACGTTTTGTATAAAAGTCAAAGTCAAATCTATTTCCGTTTTGGTCTCACAGACAGAAATTGTCATGTAGACGATGGTTCCAGTGTCCAGATACTCTAGGGGACCCTCCGTGAGAAATGCAAAACATGACTTTATAAATCATCACGATGAAACCAATAAACACGGCCCACCTAATCCAAACAGACGAAAAAATAACAAAGGACATGCCCCTCAGAATCAGCAAGCACTGAAATAAACTAAAGTAGATAAACACTGAAAGAGGAGCATTATTAAAGTGAACTTCAACAATACAGTGTAGCGGTATGCAAGAAGGAACAACATTAATAAGAACAATGGGGTGAAACTGTGAGTTTTATTTACACAGAAAATTCTTCAGGCATTTCTTTATGCTTGTTTTGGGCGATATTGAATTTGTGGCGACAGGGGCGCAATTCCACAATAAAATTGCAGCGAAGAAAGATGTCTTCTTCCCGTAGTTATACGCCGAGTAGCAGATCAAAAGTTGTTATTGTCTGAAAACCAGCTGAAATTTTCAGTCCTTAACACACGGAGATCTATGCAGTCACGTGATTTGTAACAGTAATTGAATTGTAGATATATATGCCTTAGTTGTAGGGGAAAAATTTGATTTACGAATAATATCTTGTTCTCAAGAAACACAGGTAAAGCTTTTGAACGTATGGAATGGCACATAGTAATTCGAATGAATAGATTGTGAATGTGTTGGACTGATGAGATGTGGGAAGAATATGCTTCATCCCTCGTAGTAACACCATACGTTATATTGAATAAAAGCGAAACACAATTATAACAAAGCATGATGAGAAAAAAATGACCGTAGCGTCAATGGCGTTCGGATGCCAAAAGAGGTTTTCTGCTTACGTTGAGAAAAATAAAAGCAAAACGTTAGGGTAGGGTCGAGTTTCGACGCCAAGAACTGTTATTGTTGAAATATGCAGTGTGGCCAGGTACACACTCTACAGAAGGGAAGATGCTGATCTGCCTATTGAACTCCTGAAAATCATCAATTCAGTTTTTTCATCGTTAATAACTAGGTTATTGTCGCTGAAATGGCTAACGACGTTACTGAGCACAGCATTTACCATGTGGGTGAGAGACGTTACCTACTTATCGGATGGAGATATTGTTGCATCATCGAAATATACAACACAGTGAAAGGAACCAATTAAATTAGGTAGTTCAATTATATAAAAAAACAAACGCGAGTTTAAAGGGGAAGCTTGGGGTACGCTTTGAATACATGTCTTGGACTCTGCTGGCTATTCACCAAATCTATATTTTTTATGTAGCTTTCAATACGTACTCCTTAGTCTTCTAATTTTTCCAACACCTTCAGTAAACATATGAAACACTTCTCTGAAATGTAAAAACTGAAATCACAAACTTTAACGTGTCAATTGATAATAATATAGTGTAAGGGAAGCAAGGGTAGTTTAGTAGAACACGCCGATCGAAAGCCAAGCTGGCAATCACTGAGGAAATTCGAATGATATCAATAGAGTGTAAGACCTTTAACGTAGAAATGCTGAAATAATTGGCTAACAATTGAAAGTATGCAAATGGGGCGATTATTAGAATTAATTGCCAGTCGCTGTTTTAAACTTGGGCATGGCGTTCTTTTCTATTTTCTGAAGAAAAAAAATACTGGTTTTAAAATAAGTTTGACTATATATGCTGCTGAGCGAGTCCGAAACGAGATAAGAAACAAAATTTAAATGTGGTATGAAAATATTATCCAGACCAGCACTTGTCTTCGTCAAAGAAGAGAGCATTACGAACACTTCCTTGGCTGTGGCGGGTACGTGCATAGCAAGAGGAAAACATTCGACTAAAATTTTCAACTACGAGGAAAAGCTTCGAATAAGGATTAGGAATACAAAGGAGTTGATGCAGATGTATGCCAATATAGATTATTTTGAATACAGCAGCGATGATTGTAGATATGTTAACAAAGCTGTTCAGCTGGTTCTACTGTTGTTTATGATTGTTTCTAGTCCTAGTGATTTCGCATTCAAGGTAACGCTTTTTCGTCTGTTTAGTTGAATGTTTAAAATCGCCATGCAGAAAAAGCACAAGCTTGTGTTTTTAAAAAATGTGGTGTTTTATATTACCCCGGCACTTTTCCGGCAGAAGACGTTGTTTTATTCACAGAGAAATTAAACTACTTCAGCCAAAATTTCGATTCTTTCGCCAATTAGTGAGCTTGGTGACATCTGAAGGTAACGTAAGTATGGGGCCTCGGGCTTAAAGGAGCCATGAAGAGAAAATAAAAGTTAGTTTTATTCGAAAGATTTCGTGTTTTATAGTGCCCCCAGCGCTTGTCCGGATACAAACGATGCTTTATTCACTGAGAAATTAAACAATTTAGGTTAAAATTTTGATTTTCCCGCTAAATCGTGTGTTTTCGGGGTCTGCAATGACATCACAGGAACCGACCGCTCTGCAGCCTAGAGTACCTTCATTCACGCATCTGCCGTACAGGGTAGAGACACGTATACGCTGGCGCCGCCATTTTGGGTGGGTCGCTCACTCGCCGCCGAAACAAGTCATTGTGCCAAAACCGCGCTAAAATTATCGCCGGAACGCGGTTTACTGAAGAAGTTTGAATCAAATTGTCTGTTTCGCGTTGCTAGGTCTCGTGTGAAACGAAAAGAACAACGCGTTAAACACGTTGGCCCAATTGCGGCGGCACGGGACCTTTCAAAGGTTGTCTCCACCCTGTACAGCGGTGTTGGTTTGTTCCCGCGTTTCTTTACGTTACCCGAACCTAGATGGCGCCACCATACCGTGGCAAGCGTTTCGTTTGTTTTTGCCCGTATTTAAACCTGGCTTCTTTTTGTTCTGGGAGAAAATATTCGTTCCCTGAAACAGTGCTCACTCAACAAATGTGGTCACGTAAAACACCGTTGCTTGCGTCAATCGGCCAGTGTCGTCAGGCCTCTCAAGCTTGGACGTTCCCTGGTTTCCCTATAGGCGGCGTAAAAATCGACGCCCCACGCGACCAACCTACGGGGCACTTTTCGACCATCAAGTCCACCAGACGGCGCAAGCGAAAGGTTACTTTTGGTATAGAATACAAAACATTCATTCCGTGATTCAAACAGCCAACACAGTTAGCTTACAATGTGTTGTTTAAAAATATTATTAACAAGTTCCGCATCAAACATTTGTTGAGCAAAAATGTAAGCAACTTTTTACGAACAGCCGACTGGCGCACCACCTCGTTTCTGAATTCGCAACCACAAAGCCGCCAATTCAAATTGAAACCGCTGCAACGGCACACCGTTTCTATGTGCGTGGAACACTGTTTTCGTGACTGTTATTGCTGTTATGTGCTTTTGCGTCCATCAGTTGTTGAGAGGACTGACAAAACACGGGAATTGAGTGCTTGTGGAGTGACAAGTGTGGGAAATTCCGCATCGGAAGACAGCTGTCGAGGCCAGAATGTTTGATTCTTCTAACAGAAGGTGAGTGTTATGCCCTCCGTTACAAAGACGGTGCAAACGAAACCGTTGTCGCCGTCAATAGCTCATTTGTGCCCTTCGTTCGAAATCTTAGCGCAAGTGAACGAGTTGTTATGACAAAAAAATGTTGTCACGAAAGCGACGTACAATTGCAGCGTCGAAATGAAATGATGTCTTGGCCTGTGTTAACTTGCGGATGTCAATAAACGATTTGTTCTCACTTGCTGCTCACTGTGGTCTGTGCCAGTCGAGGCCATCTGGTCACCTGGCCTAACATCACTGCACTAGCGCGGCGCAAGTAAACACGCGGCCAGCGTGCCAGCCAGAAACCAGCAGGAGCAGCCACGGCCGGACTCGACGCTCCTTTCGCGCGCGGGAGGAGGAGAGTCGAGTCCGGCCGTGGAGCAGCGAGCCGGCGGCCGCCGTGCGAGAGCAGCCATGTTATTAAGGAGCTCAAGCGGCCTGTGCAAAAAGCATCCGCCATGTTTACAAAGCCGTGTTTACAGCGCCATCAAGCGGGCGTACTCGGTAGTTCACGACGCCGCCACTACGCTTTTTCTGGCACTACAGGCAACGCTAGACATTTGCTTCTGTAAAATCCTCCCGGTTCTGTGGTGTCGTCTGAGACAACCCCAAGCCCCGTAGTGCTGCGCAGCTACACCAAGCATGCTGTGCGCAGTACGAACAGCAGTACGCATCAGTACTTCTATGTTTAAATGTGCTTTCGTAACTTCCACTGTTTGTCCCATAATTCTTATTGCTTTGTAAAGAATGTGCCCTAAATTTAAGCGCAAATCGCGCGTTCGGCTAGTTTGTAAGCTCTACCTAATTTGCGTCTGCTTTGCTGGCCTCCGCCAATCGCAGAGCTGGCTCGAATGACATCACAGGTTCTTTTGCGGTAAATGAGCTGGTGGGTCGCATGGCCATTCCCTTTTTTCCTAATTATGTAGCTAATTTGAGTGAAGTTTACGTTAAAAGTGGTGTCGGTATGCTTCTAACGAGGCAACCTTTTGCATGAACAAAACTTGTGTTTTCTCTTCATGGCTCCTTTAAGAGAACGCCGGAACACCCTCTTTGATGTCAGTCTTCCAAGATTGCGCCCCAATGCCACTAAGGACCGCTGTCCACCATCGCTCTGTTTTGGACCGGAAGTTTGCCTGGATAAAGTTTGTTAAGGCTGATAGTACTGGTTTCGTGAAACATTAGTTATGCTCGACACAGAGGGCCACGTAATCACTAAGCGCTGGTGCTTTTGTTGCCCTGTACTTTTGTTAATTCTGTTGTTTACCCCGACATTCTTACTGCTATGAAATGAGTATGCCTTACATAAACCGCAAATAGCTCGTTCTGCGAGGTCATAAGCACTCCCTAACTTGCGTTTCTTGCCAGCCTCAGCAAATCGCACAGCTGTTTATAATACGTGATGGGTTCTGGAGCTGTAAATAGGCTAGTGGTTCGCGTTGCCATTCTTTTCTTCCTAATCAAAAAGTTTACATTGGTAAAATGTGCCTCAAAAATGGTGACAGTGCTATTCTTGCAAGGTTATCTTTCACACCAAAAAAGCTTGCACTTTGTCTGCATGGCCCCTTTAAAAGAGAATAGTACCTTTTGTAACGCTGCGCAACCTTAAAAATGAAGGGCCGCCTTTTTGCTTTTCTTTAGAGGTTACGCTTGTTCTGATACGTTCCAAAAGTATACTTGTCATCCAAGTATTATCCAGATGTTTACAATTCCTCCTGCATTTGACCGTGCTTGTGGTTAAAGATACAGCCCTTAAAAAATAATATTGCTCTAGAGCTTCCTGAGCATCACACAATCGACAAGATAATTTCGCTGATGGCTTTTACAAACTTGTCACGATCAAATTGAAATGTGAAGTGCATAGGGTTTCCACGCGGCCCCTCGTGGTTTTGCAAGAATCCCAATTATTGATTTTTGGGCACTGTTCATCGCCGGAACAACTGCAAGCTACTGGTGGGCATGTTCTATCAAAAGTGAATGGCGCGCTTAATCTGTTGTTGCACTTTGACACCATAAACTTAGTGTAGAAAACCATTTTATGGGGAAGCTATCGTACCGTGCCCTAATGGGTGTTTTCCGCTTCCCTCTAAATACGCCTTTGAAGCTATAAAATCTATTTACGTTGTTACATCATAGACATCCATTTCTGGGATTTAATTTAGCTGGTTGTATATTGCTGCTGCCAAGGATATTTTTGAAGGAGAAGGCTTGCAGGAGAACTAAACACATGATTTGAAAGAGAAAGAAACACTTGCCTTGACCATACGTGAAATATTTCAGTTAACAACGAAATTAGGTATAGTTGGGCGTACATGACAATTCAACTGAGAGCATTCGGTGTACAAGACGATCGTGCATTACCGGATAAGAATATATCCGGTGGCTTAACCCTGGCGAAGTGAATGCATGATGGCCTTTGTCTCCGAAAACTGCGTCGAGGCATGCACCGATGTCTGCGTGTCATCTATGTAGGCATGGCAAATCGAAACCAGCAGCGTTGTTTACCAGTTCTATTCCTTTTTTGTTTAGGCTACCTTCGTTGGCTGCGTCGTTCCTACCCAAGCTGGGCGACTGCTGCTGATCCTGTTCCCTGCTTCTGCCGCATCATTGCCTCCGATTTGAGAATATGGAACAGGATCCCCTGGCTTGTGACACAAAACTCCTGCTCTGGACCATTACACAGCTAGACGCGCCCTGACGTCGTAGAATACTGAAAGGTGTAGATCTCCAACTTCACCCATTCTACCTCAGTGTGCATGGAGAACTGAAACCAACAAACATGTTTACAAGGCCGTCTCTTTTTTTCAGTTAAATGATCACGCTGAGGTGCAAATTCCCGTAAGATGTCCATAATTAATGTGCCCTACTCACTTGTTTGACTATTATAAGCGGCTGTTGCCACTTTTGTAAATACTACTCTTTGTGGATGTTGAGTCAATCCCCGGCCAGACTATTGCTGAAGGTCTGGGCAAAAAACATGTTTTTCACATGCATTAACGAGAATAAAGAACGACAAACTGCGACCGAAACTACGTTGCAAACCTTTGGCTCACGAGCTTGTGCAGCGCTTGGTGTCTTTACCCTCCCAATTTGAAGGCGTAAAATTCCATCTAACATACTTTGAATCCTCTGTTACACACCTGCGTAAATACTACATGCACACCTGTTGCAAACATGCTTAAATACTGCGTAAATACTAAATACTACTGCCTAGTCGTGGTGTCACCGAAGAGGTTAAACTCTACAGTTATTACAAAAGAAGGTAGTGGGTGATGTGTTCTAACCACCACTAAACGTAGGGGCCACTCGATTGCTCGAATTCAGGCAGGCTTAAGTAGTAGAAAATTGCCCACTCATCCTATTCGCCGCGAGATCGACATATAGGTGGCGACAGCGTCGCGCTATTAGTGTGGGTGCTCCGCTGAGCAGCAGCGGGAATCTGGACGCCGTGGGCGCGCTTCGAGCCTTTTTTAAGACGTATGTGCACATGAAAGGCACAGACATGAGGGGTATGCTCTAGTTATGTTCCTCAACCTTCAATGTATAGCATGGAAGCGGCAATGTCAGAACGGCCGAAATAATGACGATGAATCTTTAGGTTGTCGCTCGTCGCAAGCTCAATCTTTCGCGAGTATGAGTTCATGACAACCGAATTAGGGAAAAATCAGGTAGACCCTAACTGGAATTCAATTTACTACTGCAGTTTCAATCGCTTTCATTCTATTTCCTCCTATTCATTCATTCATTCATGCCCTCAAACGGCAACAACTCTTCACTGCCCCGATATTTTTTATCGGCGCATACGAACTTTATTTGTTGGTTTCGAAAGGCAACACACAATTTTTGAATTTTAACCATTGCATCGATTATAAACGCAAACTTCAAAGAAATCAATTTCGCGCAGCTTTAGTTACGTGACGTTTAAATGACTTTGATGGCAGATTTGGTGAATAACGGTATCGGCTTACTCATTTAAGGCTTTCATCGCAAGTAAAACTGTGAATTAAATTGCAAACTCGCAAAGAGCAATTAACATCTCATGATTAGCTAGATTTTTGCAAAAAGACTAGCAGGGTTAAAGTGTGTAGACCGAGATTCTTGGACGTCACTGTGACCACATTATGGCTGCACAGTTGAGAGTTTGCGTCCCTTTTAAAATATAACAGGTGCCTAGAACAGAGAGTTGTTTTTTATTCTTCCGTATAGAAACACAAAAACAATTAAACAGAATTTAATCACAAAACCATTAGGATGGCAATTGAAGTTTCTGTGTAAAGATGTATGTAAAACGTTCATCTTTATTGGTCATTCTTAAATAACGTGGTGGTTTTCCGGTAACTGCGCTATGTCGTTAACTGAGCATCGCTTTTGTATTGGCAATAATGTTTGAGGAGAAGTTGAGAAAGGCATGGATAAAAGTTTGTGTGCTTTTATTTTCTTTGAGACTTTTCCAAAGTTCGAAACGCAGCGAGAAGATAACACAAGTAACGCGACAAGCGAAACGTTGGCGATTGGTATTACTTGCAGTTGCAAGTATACTAGGCGTCGTGCGCCGTAGAGGGGAAAAAAGAGTGCTTCAACCAGAAACGTCAGTACTTTGAAGGCTCAATAGTCCACGTTTGGCCGCATATAGTCTCGTAATTGTGCCTAGACTTTCTAAAAATGGTATTTAAAGCCACTATTCTGCTAAAAAGTTGCAGAGATATCTGCGTTTCTATCTTCAACTGTAAGGCGTGATAAATAATATACACGACCTCATCAGTTAAACTTTTACTATCTCAAATATTCGTGCAAGAAAAATATTTGCTTTTCCGATACATTCTCACCGTTTGTAAAAAACAATGCAGCGGAATTAGAGCTCCACCTAAGCTGCAATAAACAAAAACGCTATTGACTTGATTACGATAGGCGAAAAAGTCTTTCGGAACAATCTGGAAATCGCCAACAAAATAAGCGTATATTTCAGACCTATTTTTATAGTCCCCTCTTTACAACGTATCTATTTTGTCATGGTAAATATCAGTAGAGGCTATATACCACATGAAAAAATTATTTTATTGCTTAGAAACGTAAATTACAAATAGCCTGGCGGGCCGGATGACATTCCTAATGCTTAATTCCTCATTCCTAATAGCATTCCTAAAGTTCCACTACGCTGAACGACTGTCTGGCTTTCTGGTTGCTGTTTCGTGTTTGTCTTTTTACTGCGATAGTTCCTTCAGCCTGGCGCATTGCTCGTGTTTTCCTGGTGTTTTAAAAAATAGATAACTTATTTCTTCAAAATTACCGGTCAATATTCTTCATAAGCTCCTCTTCTAAGTTCATGGAAAACGTAATTACTAACTACTAAGTTGATTTTATACAAGTGTAAAATTCTTTCCCCCTGCCTGAAAGGTTTCACAGGGGCTTGCCCAGTACTCCTTAACTAGTTATAAGTATTTATTACTTTTGTTTTCTCTTATAAATTAAAACAGGAATAAAATATTCACCCATTTCCACATCATTTATTGCCGTTGAAAAGTATTGTAAACATTAGCGATCAGGTCTCTGCAAACGGAAGACTCAATGGCGTGCATAACTGCTGGATTCGTCATCATCATCAACAGCCACCTGAATCCACTGAAGGAGAATGACTTCTTCCATCGACCTCCAATCACTCCCGTGCCTTGCTGCTCGATCCCATAATTGCCTTACAAAATTCTTATTTCGTTCCTCCATCGAGTAATTGGCCTTCCGCTTTTTCGAACACCTGTTTCTCAGTGTACATGCAGTCACCCTAATGGTCCAACGTTTCCCCTTTCGCCTAACTACGTGGCCAGCCGAAGCTCATTTCCTTTACTTTTTTTGAAATACATCTTGATGATAGTTGGGTTGTATTGGCGCAAGGCCGACTATGTGCAAAGAGCACCAAAAAGAAGTTACTGAATTGTGATGAGACTGTAAATACTAGAACATGTGACTAAAAGTAAAAGTGATGCAAAGCAAAAGACATTAAGATGGCTGGTGTATAGGGCAGGGATGATTACACATGATATGACAAGAGCTGCAGAAAGTTCACCTCAGCTAAGAACTTAAAAACACGCTGACGAGAAAACATTGGTTCGTCGGCTAAAAAAAAATTACCTCGCACTTCCCCGAGGGGGAGAGTGTGTAAGTGCCAATGCACGGTTGTTGATTGCGCGATTACGGTGGATATCGTGATCTTAAAGGGGCACTGACACAAAAATTTTGCATCTTGTTTTTTTTGTTGCGATAAGTAGCTAGTGACCTACTTATAACCTGTAGAAACCTCATTTGCTTCAGCGTGCGACGGTTGTTTAATTAAGAGGCATTTTCAATGCGGCCAGTCGCAGTTTCGGTTTCAGCGAGTGCCGCGAAACGATGGATTTTGTGGATTTTGTGTGAACAAAGCTGACCACGTGACCGTCGGAGGGATATCACAGAGCAGAGCCGCCATAGCACTGTCGAATCCGCATCGACGGCAGTTTCTGCGAATGCCCCCACGTGCTGATCTCGTGAGGCGCTTAATTAAAAAGCGACCGTGGATGTGACGCAGGCGCTGCGAGTGCAAATGCTACCGCGGCTAAAGAACGACGCGCGAC
This sequence comes from Haemaphysalis longicornis, assembly GCA_013339765.2. Taxonomy (NCBI): domain Eukaryota; kingdom Metazoa; phylum Arthropoda; class Arachnida; order Ixodida; family Ixodidae; genus Haemaphysalis; species Haemaphysalis longicornis. The sequence goes on along the minus strand of CM023451.1, from coordinate 28,027,305 downwards.
GCTCGAGACGGTGGGTGGCAAGACGCGCGCTGGGAGCAGCCGGCCGGTCTGCCTACAGGTCCGCTACAGATGTGTTCGGCTCAGCACTGCGGCGGATATTCGAGTGCCGCTCTCGTAAGCGGGGCAGATGACAATTTTTAATGCAACCCGCCATCGCATCATTAACTCCTTTCTCATGTAAGCCACCATGGTCGGGACTTGGGGACAATTTCGTGCAGCGGTAACAAGCTATCACCTCGAGGTACTTGCGCCGGCCTGGCCACTTCGCGGCCGTGGCCCCGCCTGCACAGCGACCGTGCGGCTAGATCAGTGAGCTTTTCGTGCCTCCGGCGCGTTTTCGCATCCAATGGTAATAAACAGTAATAGAAACGAGTGCCTGGAATCGCTGTAGAACTTTGGTCGCGGCCAGCTGCCCGATTAGCTGACGAAATCACGGCGCCTCCGCCGCCAACGATCAGGTCGTTCGTTCTCGAGAGCAGAAGCTCCGCCCTCCGGCCCTCCGATTGGAGCGGCGAGCCAGGCGAGCCGGCAAAAAACGCCGGTAGTGCGGAAGCGGCAAACACAAACTCGTGACGTGTTTGGATGTTGTTTATTTAAAATTGCGCGTGGTCCTCTGCTGGCTGCTCGGTTGCGTTTCGCACACTCAAAATTGATTTTAAATATGTTCTAGGCTGTATTCGCCGCTGATATTTTGCAGATGATGTATATGTGTTCCCACCAATCTATCTCCGAAGTTATCTCGCCTTCAAAATTTTGTGTCAGTGCCCCTTTAATGAGTAGTCGAGAGATCACACACACGCACACAACTACAAAGAAAGATATTTCACTCGTTATTGCTGGTACCGTTGCCCGGTCCGCCATCATCGTTATCCAGGCGCAGGACCAGCGACCGCTCTCGACGACGGCGCGCGCTCGACTATTACCCTCCCGCGCCACGCGGCCGCTACACGAGAGCCCTCACGCGTCGGAATGCGGAGCGCCCGCTACGCGAGCGAGAGCTCTCCCGCCCGAAGTGGAGAGGAGGCGCCCAACACCCGCAGTCACTGAGTGGAGAGAGGAGGAGGAGAGTAGCGCGCGCCCATCTCCCCCCGTTGCTAGGGAAGACGAGTAGCGCGCGCACCCGCAGCTGTTGCTATGCGGACGACGGCGGCGGACGATTCACGCTCGCTTAAGAAGTGCATTCGCACTTTAAATATGATGGGTGCATAGGAATGGGTCGTCTGTATAATTCAGGGAAATGTTTGTGTCGTGTTGTGTCAAGTGCTCTACATGTGATGAGTATGTGGGCTATGGATAGGCCTTTTCCACGCCTGCTACACGTGGGTCCCGAAGTTCCAGTGAGCAGGTGGTAGTGCGTCGCATGTGTGTGGCCTATCCGATGCCTAGCCAGGGGACTAGGGGAATTCATCAAGACCTAGCAAGGGGACTTCAGTGTATCTGTTGTGTGAGGCAGTTATGTAGCGTCCCAGTTGTGGTTTTATTACATGTAGTTTGTTGACTCCAGTGTAGTTGCCATGTGTTACGAAGCTGTCGTCTGATGTGTGTCTTTAGGTCGGTTTCAGGTACTGTTGCTATGTCAACTGTGGTCATGAGAGCAGCAGCACCAGCCATTTGATCAGCGGTCTCATTGCCAGGATTCCCACAGTGACCTGGTACCCAGCATATGGTTATTTCTAAATCTGTAGCATATGCAGTCATTATGACCTTTAAAACAACATTGATTGCATAGTTTTTTGACGACCTTCCTGATGACAATGCCTGCACAACGCTTAGAGAATCTGTGTAGACGATGGACTTTGGAATCTTATGTTTGAGGATGTGATTTGACACGAGTAAAATGCCATACACTTCTGCCGTGTAAATACTGCTGTGAAAATTTATTGTTTTGATAACTCTAAAATTTGGCCCGAGCGCTGCACAAGAGACAGTGGAACCAGTTTTGGCGGCGTCGGTATAGAATTCTGCGCACCTGTACTTGTCCTGCAGGAACAGGAAGTGCTGCAGAATTGCATTCCTGGGTACCCTTTTTTTTCTACAAAAGTGAATGACACGTCGCATGTTACAGGACGAAGATGCCACGGTGCGATGAAATTATGAATGGGTGTCTTGTGCGTGTCTGAAAGGGGGACTTTGAGTGCAGAAGCCTCCTCCCTAACTCTGAGAGAGAACGGTAAGGGAATAGATGGCCTGTTTAAAAAGAGTTGTAAATTTGATGTATCGTTCATGATGGCATTAAAAGAATTGTTGGTCAGAGACACGATCTTGGATGCATACAACAGGTCAACATACTCCCGCTGATGCCCTAGGCGCCATTTGTCGCACTCGACATAAAGAATTTCAACAGGGCTAGTGCGGAATGCGCCACATGAGAGGCGAAGGTAAAGATGCAGCACTGGGTCTAGCATTTTCAGTGCTCTTTTTGTAGCCGACCCATACACGACACTGCCGTAGTCGAGCCGAGACCCCACCAACGCTGTGTACAGGCGCAGCAGGAGTTTTTTGTTGGCCCCATAAGATTGATGTGAGAGGACCTTAAAAATATTCATTGTTTTTAGGCATTTGTATTTGAGCTGTCTGATATGTGGGATGAATGTAAGTTTTTTGTCGAATAAAAAACCTAAAAACGTGTGCTCCTTGTTCACAGGGATTGGCACATTCGCAAGAATGATGTCTGGGTCCGGGTGGACGCCACGCCTACTGGACAACAGAACACAAGAGCTCTTCGCGGGATTAAGATTAAAGCCATTCTTGTCAGCCCAGCCGGCAAGTTTCTTGACGCCGAGCTGGACGTGACGTTCGCAGATGGACAGGTTACCCGATTTAAAGGATATCTGCACGTCATCTACATACATAGAATAAGAGATTGTAAATGGCAGCGCCTTTCCAAGAGAGTTCATTTTTACTATGAAGAGGGTGCAGCTCAACACTCCACCTTGCGGCACGCCATTTTCTTGCACGCGAACATTTGACAGTGCACAACCAACTCTGACGCGAAAGATTCTCTCCGACATATAACTACAAAGAATGTTCAACATGTTACCCGCAACACCGATTGACTTTAGTTCACTCAGGATACCGTACCGCCAAGCGGTGTCATAGGCTTTCTCTATGTCGAAAAAAACCGTAAGACAAAATTGTTTATGCTCAAAGGCATCCTTTATGTTTCAAGAGCTACGAGTTGATCGTTTGTTGATCGCCCCGCCCTGAAGCCTGCCTGGCAGCTCTCGAGAAGATCGTTGTACTCAAGGAAGTACACAAGCCTGCGATTTATCATCTTCTCGAGAAGCTTGCACAGGCAGCTGGTCAGGGCAATGGGTCGATAGCTAGCAGGAGAGGAAGGGTCCTTCCCTTCTTTTAAGAATGCTACAACTATGGCCTCTCTCCAAGACTTTGGAATGTGCCCCGAAAGAAATATCTTGTTGTAAAGATGAAGGAGTGTTACAAGACTGTCTCTGTGTAAGTGCTGTATCATTGTCCATGTAATGTTGTCTGGGCCTGGAGCTGAGGGTTTACACGTGCTTAGAGCAGCCCCCAGCTCATGTAGTGAAAACAGGGAGTTGTAAGAAGTCTGTGATTTGTTGTTGTCACGTAGGGACTTCTTTTCACAAGAGGCTTTATGTTTCAGGAAAGTGTTTGTGTAGTGTGCAGAGCTTGACACGTGTTGAAAGTGTTGTGCAAGTGTGTCAGCCTGATCTTCTAGTGCGTCCCTAGTCGTGCTGACCAAGGGCAGGCCATGTGTATGTTGTCCTTTAAGTTTACGTATTCGTGTCTATACCTTGCGTGTGTCTGTGTATGAATTTACGGATGCTATGAAGGAGCGCCAACTATCCCGTTTTGCCTCACGGCGCACGCGCTTTCCGAAGGCCTTTGCTCTTTTAAAAAAATTAAGTTAGCCGATGTGGGGTACCGGCGAAGGACACCCCACACCTTGTTCTGGACCACTCGCGCTTGCCTGCAGTCCTCGTTCCACCAGGGCCTCCTTGCGTTGCGTGGGGCACAGGAGGCCTGGGGAATGGACTTTGCGGCACCGTCGAAGATGTGCGCCGTGAGCAGTAGGGTCGCCTCTTCTACTTGTAGGTGTTTTATCGATGTGTAGTGCAGTTTAGATGTTTCTGTGAATGTACTCCAGTTTGCTATTCTCTCATTGAACCTTTCATGAGAGGGGGAAGTGTTTGTGCCTATGCCCATGTATGTCAATTTGGTGGGGAAGTGGTCACTACTACCGTATAAACCGGAATATAGGTCGAGTTTTTTTCCAAAAAAGTCCGCGCAAAAGTCACCCCTCGTCTTATATAGCGGTCATTGGCAGAATGTAAATCGTTGTCTGGCAACAATGTGCTAACGTAGTCCGTCGCCATCGCCAATCGTGTCGGACTGCTCTTTCGCACTATCAGGCCTTTATTTGATTTCGCGTTTCTCTAGTTTTTCCTCTTTTACTCGTCTATTGTGCGTGCGTGCGTAAATTTCTGTACGTCTCTGTTCCGAGATGAGTGGCGGCAGTCAACGCCAGTTTACCGCGGCGTTTAAGGTGACGGCGATTGAGTCACCGAGCAGAATGGGAATATGGCGGCGCAACGCCAGTTAGGCGTTTCGGAGAAAAGTGTGCCGTACTGGCGGAGCCAGAAAGCTAAGCTGTGCACGTGCAACCCCCGAAACCGATCGTTCCGTGGACGTCAAGCGGTGCACCCCGAGTTGGAGAACAAAGTGGCGACGTCCGAACTTCGTCCGGGAACTTCGCTCACGATCGCTCTGGAGGCCATGCGCGGAACGGCTCTGCGAACTGTACAATGAGTGGATAGCCGGCGACAACAAAAAGACCTATACGGACCGGTTGCGACCGAGTCAAGCTGGGTGTCCTTCTCTGGGCAGTCGCTGCCCGACGACATGGGTACACGAGCGTTCAGGAAGTGCTCCATCAGCAACGCGCCTGATGGCATGGAAGATGACAGTGCGAAGCAGTCATCCTCGGACGACTCTGAGAGCTCGGACGAGTGACTTCGGCAGGCATAGTGAGTGGCAGTGACGGACGGGCGTCGAAAATAAATATAGACATTGTGAGTGCGCTTTTGTGCCGAATTATTTTTTTTTGTCAACTTTTCCCACCTCAAGGTAGGGGGTCGACCTATATACCGGTGCGACCTATAATCCGGTTTATACGGTATATAGGTTGGTGTCCACATTCCACTCAAGAAATGGGAAAATAGCTGCAGAGCCGAGAGCCAAGTCAAGATGTGAATAACTGTTTTGTCCTACGTTATAATATGTAGCTTGGTTTTTGTTAAAAAGGCATGCTCCCGATAATGTTAGAAATTTTTCATTTAGGCGACCTCGGGCATCTGTGCGGGAAGAGCCCCAGATGGAATTATGTGCATTGAGGTCGCCTAAGAAAAAGTACGATTCAGGTAGTTGATCTATCAGGGCCTCAAAATCAGTATTCGATAGTTGGTAATCCGGAGGGATGTAGAGGGGGTTTCACCGTTATTTACCTATCATAAATAATTGTTTGAATCGCGAGAGCTTAAAGCATGGTGTTTAGGTGGATGGTGTGATTTTCGGGCTACTACGGCCCCACCACCTGTAGAATAAGTGCAAGTGTGCCTGTCTTTTCGAAAAACCTAGTAGCTATTCAAGAAGTTAGTATGTTTACTATTTAGGTGTGTTTCCTGAAGACACATAAGACTTGGCTGATGTGAATGAAGTATCTCGTAAACATCATCTAGATTGTTGATAAGGCCTCTACAGTTTCATTGAATGATGTCTGTTCCCAATATCTACATTTAAGAATGACTGGAGTGTGTGTGTGTGTGTGTGTGTTCATGTGTCGTCTTTCGGGGCTGTTACTCTGGGATTGGGCTTTTTGGGCCTGTCTGTATGCTTGGAAGTCGGTGGCCGCTCCTTGCGCAGCGTTGCAGGCAGGAACGGCCCGACATCCATCTCGTCGTCGGATGTCCGAGGGGTCCCCGACGGACCGGGCCCCCCGGACTTGGCCCCCCCTCGGGAGCCCCTCGTTTGAGCCGCCACCGCCGAGGGCGTCCGGGGAGCCAGAGTGTCGCAAGGCACGCGGCTCGAAGGTCATCGAAATCGGCTACGGCGCCGAAGGCTCGCGACCCCGGCACGAGCTTGCGCCGGCGACCAGCCAATGGGACGCGGCCAGCGAGAGCAGCTGGCGGGAGAAGTGGCCGAAGAAGAACACCGAGAGAGAGCACAGGGAGGCTTGAGTGTGGAGCGAGACCGGGATGCGCGCCGGTCGGGCGACCTGACCCGTGTCGTGCCCCAAGAGGTCCTCCTCAACTGCAACCCCCAGAACTTCACCACCGCAGGAAAGTCGTCTCGCCGTGCGTCGGTAGGAGACCGCGACGCCCCAAGAGAGCTGCGTTCCCCACAACGATGCAACGGGAGCTGGGTGCGCGCGCTACCACCCCGGCATTGACACGCCACCTCGACCTTTCAACACCAAAGCATCACGACGGCGCCTCCGCAACGAGAGGTAGGGCAACTCCATTCAGCAGCGGGCACGTGTTGTGGACTTTTCATTACCGTGCTTTGCCCTCTCCCGTAATTACCGGACTTTGACTGTTCCCTGTATGCTTGAACTTATTACCGCGTTCTATACCACTTTGTTGCCGCTCCCCAGTGTTTAGAAGTTCCCCACCATTCTTTAGTTTCCCTACTTCGCTATGTATTTCCTTTGGGGTTTTGGGTATAACATCATAAACTAGTCTCGTTTTCAAAGCTTCCTCTTCTATGTATTATTGTCCACCGAACCTGACACAGAGGTGGCACGGGCGGTGCGGTGGCGTTGGGAGCCGGTGCGGGGCCCGTGGTGTCCATCTCCTCGGTACCCTCCAATGCACTGGAGGATGGGGAGACAGGGGCGGGAGCGGCACCGGTCCCGACGGAAGACGTTGCCACCACAACCGCTGCTGCCTCAGAAGGAGGCGTGGTGGCGGGTTGTGCTGCCAGAGGCAACCCAGGGGGGGGGGGGGGTGCGGGGCGGGGCAGGGACCTGGTCAGACTCGCTGAACTGGGTCCTTGTGGAAACCAGACACCGGTCCGCCCTCCGGTGAGCTGCGTCGGCGTACCTCCCCAGAGGGAAAGAGGCGAACCTCTTCCGCGCCTCTGGGAAAGTGATGTTTTCTGTTACCTTGAGATGGATTACTTTCTTTTCTATTTGGAACTTTTCGCATTTCCTGGAGTAGGCCGCATGTGGGCCCCTGCAGTTTGCACAGGTGAGGATGTCAGAATTACAGTTGTTGGTGGTGTGGTCCTGCGCGGCGCATTTCGCACACGTTGTTTTCCTGCGGCAAGAGGTTGTACTTTGCCCGAACCGCTGGCACTTGAAGCAGCGGCGCGGGTTCGGAATGTAAGGACGAATCGAGCATCGAATGAAACCTGCGTTGACATGTTCCGGAAGTGAGGAACGGTAAAGGTCAGGCTAATATGTTTTGTGGGGATTATGTTATCATCCCTGCGCATCGTGATGCGGCGCACAGCTGTAACGCCCTGATCCTTTAAACCTTCAAGCAAGTCGGCATCTGTTTCCGTAAGAAGATCTGCCTCAGAAATCACAACCTGGCAGCTGTTGAGGCTCCGCTGGGGTGTGACCCTGATGTCCAGATCATGGATGCGGGTTTGTTCAAGAAGAGTGCGGGCTTGTTGTTCGACAGGGAGTTCTACAAGGATTTCTCCCGTCCTAAGCTTTTTACCTTTATACTTTCCACCTATTGTGTTTTGCACGAATTTCGAAAGGAGGAATACAGACAGAGAAACGACTGGTCTTGCTAAGTCAGCTGACTCTATCACAATGAAACGAGCATAGTTATTCACGGTTGTTGAAAAGACAGTTGTTGGAAGGGGTGGGAATGAAACTTCGGTGCGGCCCTTTTTCAGGGTCCGATCACGTTTGGGGAGGGGGGGGGTTTGAAAATGCCATATAGCACAGTATAAAAGCAGGGAGACAAGGGTAGTTTCTTCTTTGACCTTACCCTGGTAGTCAAAGAGGTCCCGGGGCTCCCTGCCTGGTGAACAGACCGGGAGCCCATCCGCCGGAGCTTGACCTGGGCTCCGACGGCCACCGTTCGTGGTTTCTAACCCTCCATCTATAAACACATCACCACGGTTGGATCCAGCTCATGTTTGGGGGCTCGGGGTCCGCGGTATCGCCAGTACCGTCACCAAGATTGCTGAAGGTGCCCGGTGCGGGGTGAAATACATCTTCCACTCTACTTTGTTGTCTAATCGAAGTATCGCGTTTCCTGTCCCTAAGTGTTACTACAATCCTTATGCGATACATGGCCCGTTAAATTTAGCTCAGTTTGCTTTGACGTTTATCAGTAAGGCGCCAAGTTTCCGCTCCGTAATTTATAACCTGAATGATGCATTAGTTGTATATACTCATTTTTGGTTCGTAATCACTCATACTCACTTTTCATAATCTGGGAGTGCTTGGTGAATGCACCCCGGCCCATACCAATCCTGCGCCGGATCTCTTTCTTATGGTTAGGATCATTACAGATGACCTGACCGCGGTAGGTATAATCTTCCCCTTTTTCTAGCGCTTTAATACACTTGCTGAACAGGGCGCTCTCGACATGTATTATTAAATTAATTTAGAATTATCAATATTTAGTTTTAAGTACCGCTGCAACCACGGCCTTGCTTTTTGTATTTAGTTTTTCAAGCGTTATTGCAGGTGTTCCGTATACTCGGTCAGCAACACTATCCTCTGCAAACCTCAAATGGCTCACGTATTCTCCACTTATCTGTAATAAGTGTTTTCCCAGTCAAGCGCCCTAAATACGTCCTCCGGACAAGGTGTGAATAGTTCTGGCGAGGTCATATCCCCCTGTCGTACTCATTTGCGGATCCAAAATTTGTTGCCTCGCTTGTGCAGGAATATCCTGCCCGTACATCATTCATTCATGTTGTATAGTAGTCCTTGGTGGGTCTTTTCTACCTCCTGGAGTTCCAATAGTTCCAGCTCAGCTGCCATGCCCACTAGATTGAGCGCCTTTCCAGTCTATATATGCAACGTAAAGGGGTTTATGAAACTCTGCACTTTTTTCTACCATTCACTTACGACATCGACGTTATCCCGTCTTAAATATACTTCCCTGAAAAGAGGCTGTTCTGTGGGTTGATGAGAATCTTGGCTGTTACTTATTCAGGTAATCATTACTTTGGTATGTAGCTTGTACACTACTTAGGGTAGGATGAAGGGTCTGTAGTTCATATTGTCCCAGGTGTCCTCCTCCCGTTGAATCAGAATCATGTTGGGGTTCGTCAGGCTATGCGCACTGTTAGAGTCAGTATTCATGCTGGAAATGGTACAGCAAGCTTTTCTAGTATAATATCTCCTCCCTCCTTTAAACCACTGCCCGGTTTTGCCATCGTCCCCTGCAGCTTTATCTTGTTTCATGTTCATGAGAGCATTTACAACTTCGTGATGTGTAATTTGCGGGACCTCGTAAGCTAAGCCTGTTCTCTTAGTTGCTTCCCCTGTGTAATGACCCCGGAGTACAGCCTGGTCTAGAATTGCTCTGCTACAATGATTATCTCGTCCTTCCGGCTTGTAGTGCTACCTTGATAATTTTTGAGTGCGTACATTGTGTCTTTGCTATAGCTCGCGTCTTCGTAGTTGCCCTTAAGTTTGCTCCTATTTCTAATGTTTCTTCGGTCTTCGCCCTGTTATACGTGGGAATGTCGTTCGTTTTATATCTGGTAAATAATTTTGGCAGCTCGGCTAACTCAAACTTATCCGCCGTACTCGACAGTTTCATTATTTTACGTTTTACAATAAATTCCTTCGATTTCTGAGTCAATGTTCTGGTTTGTTTCTTACAGGCCATTTGTCCCACAGCTGCTGCTAATTCCATGATTAGCGTTGTTGTCGTTTAGCCTGTCTACACCGTTCTTGTCCTCAAAGTATAAGAGTTCGAGTTTGGTGTGAAGGGTTATTTTGAAATCATTCCTCCGTGGTCTGACTGACTCAACGTCGGGTTTGTTACTCTTCAATAGCCTCATTCTTTCTCTTTTAAGATTCAGTCTAACCGTGCTTCTAACCGTCCTATGGTCGCTGCTTCTAATTTTGCTCAGTTCCATCACGCCCTGCACAACAGCTGAGTTGTCATTTAAAATAAAGTCAATTGATGTTTTTGTTTTTCCGTTTGGACCTCTCAATGTCCATTTCATAGTCTGGCTTTCGTGGATAAATGGGCTCAAATTTTCAGATTGTTTCTCTTTGGAAATCTGACCTGTTTACCTCCGCGACTGTTGCGGCTGCCTATTCCAAAGTCTCCCATTGCATTTTCTCCCATTGATTTCTTATGTACTTTTTTCATAAAATTATCCAATCACAATCGTGAAATGCGTTGTTCCTTTGATCGCTGATTCGATGTCCACCTACAAACTGTCGACGGCCTCATCATCGTAGCTAGCTGTTAGCGTGTATGCTTGTACTATCTTTATTCGTCACACTGGTTTAGCTTTATTACTAGAACTGGTACTTTTTTGGTGATTCTATAGGAATTTCTCCGTGTTCCCTGGTCATTCCCTGGCGATTAAAAACCCCGAGCAGTGCTCTTTCTTTTTTTGGTGTCTTCAGTAGCTCAGAAAACGTCCGCCAGGCAGTTTTATGGCACCTTCTCCTTTTCTTCTACATTCGATTACGCATATGATACCCCATTTAATATCCCACAGCTCCTCTAATAATACATCGAAGCTGCCCTGGCTAGACAGCGATCGTGCTTTAAACGTATCCACTTTCAAGTTCCAAAGGCTGTGGGTCCGGACCCAGATATTCTTAGCACCGCCGGCTCTATCGCTGGCCTTACAGCCGCCGTGGTCCGCAGTTCTACAGCTGCTGGGGTCTGAGGACCGAGAATTGCGTTGCTCATTATGAAGGGTGAGGGCCAACGACTGCTCCAAAGCGGCAAGATTTTTCTCTGGTGAGGAACTGCTGTTTATGTCCCTATTACCTCCCTAGCATGCCCGTACCTATCAAGTTAGGCTTTTAGATACAAGAAGGGAGTTTTGCTTCCGAACCAGGCACCACTACATATCTGCATGGTTTGTGCTTCAGCAACGCTTAGCCCCGAAGACAAGTGCGCGCCAGTTCTTCTAAAGAAGACGCCACGTTCTTGTTGCTCTGAATACTGTGCTTGCACGGCAGAAATCTAGCTGCTGCAGTCGTATTCTACGGTTTCGCTGCTGCTACGTCGATGGGAACGAGAACCCTCACTTTCTGACGAACACCTGACATATAAATATAGGCACAACGCATAGGCACAGGTGCAGTAATGCCCCGCTTTCATATTCGGAGCGCCCTTTGGCAGAATTGTAGGCGGCACTTTATTGTGCGCATAACAAACAAAAAGCACCCTCTCGATTGCGAACGCACAATAAACTCTCCTCTTATTTCCACAAATAGCTTTAAATATTACAGTTATGGGACCCTTATGCTGTTCGGTACAGATTGCGAATATTTGCTTTTCGGCTATAAGGTACCTAAGGCTTTTAAAGCATCAACCTAAACACTCGCGGAACGACATTGAATTGTGGGCCTATAACAGTTTGTTCCAATTGCGCGTCGAGTATGGTTGAGAGACGTAGGACATGCAAATAAAAAATATTGATAAGATCGAAGAAATTAACGGGTACCATGTTTAGTTTATAAGCTCTATCAAAAACACGATTCTCCTACCACACTGACGCGGAATGACGGAGATGTAACGATGGAATTTTGAAGGAAAGCAACAAATTAATTTGTTGCCGATCTTTATAACCGCATAGTGCGCCTTGACCCGTCGGTAAATCTTACCGCTCTTTCCTTCTGGCCTGCCAGAAAATACCACCCTTTTAAATTTACCGCCTTGTTCACCCGCAGAAAAACTTATAAATATTCAATTTTTTACGCGAACAGTATCTGATTTGAGCAGCCTCCCTGCCACATTATTTACTTCGCTAACTCTCTATGCACGAATATAGCAGATTTTTTACATGTAGTAAATCTTGTCTGTCTTTGTTGTTGTTGGCTCTGAGATAGAGACTGTAGAATTACATTTGACTTATAGAGCAGGTAGTCGTCTATCGACGCCAAAATTGGCCTAATCGGCCTTCGTTTCAACGGCCCCGAATAGCTATGTTCGTTCCGCGACCTATCTGGGACGTGCCGTGGCAGCGGCTACCAGGGTAGCCACAGAGGAACTGATAGGACGCGCAAGGCCCTGGCCGTCCAGGAACGACCGAGCCCATCGAAAGCCGGCATCGAAGCAAGACGAGGGAGATTAGTATTGAGTCGAGGCCACGTAACATCTGTGACAGATCAGCGCCGATGAGAGTGAAGTAGGCACGTCCATTAGGGGCATAGTCCTAGGAGACAACCAGGCAGCTCTGGTGCGAAAGGATTTAACGGGGACTTTTTGTGATGAGTGCATTTGGACTAGTTGCGTAGAACTTCGTCCCGGAGACGTTTTGAGGTTTGCTGTAACTTGTATTTTGAGATATTTAGTTCCATGTTTGATTATTCTCGGTTGTGTTAAATTTATTTATCAAGTGGTTTGCTTTAGGCTTTTCTAAGTGTGAAATAAATATGCGCTGTGTTAAACATGTCAACGGCTTTCCTGCGTCCATCTCTCTCAGATGGACTAGGCAACCGCACCTTCCGTTCACGTGATAATATTGCCGCAAACCCATGTATGGGTTTGTTTATTTATTGTTTGTTTTTACTGCCCGGCCACGCCCGGCTCTGTTATCTCTCTCCCAAGCGAAGCGCGTCTTCCATTCTTTATTTTTATACCAAATGGGCTATCTCATTCATATAGGCAGACTGTTTCTTCTTAGCGTCACTAGCCCAGAATAATCTTCTCTGATCTACAATGTTCTGGATGTAAATCGACAGTTCCAGAAAAAGTCGGGCCGAAACATAAAAGCCTGCAGAGCAGACGACGCGGCATTCGAATTGTTGACGCTCGCCTTCGCACTTCACTTGGTAGACTGCTGCTTCGCCGCCTGTATTCTTTGAGTTGTTATGGAAGCACAAGTTCGCTCCAATAAACTTGTTGTCCTCGAATACAACTGCTTTGTATTTGGCCACGTGACTTCTGCTGAAGATGCGCGGGAAATGCACCCTACGCCCTCGTCAAGCGGACAACCAAGTCCCACTCGTGCCAGCCACCAACAGCAAGGTCTTCAGCCGGAGTTTATACTGCTTCCGTATAAAGTGAAGAAAATAGACGTCGTGACCACCACCATGATCACCGCAACCACCATGACCAGCACCACCATCGTTCCGCGCATCCCGCGCAGAATACCCTGAGTACTGGTTGGAGAAAGTGGAGCGCGTCCGCATATTTAACAGGTGGGATGACGAAGAAACTTTCCGCGGTGTTTTCTTCTATTTAGAAGATGCGGCCCGAACGTGGTTTGAAAACCATGAAAGCTACCTAACCGACTGGACTCTCTAAGAGGGAGTACCTCAAAACATTCGCCACCGTCGTGCCAGAAAACAAGCCGCCTTTTTGTTGGAAACACGCACGCAACACCCCAATGGAGGGGTCGGGATGTTCGTTGACAAGATATAGCAACTATTGCGCCGCGCAGACCCCAAAATGACGGAAGAAAATAAGTTACGCTTCTGATGCCCAGTGTGAAGGAAGCACTGTTTCTGGACTTGTCCGCAACCCGCCCAAAACGATCGCCGAATTCGTGACCGAAGCCAGCACGATTGAGAAAGCTCTCGAAATACCTGCTAAGCAGTATGACCGCAAATTTGTTGGCGCGGCCAATACAAACTGCGTCGACAACATGGGGATTGCGGCTGATAGCCTACGTGAGACTATTCGCGCAGTAGTGAGAGAGAACGCCATTCGAAGTACCCCGCAAGCCACAAGCTATATCCTACTCCTATATCCTAATCGCCGACCCCGCCCTGCTTTAACACGTCGTCAACAGGACCAGCCGTACCGCCGCCCACTGTCGCCATGCCAAACCCCCCATGGCCGGAAACCAGACGCCGAGGAAGACGGACGTATGGCGAACTCAGGATAATTGTCCGCTGTGCTACCAATGTGGAGAGGCCGACCACAAGGACCGTCACTGTTTCTACAAGAGGCTCGGATTCGAGGGGTCTCTGTCGACTCCCCACACCTCCGACCCGGCCACTGCCCTACTAAAATCGAAGAATACCTCTCCAACACCAACCGAGGATCGGCCCTCTTCAACCGTTCACCGTCGCCCTACCCGTACCAGCGAACGAACCGCGGTAGTACTGCAGACGTCTCACGTGGAAGGTCCCCCAGCCCACGCGGGGGAAACTAAAAGCAGCAACTTTTGGAGGTAAAGTTGGACGACCGTAGAAAAATGAAAACCCTGCAACGACGCAGGAACTCGCTCAAGACCATGCCTCACAACATGCCCTCGGCCCCACGACCTTACCAAACCCGTCAAGTGTCCCGAACACAACAACAGCTACACAGCGCGACACGTACCCGACATGACCTAATCTGCCGCTCAGTACAAGACGAAGACGACGACGCATAGTGCCCGACCGTCAACACAAACAAGCAGAGATACGACGCCACGACGTACCCGGAACTCGAGGAAGGCGGCCTCTGGCGTTCAGCTGTCCATCAACGGCTTTGATGTAGTCGCACTCATAGACACGGGAGCCTACTACTCAGTAATGAGCGGACCATGTGCGTCTAAGCTGAAGAAACTTATGACCGGGTATGACCGGTGAAAGTTATGACTGGAGGCATATACGCACAGCAGGGGGCCACCTTTTCACTCCAAATAGAGCGTGCACATGGCGCGTCGCGATGTGCACGCGTACTCGGTGGCGTTCGTCAATTTGCCAAACTGCTCCCGCGACGTAAGTCTCAGAATAGACTTTTTGATGGACAATGGTGCAATAATTGAACTACAGGCCAAGTCTACAACATTTTCTTACGATCACTGCATCACGCCTGAACCGAACGCCGAAAAACGTGCTCCTGTAAGGATCGCCGACGATCGTGTCACCCTACCACCCCGCGCAAGCTTTATGATCAGCGTCTACTGTGAAGATGCAGTTGCTAATGTTGACGTTATCGTAGAGAGTGACTAAAGGTTGCTTCTCGTACGCGGCGTCTCTGTCGGAAGAGGCATTGCGCTCTTTAAGCAACGCCAATACCACGTTTTGTTTACCAATTTCACCGACGAGTACCAGCATTTAAACAAACGCGCTGAAATTGCGTTCCCCGAAGAAACGCAAGAAGCGAGTGACGTGATCGCGGTTGCCGAATTTGAATGTGCACCCGAAGATACCTTCAACCATCCGAATCCCTTCCTCGTGAATCTACAGTTACCGCAAGCAGAACAGAACAACTTATTGGCTTTGCTGCTTCGCTACAGGGAGTGTTTTTCGTCGAACTCAAAACGACGTCAGGTACCTCTAGCGAAGCACCGATTAATAACCGAAGAGGGAGCCCGACCTACACGACAGTCACCGTACCGCGTCTCTTCACGCGAGCGGGAAGCCATTCGGAGTCAATTCGATGACATGCTCAACGACGAAATTATGCAGCCATCGAAAAGCCCCAGGGCTGCGCCGGCCGTACTTCTGAAGAAAAAAGACAGGTTTTGCGTTGACTACCGGCGACTGAACAAAATCACCAAAAAGGACGTGTACCCTTGCCCTGAATTGACGACGCCCTCGACCACCTCTGCCATGCGAAGCACTTCTCATTGATGTATCTGAATACTGGCTACTGGTAATATGAGGTGGACGAGAGAGACCGAGAGAAGACCGCATTAATAACCCCAGACGGCCTATACGAGTTCAAGGTGATACCGTTTGGGTTCTGCATGATGCCAGCAATGTTTCAAAGAGTCATGGACACTGTGCTAGCTGGCCTTAAGTGGAACACCTGCCTCCTATACCTTGACGACGTTGTGGTATTCACCAGGAGTTTCCACGAACACCTTGCTAAATTGGAGAGTGTACTCGAGGCCATTCATACGTCGGGGTTAACGCTGAAGCCTAAAAAGTGCCGTTTCACGCACGAGGAGCTCAAGTTCCTGGGCCACGTCGTCAACGCCGCGGCAGTCCTAACGGACCCGGCAAAAACTTCAGCCATTGCTAACTCCCCAAGGCCGAAAGCCAAGTTGGGCGTGCGAAGATTTCCAGGACTGTGCCCATACTACCGGCGCTACGTCGCCAATTTCGCACTCATTGAAGGGCCACTCGAACGCTTGACGAAAGATACCATCCCTTTTATCTGGAAAAATGACTAAGAAAAACATTCTGCGAGCTGCAAAAACGCCGGCAAAGTCCGCCCGTGCTCGCTCATTTCGACGAATACACCGAAATGGAAACGCACACGAACACCAGTGATGTAGGCTTGGGTAGGGTGCTCGTCCAAAAACAAAGCGTTCGCGAAAAGCAATCACCTTTGCCAGCCGCGGTCTGTCGAAGCAGGAGAAAAACTTCTCAGCCAGTGAAAAAGAGTGCCTCGCTATTATCAGGATGATTTCAAAATTTCCCCCTACGTGTATGGTAGACCGTTCAAGGTTGTGACAGACCACCACGTGCGGTGTTGGCTCGCAAATTTGAAGGGATCCCTCTGGCCGTCTTGGGCGGTGGAGCTTGCGCCTGCAGGAGTTCGACCTTACAATCGTCTATAAATCGGGCAGGAAACACTCCGACGCCGATTGCCTGTACCGCGCCCCCGTCGACCCACCACCACAAGACTCCGATGAAGACAACGTGTTCTTCGGAGTCGTGACGGAGAGCGACCTTGCACTCCGATGAAGACAACGTGTTCTTCGGAGTCGTGACGGAGAGCGACCTTGCCACCCAGCAGCGTGCCGACCCCGACTTACGCGTCATGATCGACTACCTCGAAGGACGCAACGTCGCCATGCCTAAAGCGTTCAAACGCAATTTGCCAGCATTCAGCTTGAAAAACTCCATCCTAGTGAAGAAGAATTTAGGCCCTGGAACCAGAATAAATTATCTTGTTGTCATCCCCGCAGGCCTTCGCGACGAAATTTTGGAAGCGTGCCACGGCGACCCGACTTGCGCACATCTCGGAAAAGCCCGCCCAATGGGAAAAATCCAGGAGAAGTACTACTGGCCCCGCCCTACATCTGACGTCACAACTACGTACAGAGCAGCCGTTACTGCCAGCGACGAAAGACGCCGCGACGAGACCCGCTGGAATTCTGCAGTCAATCGCCATACCATCGAGGTCCTTCCAACAGATTGGAATGGACCTTCTTGTCCTGTTCCCTAAGTCACGATCTGAGAATAAGTGGATTGTTGTAGCGACATTCTACATGACGCGCTACGCAGAGACCGCCACTCTTCCGAGTGGGACTGCACAAAAATTCGCAAAGTTCTTCGTGAACCAAGTTGTGCTGCGGCATGGATCCGCGGAACTCCTAATCACGGACTTCGGTACGGCTTTTACTGGGGAGCTGATGCAAGGAATATTACACTACAGCAACACGGATCACCGAAGACCAACGGCGTTCCACCCCCAAACGAACGGACTAACAGAACGCCGGAACACGACAATCGCAGTTATGCTGTCAAAGTGCGTCGACGTTGAACATAAGACTTGGGACGAAGTGCTCCCGTATGTCGCGTTTGCGTACAGCACGGCTATTCAGAAACTAAGCCGATGACGCCGTTCAAGCTTGTCTATAGAAGACGGCCGAATACGATGCTTGCCGCCATGCTTCCGCATGTAGAAGACGACGACCTCAACCACGACGTCCAAGGATACCTTCAGCGTGCGCAGGAAGCCCGCCAGCTCGCTCGAGTTCGTACAACGTACCAGCAGCTGGTAGATGCCGGGCGCTACAACTTCCGACGCCGAGACGCCGAGTACCACAGAGGGGATCGTGTTTTGGTTGGGATTCCTATTATATGACGCGGACTGATTGAGTAGCGTCTGCGATGGTATTTCGGACCCTTCCAGATTCGACGACATGTCGGCCAACTTACCTACGAGGTGATCCCCGATAGTGATTCCGGAACATCAGGATGACTCATGCTGCCTGAAGTTGTCAACTTGGTTCACTTGAAACCTTACTATGCAAGATGACGGACCTATTTCTGTTGTTTGTTCGCATTGTCTTTTGTTTTAGCATCGTACCGATGCACTCTTAGAAGGGGGTAGGGCAGCGAACACTGTATAGGCTTGCTTTTTTATTCTTTGTTTTTACTAGCCGGCCACGCCCGGTTCGGTTATCTATCTCCCACGCAAAGCGCGTCTTCCATTCTTTATTTTTATGCCGCACGGGCTATATCATTTAGATAAGCAGACGGTTTTGTCTTAGCGACACTAGCCCAGAATAATTTTCTCTCGTCTACAATGTTGTGGATGTAAATCGGCGGTTATAGCAACACTCGCGCCGGAAGATAAAAGCCTGCAGAGCAGAGGATGCGGCATTCAATTCGTCGACGCTGACCTTCGCACGTCACTTTGCAATCTGCTGCTTCGCTGCCTCAATTATTTGAGTTGTTAGGGGAGCACAAGTTCGCTCTAATAAACTTGTTTTTCTTGAAGACAACTGCGTCGTTTTGGCAACATGAAAATACATTGTTATCTTCATCCGTATGCACAGTATACCCAAGAAAACATGCGGGTGCCCCACAGAAAAAAAAGACGAAGCATACATTCGGGGCTGCTCATCAGGTCATTTTGCTAGGAAATGAAGTACGCTGCGAGCGGAGGTACGAAAGGTAATGTTTTGCAATTGATTGCTTTCGCTTGAGAACACCACAAAATGAAGAGGATACGTGACCTAACCTATATGCAATTTTCAAATATCTCTATCGGTCGTTTTGAAAGAATTGCTCCAGGAGGTACAATTTATTTACGTGGAACTAACCTACTGAGCGGCACAAAACTTATTTGTATGTAAATATTTTAAACAACACCCATGAAGTGACGACGGATTTTCTGTACAAAATGTTTACCACGCCGGGCATCTTTTTGTTAGTAGCATATGTGTGTTCGCTGTTGCTGTTAATTACGAATTTTACCGTTTCTGCCCTGTTGGTATTTGCTGGGCCAATAAAATTTTTGATGTGTTATCCTGTGCCGTCGTTACAGTCCGATGACAGTATTCGAGGTAGTGTTTTTTGTTGATGAGTGCTTTGTCTGTTCGGGCTGTGGTTTATGGCAAATGTAGCACGCACGCAGATGTCTGATGCCACCAAAAAAACAACTGCTCAATGTTTAGCGCTGCGCAGGCAAAAAGGCGCATCTTGAACTATTGCCTCGAATGTTGTATTTTGCACACGCAAGGTAATGTAATATTTTACTCTCTCAGCCTAACAGGCCTTGTTAATACGGTTGATTGTGAACATTATGAAGAAGGTTCTCGTGGGAGTACTGAAACGTCCAATTTCTATACTTCTTTAATACAGTAAGTGACCGGTTTACCAGGGTAATTCCACGAGAGAATATGTTGGTTTGTCTTATATTTCGATAAGATATGCGCATTTTATAGACGAGCTTAAAGCTGCAACTCGTTCTTCTTTAGCGTGCGTACTTCGCGAGAAACAAATTTGCAAAGGCGGTGCAGGTGATTCCGGCGGCTGCAGTTTTTTCCAAATTTGGGGCTTTGCGGTTGACAGGGATTAATTGTTCTGACTAAAAGTTGCTTTAAAACATAAAACTACACCGAAATGACAAACAGGTAAAAACAACTTTTGCGTTGTACCGTGAACAAAAGAAAATCAGAAAAAAAATCTGAACTCGCGCCAGCGCCTGATTGTCGCTAACTTTGGCGCATCCTATTTCCTTACCTGTGATCGTGAACAGCTTGTCAGTGGTAGGTAATGTCGACTAGATAAGTGTAAACATATACCTACGATATTGCCAATGTAGAAAAAATTATATAAATGTGCGCAGAATCAGATTCACTATTGTGCTTTTTCTAAAAATGCGTAAATTATGAAACCGGAATAAAATATGCATCTCCACTCCATGGATGATGGCGGGGGTGCGGAGTACGGCGACTAGAAATGGCATCAAAGTTGCGACCCGAGAGACTTCCGATTTGCGCCCCGACCGTAATTCGATTTGAGTCCTGAGTTGCATTTTGATTATTCCCCAAACTATTCCCCAACTCATGAATCAAATCAAATTTTCGCTTGATTTTTGCTTGATAGTTGTGTGCGCACGGATGGACAAAGACGGACGCTTGGAGGTCCTAAAGCACTCAGCAGCGTTACCGGCGAGGGAGTTAGCCATTTGACTCTCGGATACCAACCCACGGTCGTTGCCCATGTTGAATAAGGAGAAAGAAGCGCGTCACGAGGCAGGCAGTGGGGGCTCGCTCCACGAGCGCGGCTCTCCCGGCTGTCGTTCGTAGGCATCATTGATAGCCGGACGTCTGGTTTTCTGGTTCCCTTTCACTACACATTCACTTGTGCCGAAACCCCCAGCCGTCCGGTCCCGCCGACTCGGGCAGTGGAATCACTTCGTCGCCGCCGCGGGGTTCTTCGCACCACCATCACGAAGAAGATTACGGCACTCGACGGGCTCCTGCAGAACCCGGCGGCACCGACTCTGGAATTTCAGACGCTTCTGGACATGATTCCCTACAAGCAGCGAGCCCTGCACGAGCTGGACAGCCAGATTCAGGTGGCTCTCGCAGAAGAGGAATTTGACGCGGACGATTTGGATGCCATTGACTACGACGACCGCATCTGCGCCCTTCGCACACGCGTGCGCTCCGTCACGAGCCCGGCCCCTTCAGCCAGCGCTGCGACAGCCGAGTCTGGTGAGCCTTGCGGAAGCGCACCTTCGCCGCCTCGACCGGGCACCCCTCACACAACGCAGGGAACCCGCTTCGCCGCACTCCCGAAGCTCCAGATACCGAACTTCTCGGGCGACCGACGCGACTGGCAAGGGTTCTGGGACCAGTTGGAGTCCATCATCCACTCGAACGCGACTTTGCCACGCATCGAGAAGTTTAAGCACCTGCTCTCGTACTTGACCGGTCCCGCCAAGGACTGGATCGAGGGCATCAGGCTGGCAGACGACAATTACGACTTTCCTCTTAAAATCATTACAAATTTGGGCGGAAAGACCTTCTCGTGGACGACCACCTGGACAAATTGCTCGCATCGGAGCCGGTGCAGAATTCGGCCGACACCGACAAATTGCGGGTCCTGTACGACACGGTCACGTTTCGCATAAACGCGTTGGGGGGCCTGGGCGTCTCCTCTGACCAGTATTCCGACGTGCTCCATCGCGTACTGCCGCACGACCTGGGCCTCCTGTGCCGGCAAAGGCTGATGGAAGAGCACCAGGACGCATCCGAGGGGTTCGCGTCCCCTTCCGCCAGATCCAAGGAAATCAAGGTGATCCTGGACTTTCTCCGCGTCCAGGTGTAGATTCGAGAGGAAAGCGCGTCCGATTGTTCGGTTTCGTCCACGTGCCGCGGCCAGGGGAGACAGCAGTCTTCGCCTTCGGGCATCGATCCGCCAACTGCGATGACTCTCGGTACCCAATCGCCGTCTTCGGGGCTACACGGGTGTGAACTTTGCAACGCTCGGGACCATGTCATCGCCTACTGCAGAGCGCCAATGTCGCCCGAGGAGAAGCGGAAGCGTCTGCAGGCAAGCAAGTGCTGCTTCAAATGCGGCAAGGGCAATCACGTTGCAAACCAGTGCAGGTCAGCGAACAGTCTGGTATGCGGCGTTTGTCACGTCGGCACCTTATGACGCTGTGCGACATCCAACGCCCGGCTGTTAGGTTCGAACCCCCCAGCAGAAGACCAGATCCCAGTCCCAGCGATAGGGCGACAATCGGCATAGCCAACGCAGTGACGTCCGCTTCGACCAGTGCTGCAGGACTTACGCCAGTACTTCTGCAGACAGGCCGTGCATGGGGCATCGGCACAAGCCGCCAGCTGCTCGTCCGCTTTTTGTTGGATTCTGGCAGTCAGCGGACCTTCATCCGACGCGATGTGTCCCGCGCACTTGATTGTCCCGTCGACGGGAACGAACGTCTTACCATTGCTACTTTCCGATATACTCGCACGAGCACACCTGTTTCGTGCAGCCGGGTCTCTTTGACGAATAAAAGCCAGCACGATGGCCAGCGCATCACAATCGAGGCCCTAGAAGTCCCCAATATCTGTAACGTCACAAGCCCGCCTGTCAGCGAAGAGATTCTCAATTCGATGGCCGCTAAGTGTCAAGTTGCGGCTGATGCCCGGCTTTCGGCCACGTTTCAGGAGCATCAGATAAGCGTGCTGATCGGGTCGGACGCATATTATAAGGTAGCAACGGGACGAATGTGTCGGATTTCTCCCTCGCTAACAGCCGTGGAAACAGTTCTGGGCTGGACTGTGCAAGGTGCCCCATTTGAAAGCTCAAGTCTTTCGACCGTGCACTCCAGCGCGCTGTTTTTATAGCTCGGGGAAGCGCCCCCTGAAGACGTCACCGCTGACGTTGAATTGTCGTCCATGTGGCGCCTGGAAGCAATCGGCATTCAGGTATTATCGGAATACTCATGATTCAATGACCCTGCCATCCTCCAGTTCCAACATGGAATTCGCAAACCAAGCGACCGCTATGAAGTGCCCCTTCTAATTGGTGGAGCCAGGGCTCGATGTCTCCGATAACAATTATCGGCTTGCAGAGCAGAGACTCTGTAAGCAGCTCAAGCGCTTCCGCGGTCAGCCAAATTTACTGAGGCAACATGACAAGACCATCCGCGAATGCTTTGATGAGGGCCATACGGAACGAGTGACTTGGGTTAAATAGGGTGGGAAACCGAACATCTACTATATGCCACACCATGGTGTCGTGCGTCGTGATGCTGTGACAACCAAGCTTCGAGTTGTTTTCGACGCGTCGACCCATGTTCCCTGCCATCCATCCTTGAACAGCGTGCTACTGAAAGACCCAAAGGTAGATGCAAACCTACGGAAGTTGCCGGTTGAGTTCCGGTGCCATCACGTCGTTCTCGTGGCAGACATAAAGAAAGCGTACATGAAAATGGTTATTCGCGAGGAAGATCGGGACGCCTTAGGATTCCTCTGGGTGGAGCACCTTCCGAACGATGAAGACCCTCTTCCTCAGATACTCCACTGGCGCATGACAAATGTGCCATTCGGAGCCACGTCTAGCCCATTCCTACTCGCCGCAACACTTCGTCACCACGTAAAGGAATGTAAAGAGCAGTTCCCAGACATGATCGCCAAGCTAGTCGACGCGTTTTACGTGGACGACCTTGTCGTCAAGGTTGACAGCGCTGAGCAAGCCAAGCGTATCTCCGCCGAGTCGATGTCCATTTTGGCGGGTGCTGGTAGGGAACTAAGAAAATGGGCTTCCAACCTTTTGTCCCTGCGAAGCCCGTTCTTTGAAAACAACGTGGCTTTCGGATAGAGGGGAGGGGACCCTTGTAACAGGAAGGTGCTCAGTATGCAGTGGGACCGCTCACACAACAGTGTCGTGCTAAGTGCGGACAATGTCGCCACCTTTGTATCCACAAAGCCAGTGACAAAGAGGACAATGCTCCATTCGTTTCGCGCGGCTCTACGACCCTCTAGGATTTCTGGCCCCTTTCACCGTTCGAGCGAAGATCATTTTCCAAGACTTATGAAAACTGCAGCATCCGCTGGATTCACCACTGCCGACGGCTCAACTCAATGCGTGGATTAGCTGGTGCAGCGAGCTCAGCGACCTACGACATATTTGCTTGCCACGGCATGCCTTCACGATGAAGTACATGGAACACGACACTCGAGAGCTCCACGCGTTCGCTGACGCAAGCCTGAGAGCTTATGGTACTGCAATCTACGCCCGGTCGTTATCATGGGAAACCGGAAGATGGGAAGTGAACATGCTGCTCAGCAAAGGCCGCATTGCCACCGATCAAAACCACCTCTTTCCCACGCCTTGAGCTCCTCGCCTGTTTGATAGCCGCCCGATTATTTGATTTCCTGAAACGGCTACCATGCCTGTCAGAAGTTCGGTCTTTCTTCTGGACCGATTGAAAAATCGCCCTGCATTGGATTAAGGGAGAACCGAGCCGATGGCTGCCATTCGTGAGAAATCGCGTGTCCGAGATACAAAGTCTGACACAAAATCAAGGGACGTGGGCTCATTGTCGCAGCAAGGATAACCCAGCCGATGTGATTACTCGTGGACTTACCGCATTCGCTGTTGCAGCCACAGAAATGTGCTGGCATGGCCCACACTGGCTGGCACTGCAATCTCACGATAGGCCAACGGAAAAAGAAAGAGTTGCGGACGTCGGTGAACCGCCATTTCTACAGACAGCTTCATGCGAGCTAGTAACAACGCCAGCTGAGCCATTGCTAAGTATCAAGTCGTACAGTCGGTACTCCCGTCTTCTTCGGGTAACTGCCTGGATACATTGCTTCTTCGGAAATACGCGAAAGTTAACGCATTCAGCAAAAGGACCAGTGACGAGCGATGAAGTTCTCAAAGCGGAACGCTACTGGCTCCGGTTTGTACAGAACGAAGCTTTTCCCGATGATATACGAGCGTTGTAACGTGGTCAGCGTGTCGGAACTGCAACTCGCCTCATTTTACTACGGCCGTTCTTGGACGACGATGAAATCTTGCGCGTCGGCGAACGCCTACGGCAGTTAGAATCCTCGGTCGACACCCGTCACCCCGGCATCCTGCCGGGCCTTCATGACTTTTCCCGGCTACTAATCATCGCAACCCACCAGCGGCTGTTGCACGAAGGTGTTGACAGTACTCTAACAGAACTGAGAGACCGATTTTGGATTATCAAGGGTCGTCAAGTGGTGAAGACAGTGCTGCACGGATGCTTGCTTTGTCTTTGACACAAACTCACACCAGAAACAGCTCTAGTTGCGCCTCTACCCCGAGATCATATCACCGAATCCAGTCCGTTCGACGTTGTCGGTGTAAAATTCTGTGGACAGCTGTTCTGTCGCAGTAGGAACCGTGCGCAAACAAAGGCCTACGTCTCCGTTTTCTCCTGCGGTGCGACACAAGCCGTCCACCTTGAGCTTACATCTCAGATGACGTCATCGAGCTTCTTGTCTGCTTTCAGACGGTTTATTGCTAGACGCGGTATTCCATCGACAATTTACTCGGATAAAGCCTTAGCCTTGCACCACTGCGCACGCTCTCTTTGTTCGGCTCCGGAAGACCCCGTCCTTGGTTTTTGCAGCGGCCGCAACATGTTCTGGAAATTAACGTCAAAAGAGCTCCGTGGTGGGGTGGTTGGTGGGAACGCTTAATCCGGCTCACCAAGGAGACAATACGGCGAATCCTCGGCCGTAGTTGCCTGACTACGGAAGAGGTGCAGACGACGCTTTGCGAAGTCGAGGCAGTAATTAACAGCCGGCCCCTTACGTATCTCTCGCAGACGGGGCTGAGCCATACCCGCTGACACCAGCGCACTTCTGGCTGCGCCATTAAACCCCAACTTCATTCATTCGCTTCTCGCTGGGCGAAAGCAACACGTGCCTGCCTCAGCAACTCGGCCTTCCAGAACCGCTGTCCACGGGCAGCGAGTTACGCAGACGAGCTCGGCCCCGTCAAATCGTAACGGAGCGTCTTTGGCGTCGATGGAAAGGAGAGTACCTCCTCTTGCTCAGATGAGCCACGTGTGGGCCGTGACTTTCAAGTCGGCGGACGGCGTTAAGAAGATTCTGGCTATTGGGGACGTGAAAGCGAAAGACCGTCGTTACGTAGTTATCGGCCCTACCTACCAGGAAGTACGGCGGCTGAAGCTACACTGGCTTCTCTACAATGTGCCGGACGATGTCGTTCGCTCTGCGCTGGCACCCTACGGGCGTGTCGGCGAAGTGCGTAAGGAGAGGTGGCGCGTCGACGGCATTCAGGACAAGGGCTCGACGCTGTGGTCGGTGACCATCAAGCTGAAGGCGGGTGTGACTATTCAGGAACTGCTCCACGAACTTCGTGTGTCGGGCGACAAGGCCTTCGTCGTCGTCACAGAAAGGGCTCCGCAGCGTTTAGTAAACGCTGCCACACCAAGGGCACGTCAGGCGCGAGTGTAAGGTGTCGCGGTGTTCTTCGTGTCGTCGTTTCGGCCACAAGACGAGCACCTGCGTGAAGTCCTACGCTAGCGTCACTGGGCCGTCAAAGGAGGACGACCTCTGCGAACACGTCACGGACGAGGCGCACGCAGCGAAGACCGCAGCAGAAGCAAACGGTGAAGCGGCGAAGGAGAGGACGCCAGCGGCATGGGTTAAGGTCGACGCTGGCCAGGGCGTTCCTGAAAAGGAGCAGCCTGCCCAGCCGAAGAAGCCTCCACCCACCGCTCGTAAACCAAGGTCAGTGACTTCGGAACCACAAGCCAGGGTCGAACGTCTCCAGCTCCAGCAGCGGGCGTCACGGACATAGAGTTTGGTGGTGTCGGTGTTAGTGGTGCGGTTGCAAAGCGGCAGCGTGAGAGCAGTGTCGACGGGGAAGGCACCGAAAGAACCGGCAACGACGAGCCGACTTCCAAGGTGACAGTTGGGCGACGACCAGACCAGGCTTCAAACAGATGCCCAGTGCCCCACCCGGCCGCATTAGGCCCCTGGACACGCCCTCTTATTCTACTTTTGCTTCGAAAGGTAGTCGGCATCTTTGCGTACTGGGTTTGGTGTTGCACTGCTTTTTTCGAGTCACCAGTGTACTAAGCTCAACTACGCGGTTAACAGCCTATGTGAATTTTGTTAGGGTTGTGGCATCTTAGAACCAATGCAGGGTGTGTGGTTTGGGGGAGACATTTTTCGGCACATCTAAGAAGGCGTCAGCGTTGATGAAGCGGCTCATTGGTGTGTTTGTTGTGAGTGCCTTCGAGTAGTGGACGTCAATAAGGTGTATTTTCAGCGAGGGAATGAACATGAGTGTTGTGCGCCAGGTGTGGTCCACCTCTTAGGTTTGTGTAGGTAAGGCTATCCGAATTGCCACCCTGAATGTCAGGGATCTAGCTGACAGGTGACGGCAGAATAAGTTGTACCGTCAAGCGACCGATGAGGATTTAGACATTGTGGCAATGCAAGAAACCAAAGTTGAGAGACAGGAGCTCACCGGCCGTATGGGGCAGCCCTTCGCATCGTGCAACGATGTTTGCGTCTCCCACGCCGTGGGGTTATCCGCAGGCTTTGCGCTTTTAATACGACGAAGTCTAGGGGTAACACTACACACAGATTCCGCGTTGGAAACGGGGCGCCTTGTCGTGTGTGATTTCTAGTTGCGTGTAAATGAATGGCGCATCATCTATGTGTATGCCCCCAACAAGGCCACTGAAAGAAAGTGTTTTTTTGAAGATTTAAGGATATGGGGCTGCGCAAAGCGTCAAATAATTATACTGGTCGATTACAATTGTGTATGCTCTGCGCGAGATAAAAGTAGCCCGGCACACTTTAGAGACGCAAGCACGGCGGTATTGAACAAGATAGTCGCCGACTTTGCCTTAGCAGATTTAGGTGATAGCATGAGAAGTGCAGGCACCGTCCGCTACACGAATTTTCAGGGCAACCGCCATGCGCCTCTCGACCGAGTGTATGCCTCGGTAGATCTTGTTCCCTATGGCGACGTCTATCAAGTAACGCCTGTTTAATTCAGCGATCAGTGCCTAGTGTCCATAACCCTTGAAAGCAGGCCGAAATGACAAAATGGCGTTTGTTGGGGCTTCGGAAGATGAATAACAAACTTCTCCAAGATGCGGCACTCGTTGAGGTGGCAGATGCCAGCGCACAGTGGAATTTTCCTTCGGAAGATGAGAGCAGTTATAATTTAATGCAACCTCTTTAAGCAGCAGATTAAAATGAAAGCCCTTGAACGATCAAGTGCAATAAAAAAAGGAGAAGACGCGAAAGGAAGCGGTAGCCTTGACGGTTTTCTAAAGTAAGAGTGTGATTCGCCTGGTACATTCGAAGATCATAATCATCACCAGCCTATCTACGCCCACTGCAGGGCAAAGGCCTCTTCCATTATTCTCCAATCACCCTGGTCCCATGCCAAATGTGACCAATTTATCCCTGCAAACTTCTTGATCTCATCTGCCCATCTAACTTCCTGTCGCCCCCTGATACGCTTGCCTTCTCTAGGGACCCACTCTGTTACCCTTAATGACCAACGGTTATTTTGCCTGCGCATTACATCCCTATCCACGTTCGTTTCTTTTCTTAATTTCTATTAGTATTTCCTTAACACGCGTTTGTTCCCTTACCCACTCCGCTCTCTTCTTGTCCCTTAATGTTACACCTATGATTTTCCACTCAATTGCCCTCTGAGTCGTTCTCAATTTAAGTGAGCCTCCAAGTTTCTGCCTCGTAGGTGAGTACCGGTAAAATGCAGCTGTCATGCACTTTCTTCTTCACGGACAATTGCAGGCTTCTATTCATTATTTGAGAATATCTGCCGTATGCACTATTCTGATCCTTCTAAGTATCTCTGCCTCATGGTTCGAATTCGGGGTCACAACTTGGCCTAAGAGATATATTCTTTTACACTTCCACTACCTCGCCCCCGATCCCAAACTGCTGAGCTGTGCCGACGAGTTTGATCGTTACTTTAGTTTTCTGCATATTAATTTTCAGGCCCACGGTTCTACTTTGTTTGTCTAGTGCGGAAAGCATGCTTTGCAATTCGTCGCCCGAGTTACTTAGCAAGGCAACGTCATCAGCAAATATGAGGCTACTGAGGTATTCTCCATTACCCTTACTCCCACCTGTTCCCTATCCAATGTTCTGAGTGCTTCTTGTAAACATGCTGTGAATAACATTTGAGAGATTGTGTCTCCTTGTCTGACGCCCTTCCTTATAGGTATTTTACGGCTCTCCTTATGGAGGATGATGGTAATTATAGATATTGTCTAGTATTTTTACATAATGCTCTTCTACCCCCTGGTTTCCTAATGCCTGAATGAGTACTAGTAATTCAACCTTGTCAAATGCTTTCTCATAATCCATGAAGGTTATATATAGGTGTTCAGCATACTCAGCGCAGTTTTCTATCACCTGATGTATCGCGTGATAATGGTCCATTGTTCAATAACCTTTACGCAACCCTGCTTGTTCTTTAGGTTGACTGCAATCTAAGGTTGCAGAAATTCTGCTAGCGATTACATTGGGAATTACGGTGTTGACGACTGACAGTAAGCTGATCGGCCTGTCATTTTTGAAGTCCTTTATGTAATCTTTCTTATGGATTAGAATGACGTTCGCGTTCTTCTGAAATTCCGGTACACTTGCGGTAATTATGCATTGCGTATACAGGTTTGCCAGTTTTTCAAGTACAATTTTACCGCCATCCCTCAAGAGGTCTGCTATTATCTGATCCTCACCAGGTACTTTGCCCCCTTTCATTTATTTCAAAGCCTTTCTTTCTTCTTCGGTCGTTACTGGTGGAATGTGTACGTCCTCTGAAATAATTTCTCGTTCAGCATTATCCTGAATGTCCCGGGTACTGTTCAGATACCTAACGAAGTCCTCGGCCACTGTCACTATTTTATCCCGGTTTGTGATGACATTGCCTTGCTTATCCTTAAGTGCATACATCTGATTTTTCCCCACGCCAAGACGTCTCTCCACTGCTTTCAGGCTACCTCCGTTCTTTACAGCGTATTCGATCCTCTCCATAATATACTTCCGTGTGTCAGCTGTCTTACGCTTATTGATTAACTTCGAGAGCTCGGCTAGTTCTATTCTGGCAGCTACGGTAGAGATTCTTCTGGTTTGCCGTTTCCTGATTAGATCTTTCGTCTCCTGTGAAAGTTTACCAGTATCCTGTCTAGCCATCGTGCCCCCGACTTCTCCTGCACACTCCGTGATAATTCTTGTAATGTTGTCGCTGGCTTCTGGGTGTTGTATGCTCGGCTTCCTCGGTAAGAGCTGAATATCGGTTCTGCAGCGCGATCCTGAATTCTTCTACCTTACGCCTCAATTGTAGTTCAAAAATCGGCTTCTTAATTCCTCGTTACGGTCCCTCCTCAAATCTAGCTTAATTTGAAATCTTACCCTACGATGGTTACCCTTCCGAACACTTTCACATTCTTGACGACGTTAGGGGTATCGCTTAATATGAAGTCTATTTCATTTTTATCGTCCCCTTTCGGGCTCCTACACGTCCACTTCCGGCTGTCCCGTTTACAGAAGGTATTTATTATGCGTAGGCTATTTCGTTCTGCAAACTTAACATGTAGGTCCCCCCTGCTAGATCCACAGCCCGGACCATAGTTCCCAAACGCCTTGTCTCTTTATTCTTCCCTACTTTAGCATTGAAGTGCCCCATAACTACGGTATACTGTGTTTCTTACTTTCAGCCATTGCCGATTCCACATCTTCATAGAAGCGTTCCACTACCTGGTCGTCATGGCTGGATGTGGGGGCATAGCCCTGTACCACCTTGAGCTTGTACCTCTTATTGAGCATGAATACAAGACCTGCTGCCCTTTCGTAAATTCTATATTATTCTTCTATGTTCCCAGCTATGCTTTTGTTGACTAGAAATCCTACTCCCAGTTCTCTTCTGTCCTCTACACCACGGTAACATAGAACGTGTCCATTTTTCAGCTCCGTAAAGGCTTCACCTCTTCTCCTAACCTCACTAAGCTCTATGACATCCGATGTGATGCCCTTTAATTCCTCAAAGAACACCCCTAGACTCGCTTCACTAGATAAGGTTCTTGTGTTAAACGTAGCTAAGTTCCGATTCCAATGGCGGCCTTTTCGGTTCCAGGTATTCTTAGCACCCTCTGCTGCGTCACAGGTCTAACCGCGGCTGTGGTCAGTTGCTTCGCAGCCAATGGAGACTGAGGGCCGTGGGTTATTTGACGTATTCATTGGAGGTTGTGGCTGTTACTACAACAGGGTGTCCAATCCTGCACTGGTGAGGGAGTGCGTTACCGGCAATGGTCGCCGGGGTCAGGCCACACCCCAATCACCAAGTGCAATTCCATAATTGCGCGGTTTTTTATTAGATATTAGAACTTGAAAAGTACAGCTTGAGGTCATCGACCAGGTAAGGTACCACGGAAGGCTTGTAAAAAGTTTTTTCCTTTTGCGAAGAACCGACTAAAAGAGCGCTGAGTTTAGAAAAAGGTACGCCCGCTGAAACACGATATGCGAAATAAAACTTGATGATATAGTGTACAATGACCGGGGTAATATTGCACGTGTTTTCTGTGAGCATTACAAGAAGCTATTCCCGCGTCACCGTGTGGATGCTGTTAAGTTCAAAGAGGAGTTTACGCGTTTATTGCCAAGCTTCGTCAAAGAATCTTCCGAGTAGAGTACCTCGCAAGGGATAGTGATGTAGACGAAGTGAGGAGAGCTGTCGACGAGTTGAGCCCCGGAAAGACACCGGGCTCCGATAGTTTAACCGCAGCCTTCTACAAGAAGTTTAAAAAACGACCTAAGTCCTGTGCTGTGTAGAGTGCACATAGTCTTAAAGAAAGGGGTTCTTCCGCCTTCCTTTCTGGAGTCGTACATCATTTTCATTCCGAAATCAGAGGACGAAGCCAAACTGCGGGTAATAACTGGTTACCGTCCGATCAGTCTGACGAATGTAGCCTACAAGGTTTTAATGAAAGCGTTGGCTTCCCGCTTGCACACTGGTATCAAAGACATTGTCGGACCCCACCAATCGTGTGGGGTAAAGGGTAGGTCCATAGGCACTGATATCCACACCGCCCGAAGTGTTTTATGGTGCTGCGATAACTTGCAAGGTTCTATGGCCATGCCCTAGATATACCTGGCCAAAGCTTTTGACCAGGTAGCGTACGATCTGTTAAACGTGGTAGAGCACATTAGTGTAGGGCCAGTTGTTCTCCAAGGCGTACGCATGGCGTACACTGGTTGTTCTACCAGCCTCGTTGTCAATAACACTGGCAAATCCATCCAGCTTCACCGGTCTGTGCGTCAGGGTTGTCCGCTGTCCCCTCTGTTTTTTTGTGTGTATATTGGAGCATTTTGTTTGAATATCATTCGGAGTAAGAGTATCAATAGCTTTCAAATATAGTCGTCTGAAGGGCGCGTTTTGGCGAACGCAGATGACATCGCCCTTTTTTTGTTCGTAAGAGCATCATAAGCGTCGCCATGAACACTTTAACAGTGTTTCGTAAGTACAGGGCCAGGGGAGTGAACTGCAAAGATGTTTATGTTTTTGGCACGGCCACTGGGACTGTGCGCCGATTTTGATTGAGTGCATCAACAGGGAAACCACACCAGCAACATACTTTGAAGTGCCTTTGGAAAATTATGTCGACAGTGATACAAACTGGCACAGGCATGCTGTCGAATTGCGCGAAAAAGCTGAGAAATGGAAAGGAAGTGGGCTGTCAATGTTTGCGAGGGCATCTGTGTGTAACTTGCTTTTTATCAGGAAATTGTGGAATGTTGTTCAAGTACTGCACTGTTCACGAGCTAATGTAAGGCTTTACACCGCGTTGTTGCAGTGTTGATCTCGGAGTCAGCGTGGGAGCGAACGAGCCGCACGAACCTGTTTCGGCGCCTGCGTCTGGGAAGGCCTTTCCTTATTTGTTTTTGAGACAAGTTGTTAATAGTTTTTGTTCCTGCGATATGTGAGGGAGCCTTTTCTGCGCACTGTATGCGAATTGAAGCTGTCTATGGGCACTACCCTACTTCGTTGTCACGTCTGTGTATTTTTCTGTTGGCGGAACTAGAGGTTACTTTTGTGAAGTGGTACAGGCCACTAAGTTTCTATGTGCCCGCTTCAGTCTCGAGTATCTATCTAGTGTGACACGTAAGAGATTGTATAATGATCTGGTTGATACAGTACTACCTATTCTACTGTATAGAGTAATGTATCGAGCAGGGCCAGGAGAGGATGTCTTAAAGCGTGTGAAAAGAATGGCTGAGCACCATGGGTGAAGAACGTCTTCTTCAAACTTCACGCTGGAGTTTTGCCTGTAACAACGTTCCAGAAAAAGAGATGTTTGTATGTTCCATGGGGGGTGGACTGCTACCCGTGTAAAAAGACCGAGAGGGTCGAGCATGTGTTTTTGGAGTATTGGGACGGCGACATTTTGTTCGACGTGCTGAAGCGAACCCTAAACAAGCTATTTCTCACTGGACGCTCACGGAATCAGGTTTTTAACAATCGAGAGCGACAATGATGTACCTTATGACCTCGTAATGGTTCTGGCTCTGAACCGAATATGGAAATTATGTATGGCCATACGCCATCGTCACGTTGACGCGAAGCGTGCTAAATAATACTTTGTCGACTCTATGAGGATAATAATTGGAGTTTGGAGAGCTCAGCCTGACCAGCCTGATTGGCTGCCCGTGTTGGAGACGCTCACAATCCTGAAGCAATTTTAACCGTATTTCTGCTAGCGAGCTATCGCCTAGCAGTTTTATCATTGCAGCGTTTGTTTTTGGTTCTGTTTGTTGGTGCATGTTTTTGTCAAAGCAAGTCAATAAAGAAAAAAACGGTCGTAGCCCAGTCGGTTAGACGAATGACACTAACTCTGTGTTGTCTACCACAGACATGCTCGAATCCTGCCGGTACCTATGTGATTTTTCGCTATTGTAAATCCTACGCGCGCGGACGCGGACGGACATTGTGCGATCCTTATGTACTCCGCAGCTAAAAAACAAGGTCTCAATTTCTTTTAAAATTGAGGAAAGGAGATTCATTAGGACGGTGTACAATACTGCTGAAGAACATGTTGCATCATTTGGTTTCTACCGAAATACGTGTACCGCTGTTGCCGCTGCTTTTCTGGCTTCGTGCTTTGGTAAAAAAGTGTCTGTTGGCATTCTGCAGCCGGACCCGGGAAATTTCAACATTTCGAGTCGTTCGAAACAGAAATCAGGAGTTTGCAATTTTTTATATATTCCATGTTTCTACAAATAGGTGCTAGCACAGCTAGTCCGGTAGCGAAGACCCACCAAAACGCCCGCATTTTGGGGGGTAACTTCTCGTGTCGCGAAAAACAAAGAGCAGGCTAACAAAACAAAGAGTTGTCTTGGTGTAGCTGACCCAGTTCCGGGAAGGTGCGACAAAGGCGGTGCATTATCCTCACAATGGTATAAATATGGTGAAAACCTCACTGTCTCTCCTCGATGGGTGCAGGCGACGCACGTTTGGAGCGCTCCAACAAAGCAATAACATACTTCATCACCAACTGGTACAGATCAACCTAGTAACGTAGCGATCGAGCTTGTGCGCATGGACAACCACGTGGCGCGTGGACCCTGGGAGGTGCCGCTAGCGCGTGAGCTTACCCTGACGCTAGGTAAACAGTCGGTTGTAATAAAAGACCAACATGAAAAGCTCTCTAAAATTGGTTATGTAGTCTTTATGATGCAGCCGCGCCTAATTTTTTGTTACATTGCACAGCAGCAAAGTAGACCTTTCATAAGCCTCTTACGAAACATCTGGTGCGCTGGTTTTGAATGAGCGAAAGTCGAAATTGCGACGAAAATGTAATCAGCATTTTACTTTAATTTTATGTTCCCTCCCCATCATGTTATCAAATATTTACGTGAATAATATTAGTGGCTTGTCACAAACAGGCTTTTTTCAGCTGAGCAGGCTACTGGACAGTTGTTCTTTAATTTCAGAAGTTCTGTAGCAGTGGGGGGGGGGGGGCCGGCGAAAGGGGACTACGTTTGGTTCTGATATATGTTGGTGGGAGACCGGATAGGGAAACAATATCAGGGCATCTGAATATAGATGGTATTCTGAAGAACCGAGGGAGTTTACCCATTGGAATCAGCAAGGCCCACTGCAAAGTTCCCAGAGAAAGGACATCACGCCATACATGAGTAATAGGCCACCGCGCTCGTTTTCTGTTTTCGTCCTGACAGATGATCTTTTACGCCTAACTGTGACTTGTAAATCTTAAAGGTGCAAGAGACAAGATATTTGTAACCATTGAAAATCCCCGGAGACGTTACTCGTGTGTCACTAGGTTAAAGCGCTGACGAAGCAGTAAATTGGGTAATATAGTGTAAATGTATCGCTTTAGTTCCGTGGCCCCAAGGAGTACGGTGTGCTCTAGGCCACTGAGCAATTCATTCTTTGGTTTTTAGGCACTCGAAGGAGAATTGGTAACCAATACGAGGCCTGAGCATACTGTTAGGCGGGCGAAGTGCGAAAAAACATAATCGGAGTCAAGAGCCTTCGATGCCACTTGGTCCCGATGACCTTGGTTTTTCCTATGTGAATCTCACGATAAGAAGGATCTCGTTCGGTCCAAAAAAGATACGACAAAGAGTGGCCTGAGCAGAGTCGCCGGTGCAACAGCGGGGTCGTGATAATCGTAAATTTAGGTCCAAGGCAACGCGGCGCGACATAGAATGCATATATGACATTCCCGCAGATTTCTGCCCCTTGCGTTTGAGGAACAGCGAACGCACGAGGCTGGTCTTCCGATTAGGCTATTCAAAGACACTGATGCAATGCCCAGCGCACAACTGCTCAGTATGTACTACATTTTCACAAGGCTATATCAGATTGTATTGAGCCCGTTTTATGAATTGAACAAAGCAGAGTGCCTAGAAGTGTCTCAGCCAGCTGTCAACTTGAAGTTCGCCGGTTCACACCTACTAGGTTCTTGAAAAAATGTCAGGCAATTGTTCGTATTGTTGAACAAAGATTACACAGTTTTCAGCAGAAGTTTTTCCAGAAATCAAATCAAAGCGTGAAAACGGGGCAATGTACTCACCGTAAT
This sequence comes from Haemaphysalis longicornis, assembly GCA_013339765.2. NCBI lineage: Eukaryota > Metazoa > Arthropoda > Arachnida > Ixodida > Ixodidae > Haemaphysalis > Haemaphysalis longicornis. The sequence goes on along the minus strand of CM023451.1, from coordinate 27,991,627 downwards.
TAGAAAAAAACATGTGAAAGTATTTCGGCACACGAAAAGAATCTGAACATTTATAGTGTGTGCCCCAGTGTTTTCGCCCTCAAGTGCAGTTGGCTAGAAACATTTTTTTTGTTTCCGTTCTCCAAGTTTTCTGCTACCCTTTCGGTGTCACTGAGCCCATTTGCAGAATTATTTGAACGGTAATAAATACTTGTTATTTTAAAGGTTATGGAAACCTGTTGACGGCTACTGAGGAGCAATAGCTTTCTATAACTGCATAATATTTGCATAAATGAATTTCTGTTCAAAATAAAACAGGTGCACTGAATTTTTTCTAGGAATATGTCGATGTCCTTTAGACAGTGTACCACTGGGTTTCTTACATTTTTCTTATTACTTTCTGACGTTTATTACATTTTTCATAGGACCCTTTAGTTTTCCCGATTGATTGCAAGAGTGACAATGTTGTGATATCCGCGCTCTGATTTCTGTGGGTACCTAGTTTTATAAAAACGCAACTTTAACGCGTCAGCGTTCTTGAAACACCAATAAGAATCGGCGAGGTGATTTTTTCAACGATTATTCAAGGACGTTATTCTCAACATAAATTATCAGCTGTGCTGTTTGTTTGTGCCGAGACGGAAGGGAAACCCGAGCCGACGGCACGCACCCGGCGGCTCGTCCAGCGCGATGAAGGAATTACGAGGGCGCGACCCGGGGAGGGGAACCTAAAAATAAAGGCACTCTCAGAGTGAACGCAAGGCGTGTCGGTTGTACCATTCTCGCGCTCCGCGAACACTACATGGTGGCAGCATACATTCGAACCGGCTACGAACGCACCGATGGAGGGGCCGCAAGCTCAGGAAGGAAAAATTGCTATGTGCAGTTTTCAATGCATGCCTCCGGAGCAATTTACTTTCGCAAGCCCAAGTGAGTGGCCGCCATGGAAGCGGCGTTTTGAACGTTTTCGCATCGTGAGTGGCCTTGCCTCGAAATGCGCGGTAGAACCAGTCTACGCATTGGTCTACTTTATCGGCGACAAGGCACAAGACATCCTTGCCTCATTCAAGTTGACAGAGGAACAGACGAATAGCTAAAACGATGTTTTGCAGGCGTTCGAGAGAGAGAGAGAGAGATTAAACATTTGTTTGAAATGAAAGGTCTTGATTGAACTAGGGTAGGTTCCCTCCTTCCAGGGCCCCTGTTTCCTCTGCCCCAGTCTTGGCCCTAAAGATCAGATACTTCTGAACCCCAGGGTCAGAGCTGGCCAGAGCTGCCTCCCATAGCTCATATAACTTGGTGTTGGTGTTTACTGAGGGCCGTATAGTATGACAACCCCCAGGATGCATGGAGTAGGGCGGACATTTCACTGCACTTATAAATGGGTTTGAGAATTTCTCGGGGAACATCTTCGATAGCCTGAGGATGTTGGGATAGGTGTTCGTTTGTATTTGTCTAAGAGACTGATGTTCTGCAGCTGTTAAGCTTTTATCTGGTGGAGGAAAGAGAGCTCTGGCTTTTCTTTGAATGTTGAGTCGCTCACCGAAGGTATTGGGGAGAGGGGTGAGTAAGCTAAGACTACTGGCTGAGCGGTTAGTAAGTTCTCTCGCAGCTTTGTCTGCTCTCTCATTACCCTCAACCTCCTCATGTCCCGGTGTCCAAATGATATTTTGGAACTTAGTGATATATAGAGGTAAAATATTTGTGAGCATTTTGTGGATTCGCGCATTTATAATGTTTTGTACGGATTTCTTAGAGTCTGTAATTATTTGGAGGCTTTTTCATAGGAATTCTCCATACCTTACGGCCAATAGAAGGGCGCCAGTTTCGGCCTCCTCTGTGCTGGTGTTCGTTAATGTGAGGCAGTCCCTGATTACTCCTTCTTGGTCGACGATGACTAGGGAAGCATTGGTCTTGTCGTAAAAGGCAGCGTCTGTATATACAACGTTTGGGTTTTTTCCAACTTTTGGCGTAGGAAATTGACCCTGGCTTTCCTTCTGTCTTCATGTAAGTGGGGGTCCATGTTTCTTGGAATGGGGAGCGCTTTCAATTTCTCTCTGGCGGTGTTTCTTAGGCGTTCTTTGTCGATAATGATTGTACATCTAACCTGGAACCTACTCTTTGCAGAATGACCCTGCCAGTTCTCGTCTTTTGCAGCCTTTCCTTTTGTGAAACAAGGGTAGCTTCACAAATTTCTTCAAAAGTGTTAGACAACGCCGCGATTCATGAGTTTTTCATTTGCCGTGTAGTTGGGAAGACCGAGAGCCGCTTTATATGGAGTACGCAATGTAATGTTGACCTGTTCCTTTTCTTGCCTGTTTAGATAGTGAAAAGGCAGACTGTAAGCAACTCTGCTTACTACTAAGGCCTGCATGATACGCAAGGTTTCTTCTTCCTTCAGCCCTGCTCTCGTTTTTGTTATCCTCCTAACTATCTTTCCAATTTGCAGCGTTGATTTTTCATTTTTGCAATTGTAAAGTTTGCTCTGGCATTGCTTTGAACAATCATCCGATGGATTCTTAATTTATCTTCTCTGCTACTTCGTGGTCCCCAAGCTTGGCTCTTATCTCCCCTGGGCTCCTATATCTGGCGTCGTGGACTTTGATAACTTCAGATTTTTCTACTGCGCACTCTAGGCCGTTATCCCTTGCCAACTTCTCCACCCAGTTCGTGGCTTCTTGGAGTGCCTGTTCTTTTTGAGCCAGGGAGCCTTTAGTGGCCCAGATGGTTATATCGTCGGCCTACAATATGGAACCTATGTCGGGGATGTCTTGGAGTATCTTTGCTATGTTAATCATTGTAATTATGAAAAGCAAGGGGGAGGCAATAGATTCCTGTGTCGTTCCTTTGTTGGCATTTCGAAGGCATCGGAGCGAACCTCTCCAATCCCAATGGATGCTGTGCGGTCTGATAAGAAGGCTTTGACGTAGTTGTATGTCCTCACTCCGCAATGCAATTGGTTAAGTGCTTGTAGAATGGCACTGTGGGACACATGATCAAATGCTCCATCTAAAACTAAAGCCAAGATAAGGTGCTCGCCTCCTCTTGGGATGTTCCGTAGCACTTCTTCTTTGAGGATTAGAAATGCATCCTGCGTTGAGATGCCCTTTCTGAAGCCCAACATGGTGTGTGGTACAAGGTTGTTGTCCTCAATAAAGTTTGACAGTCTGTTCGTAACGACTCTTTCGAATATTTTTGCTACACATGATGTCAAAGATATGGGTCTCAGTGCGTCGATTCCTGGCTTTTTTTCTCGTTTCGGTATTATGACAACTGAGTGCTTCCAATCGGGAGGGACTTCGCCGTTTATCCACAGATTATTGTTAATATATTCTGTAAGTTCTTCTACTTGTCTGTCACCAAAGTTCCTGAACATCGCATTCGTGATACCATCGCATCCTGGGGAGCTGTTCTTTTTGGCAGCCATAATGGCGCTCTAAATCTCCTCCTTGGTGATGTCTTGGTCCAGACGTTGGTTTGGTTTTCTCCTGTACACTTCATTGTAGGACTCTGGGACCTGTTTGCCTTTGAGTTTGTCCTTTAATGCTTCAATGAGGTCCTCGTTCCTACCTTCAAATGTATGGGCTATAGTTTTGAACAAGTGGTTGCTTTCCATCCTCGTTGCAAGGGGGTCTAGCATGTTTGCAAGGATCGCTCATGTTTTTGAGGTGCTTAACGTTCCTTGCAGTGATTCACAAAAATGGTTCCAATTTCGTCTTGCTAAGACATCGGCATATTCTCTCGCTTTTTTAGTGATTTCTGCAATCCTTCTTTTTAGCTTTCGGTTTCTCGTTTGCCTCTTCCACCTTCTCGTCAGGCTATTCCTTGCTTCCCATAGGTGCGCCAGATGGGAGTTGATATTTGGAGTCTCCGTTGAGGTTTGTAAAAATGCTGTGGAACGTTTGTACTTTTTTTTCAGGTCGGCACACCATTCCCTGGTGGAAGTTACTTCCTCCGGATTGCTGTCTCCACTCAAGTATTCCCTGAACTTTTTCCAATCGGTAATCCTAACTATCCCGAGACGCCTCTGAATTTGGACAGTCCGGATTGAGATACTAATTATCGAGTGATCGCTGCCCAAATTCTCTCCTATATTTGTCCACACAACGTCTTCTTCCTCCTTTACGAATGTTATATCGGGGCATGTATCCCAGCATTTTCTCCGCCAGGTCTGGTTGGTTGTTTAGGGTCACTGACTAGAGTTCATATTCAGCTTTCTCGCTCAAAATTCCGACCTCTCAGGAACCTAGGAAACCACTTCAGGAAGTTATATTTGGCACAAAGCAAAAGTCAACGTGGAGATGAACACTGATTTCCAGGATTCTGAATATTTTTGTGCATTCCTGTCAAATCTTACTCCCATGCATTTCTATGGGATAGTTTCCATGGCTCAGGAACCTAGCCGCAAAGCGTGCAAGACTTGAAACTGTGCGCACAGCACGTTATCACCCCCAAAATTAGCAGCGCAAAATAACTTTCAATTACGCTAAATAAATGCAAAGGAATCGCTGTTGAAAGCACTGCCATGAGCGGGAAAGCTGCACACGCAGGTTGCAGATCTCCGCTACGGTAATAATATTGCCTCCCTTTTTCGAGTTACGTTTATGGACCCATTCTCTATGGGGAGCATTGAAGTCACCTAGTACGATGACCTGATTGCCCTTTGATTTCTTGATAGCTTCCTGAAATAGATCCTCGAATCTGTTATCACTTTTTCGCGGGGGGCTGAAATGTTCAGCACAAAAGTGCTTTTCTTCCCTCTTTTCGTTGGGACTATCTCTATGAGAATGGCGTGAGAAGTGGCTATCTCGAGCGCGTGTTGTATGGTTGTTATATCCTTTCTGACGAGAGTAGCCATGCGGGTTTCTTCTTGTCCTTTAATTGTAGAGTAGCCCAGCAGCCTGGCGTTGTTGCCTGCTTCCTGAAGAAATATGACATCAGGTTGGATTGGTGCTGTTTCTATGTATTTTTCTACACTGTGTTGTTTACGTGGTAGACTTCTGCAATTCCACTGCCAGATTTCAAGGTCATTCTTAGTAGTGGACATCCCTTTATTCTTCATCGCTAAAGCTGAAATCAGAATCACTTTCATACTTTTCTAGGATCTGCTGTTTTTCTTTCCTTGGATGTCCCGGAATTTTTAGTTTTCTCTTACCGTCAGTGTTTCTTATTTTATTTGCATCTACTCATCACTGTACGATGTCGCAACGGTTGTTCATTACCTCGAGCATTTAAGCCAGGAAGATCCCAATACCACTGGGGTCATTTAGGAGACTTTCCGGGACCGAGGGCTGAGGTATGGGTGGGGGCTGAGTTTGAGGAAAGGGCATGCGGTTTTTGGCTTGTGACTGATGGTTCTCGCGTACTGTTTGCCTGGGGAGTTGCCGTAGTTGTTTTTTGAGGTCTGCAATCTCTGCGTTCTGTTTGTCAATTTGTGCTTTGAGCTCCTCAATTATTCGATCTTGCTCTGATTTGTGTGTGTAACTTTCGTATTAGTGTTAGCCAGGGAGGCAGTGACAATGGACCAGCTCACTTTGGGGGGTTTCTTGGTTTCTGCGCCTCTGGAGTCTTTAGCCTTTAAGTGGTTCGAGAACCACTTCCTAGTTCGAAGAAATGTCGTGTACGAAAGAGCAACATTCTTCAGAAGAGAACAGCGGGAAGGGGAAGGTATCGAAGAGTTCGTCACTGAGCTACACCGACTGGCCAAGTTGTGCAGTTTCGGAGAACTGCATGACGAGATGATCCGGGACCAGATAGTCGTGGGCATCCGGGACCGCAAGCTGTCAGAACGAATGCAGCTGGACGCGGAGCTGACCCTCGAAAAGGCCACCAACATGGCGCGACAGTCTGAAGTCGTAAAAGAACAAGCTGCTACGCTCCACGGAGACAAGAAAGGAAACGTGGACAGTCTCGGCAAGACTCGTAAAATGACTGTACCTCCAAGAAATCGAAAGGGGTCTGCAACACGAGACAAGAAGCCGCCTGAATCCGAAGCAAAACAGTGTATGTTCTGTGGCTACTCGCGACAGACTACAGGGAAGTGTCCTCCACATAACGCGACGTGCAACAAGTGCCACAAAAAGGGACATTTTGCCCGTGTCTGCAACGGAAGAGCATCAATGCGTGAGATCATCGGTAGGAATGCTGCATTTCTCGGACCCGTCTCATCCAGCTGCGACGACAAGTGGATGGCTACTGTGGACATCAATGGGTCGCCCCTTACCTTCGAAGTGGACATTGGAGCTGATGTGACTGTGATTCCTGTGAAAACGTACCGGAGATATTTCAGGGATCTTTACCTCCAGAAGCCAGGCAAGGTTTTGAAGTTACCCAATGAGCGACAACTTCCTGTTTCCGCCATGATAACGGCAGACATGTCATACCGCGACACATCAATGAAAGGATGCATCTACAATGTCGTTGGTCTTCAGATGCCTCTCCTCTCAAGGAAAGCTAGCGAAGAACTAGGCATTGCAAAACGGATCAATCAAGTCATCATTCAAAAAAGCGAAGCTGTCAACACAAAGGGTGTTTCCAAAGCTGTTCTGCGGTGTTGGTAAAATAAGCTCGCATACAAGATCAAGCTTAAAGATGCTGTACCGTTAGCCTTGACCACTCCTCGAAAAGTTTCCATACCATTATAGTCGAAGGCCAAAGCAAACCTTCAAGAGGTGGTTGAGCTTGATGTTATCGAGCCAGTTGATGAGCCAACAGAATGGTGTTCTAGAATGGTCATTGTTCAGAATCCTCACGGTGATGCACGCATATGCGTAGACCTGACTTAGCTAAACAAGTTTACAGAGCGAGAAGTTCACTTTCTGCCTGTCAGTGAGCAGGTCCTTGCGCAACTTGCCGGAGCCCAGTACTTCTGCAAAGTCTACGCCAATTCAGGATTTTGGCAGTTTGAGCTTGCGGAAGAGTCTCGAAGCATGACCACGTTCATAACACCATTTGGCAGGTACCGGTTCAAGAGACTACCGTTCGGAGTCAGTTCCGCGCCTGAATTCTTCCAAACGAAGATGTCACAGTTTTTGGATAACCTGGAAGGCGTCGTGTGTTACATAGATGATATCCTGATCTACTGCAGGACCCAAGCAGAGCATAACGCACGTCTCAGAGTGGTTCTGGAAAGGTTACAGAAACATGGCGCCACGTTGAACCGTGAACAGTGCGAGTTCAATGTTCAAAGGGTAAAGTTCTTGGCACACATCGCTGATAACCAAGGAATTCATGCCGACCCGTCAAAAGTGCAGGCTATCATTGACATGAGACCACCATCAAACACTCAGGAGCTGAGAAGGTTTTCTCGGAATGGCAACATACCTGATGAAGTTTGTTCTCACCGCATGAACGCTCTTCTAAACGTGAAAATCGAGTGGGGATGGACATCAGCCCAACAGAAAAGCTTTGAACTGCTGAAGAAAAAACTGCCTGAAAGTCCAGTTCTATCAGTATTCGACCCAGTGAACATGACTAGTTTCAACAGATGCCTCAACGTTCGGGTTAGGTGCAGTTCTGCGACAGAAGCAGAAAGATAGATTATATCGCCCTGTAATGTACGCATCCCGTAGACTGTCAGAGACAGAAAGGCGGTACGCTCAGATTGAGAAAGAAGGCCTTGCTGTGACCTGGGCATGTGAGACGTTTCAGGAGTGTGTCACTGGCATTACAGTTTGCAATTAAAACTGACCATAAGCCGTTATTTCCGATTTTCATGTCGAAACATTTGTCGGATATCACTCCCAGGCTACCATACCCAGCTTTCTCGCTCAAAATTTCAACCTCTCGGGAACCTAGCAAAACCACTGTAGGAAAATGATATTTGGCATAAAGCTAGAAGCCAACGTGAAGATTAAAACGCAAAAGAAGATTTCAGGTTTCTGACTATTTGTTTGTGTAATTTGGTGTCAAATCTAACTCCCTATGCATTTCTATGGGATAGTTCTCATGGCTCAGGAACCCAGTCACGCAACGTGCGCGACATGAAACTGTGCACGAAGCAAGTATTCACCCCAAATATTAGCTGTGCAAAGAAACTTTTCATTTCGCTAAAAAGTTGCAGAGTAATCACTGTTGAAAGGACTGCCATGAGCGCGAAAGCTGCACATGAAAGGCTAAAAATGCGGATAATGCGGATAATGACACATGTGCTGGGTGAGGACCTTGTTTCTGCTGACACTCTGTCTCGACAGCCGCCACCTGACCGAAATAGCACTGATCTTGAAGGGGAAGTTGAATGCTACGTTAGAAGCGCAATTGCCTGTCTTCCGTCAACTGACAACAGACTTGCGGAAATTTGACAAGAGCAAGCGGCAGATCCCATTTGCAGCACGTTGACCAGCTACCGCAATCATGGATGGCCAGACTGCAAAAAGCTCCCTTTCAAATGTAAAGATTATTGGCAGCACAGGTCAGACATAGCTGTTCGAGATGGCCTTGTCATGAAAGGATCAAGGATTATAATTCCTGGGCCCATGCGCAAAGAAATACTCGCGAAGATACACAAGGGACATCAAGGAATTTTTAAGTGTCGAGCAAGAGCCCGAGAGTCGGTATGATAGCCGGGTGTATCGACAGAAATTGAAGAGCTTGTTCGCGGATGTAGACAGTGCGTTAAAGAACAGGGATAGAGAAATGAGCCGTTGATGCCATCTGACTTTCCCGATCGACCACGGCAGAAAGTTGCCATGGACATGTTTCAATGTGGAGGGAACAGCTACTTGCTTGTGACCGATTATTATTCAAGGTATCCCGAGGTCGCCCTGCTTCCGAGAATGACAGCGGAAGAAGTCATCAATCACGTGAAGTCTATTTTCGGAAGGCATGGCACGCCTCAAACAGTTTTCAGCGACAATGTACCTCACTTCAAAAAACTTAATGGCTCTGCTTTCTGCCAGTTCACGGAAGAATTGGGCTTCGAACACGTAACAGCAAGCACCAGGTTTCCTCAAAGCAATGGCTTCGTTGAGGCAGCCGTCCGGATAATAAAGAAGAGCCTACAGGAAACGGGGGACATTTATGTTGCTCTTCAGGCGTACAGAGCCGCGCCACTTGCCAATGGCTTTAGCCCTGCGGAGTTGTTAATGGGAGGGCGTCTGAGAACGTCTGTTCCGGCAGTGTCTAGTTCGCTAGATCCCCCTGTGGTCGACAAGACAGCGCTCCAGGCGTGGTAACTGCACCGAGGAGCCCAGCAGAAAAGTAACCACGACAGAAGGCACGGGGCTCGGATCCTCCGTGATTTAGAGCCGGGAGAAACGGTGTGGATGAAGAAGCAGAACAAGACTCGAATGGCACTTCCATCGGCGGGGCCTCCGAGTTCTTGCATTGTGGAGACAGACACAGACCAACTGAGAAAGAACCGAATACACTTATCCCCAATCTCTGAAGTTGAGGTTCCACACTCGTCGCATGAATCAACGCCTGGGAGAAACCCGCCAGCTTCGCAAGATGCAAAGAGACGTGAAGTGGGAGAAACGCCGTTTCAGGACGACCAAAAGCTGCCAGAAAAAAATCCCAGGAAAGTTCATCCGCCCCACAAGGCTGCAAAACACCGAGTGGACGCGTAGTCAAGCCTGTCCGTCGCTTGTAAAAGGGAAGGCTGTGAGGGAAAGATGTGATGTGTGTTTATGCTGACACGGAAGGGAAATGGCTCAGTCCGCCCGACGAAGGAATTACAAGGGCGCGACCCGGGGAGGGGAACCGAAAAATGAAGGCACTCTCAGACTGAACGCCAAAGGTGTCGGTTGTTTCTCCCGCTCCGCGAACACTAGAATCAACTTTAGAAACTTTAAAGTACCATACATTGCCAGTAGTATTCAATAGATATAAAAAGTTCAAATGGGTTTGTATGTTTGACTACAGCCAGCAATTTGCTTTACGTGTTTTGTTCTCAATGAAGAAATGATTTTTTTACGATCACCCTATTTATGCTTGTACAGAACGAAAAAGCATCTGTGGGTCCAGTAGTCCTGTGCGAAGAATGATGCCTCATGTTGACATTTTTATTTCTTCGGCAGATTCTTTACTCAGGTTGGTGTTTTTCATTTCTTCAGAAGATCTAACTTTACTTTTATAAAAAAGTCACTGCTCTCCTGCGTTAAAACCACGCCGATGAATTTTAAAATATGCTCTTTCTGGAGAGTAAGCGAGTCCAAATGAAGTCATTAAACGCACTTACATCTGCCTGCCTGCACAGCCGCATTGGAATTCCGGGGGTACGTATAGTGATCGATATGCGGATATGGAAATGACAAGTGTAAACCATATTGTAGGCCTTAACTACGCCCTAGAGCTCCGTTTTAAACGTCAAATGGCTAAAAATTCACACAATGCTTTATTGTTTTGTACTACATTAGTAAACCAGTATCTGCATCGCAATGAAACAGCAAGAAATATGAAGAATTGGTGTTCGTGCCACAAAGTAACAAACCAAACTAAAAATAAAGATGGAAGGAGGAGCACGGGAAATGCAAGGAGGTGAACCAGGTTTCGGTTGGCTACCGTACACATGGGGATGAGGATACGGCAATGGAAATGAAAACAAATGAGAGTGATATATGTCAAATCCGATAAGATAGGAAAGAATCCAGAAAAGAAAACAAGGCATGGGAATTGTAAGTACGAAGACAGTAGTAGGCACGAGAGAAAAAAAGAAAATGCACAAAGTTAAATAGGCAAACCGCGAAAATTGGCGAACGAAGGGCGATCAGCCTGATAACGTTCCTACAACCATTCAAATAGGCGTGCGTTTTACAAAGAGTGAACTAAGGCCTTTGTAGACTCATGAAACTGTGCCGGGCAACGTCTAATGTCCTGTTATTAACATGTACCATTATTGAAAGGCGCCTAATTTGGCGGTACTTGTAGGTAAATGTACCACAAAAACAAATACATCCTATGCCGCATCCTGATGCGCCTGTGCCTGCTGCCCGACAAATGTCTCTTTTATCGTTCTCCAGCCACTCATATCCTGCGATGCCCCAATCTGTTTTATGCCATCAGATATTCTAATTCCATCTTCTTATACTTCTACTACCGTCTCTCGGCAGCCATTCTGTGACGCTATGCTGACGCAGTTATCACTTTTCTCTTGTCAAAGTAGGTATCCTCATCATCGTGTACGTGGGCCCTATGCATCCACACACGCATACAGTGTTACATACCAACAGAGAAGCGCACACCCGAGGTTGCGGAAGGGTGAGCGCCCACACTTTTCGCGTACAGTTAGGCTTCAAGGTATGCTTCAGTTCTCAGGAAACTAGAAGAACAGTAGGGGCTGAGTAACTTTTCAAATTTAAACAATGTACTACAAAAACTGTTTCGCCCTTTTTTGCGTAAAATACGCCTGCGTGTCTTTTAAACCAACATATCATTCGTCTGCGTCTTTCTCTAACTTTTTTACATTGCCGAGAAGAACCTGTCACACAGAAAAGAAACCGGTGCAAAGTCGTTGAACTATTGCTAGCAAGGAAAGTTCGGTTCCCTAGAAAAGCACTAATATGCGAGATTTCGCGGCTGAACAGCTGATGGCGTGGCTTGATTAATATCTTATTCCTGATTTGTTTCTTCTTCTTTTATCTGGTGGTGCATAGCCAAATGCCAAGAGTAAAAAGGGGCATTAGGTCTGACGTCCACTCGCGTGATATTTGGCGGAACTTACAACTATGCAAACGTACAGGGGAAATGGGTGCTGATATGACTGGTACAATACGTCTTCGCAAAAGAACGTATTTAATAGTGTTTCAGAACCCAAGTTATTTCTTAAAATCGGCGCGTTTAGGAGGAGTTCTCGCATACATTTCTGTTAGGGTTACAAGTGCCTAAATTCAGTTCTGATGCACGCAGCTTCTAGATTACCTCCGCCCATCGTTTTTCACGGTTCACCGTTACCGACCGACAAATGAAATTCCTGAAAAGCCTATGTAGCGGAGCTTTTATTATTGACGCATTGGGCATTTCCCGCCTTATTTTACACCGACTGCTTTCCAAATAGGCGGTATATTTTCAGTCAAGGTAGTAAAATATAATTGTAAAGGCGCACTTGTCTCTGAAAATTTCTACTCTTTCCAAAGGCAGCCGCACCTTGCGGTACAATGAGCTGTACCTTGCTGGGTGTGAGGAAGTAGCCGTAACTTTGCGTCTTTGAAGAACATTTTTGTCCAAGAAGACGGCCAATTCCTATGGTGGGACTATGTGCCACGAAGAGGAAGAGGAGGTGTGCTAGGGGATTCCGGCGAAGGGGGACGGTGTGTTCCGGATTGCCTGGCGGTGATCGTGAGCAAGAGGGCAGCCTTCGGACCGGACGCCGTTGTTCCAGTACCGGGTGCGCGACCGTGGTTCCCCTGTGACGGCCTAGAAGGCGATGGCCAGAGAACGACAGCACGGACCAGCGCCCCACGACTTGCCCACGTTCGAGGAAGTTCCGCCGGCGCGCCGAAGACGCTCCAGCCAATCTGCACCCTCCCGAACAGCTCATCCAACACGTCAGAGTGTTGCAGTTGGCCAACTTGACCTCCGTTAAAACGGACTCGTGTTTATTTTTAAGTTAGCAGCCCTAGTTAGTTTTCTTTTCCCGTCGCCTTTCCAATCCGCGTGTTCTGCCATAACCCAACCCTATAAAGCGTGCCATCTTCAGTTTTTCTCTATGTTCCGGTGCCGTGTCTCGTTATTCTCACGTCCGTAACGCTGGGGATTGTTAGAAGAGCCTGTATTTCATCACACTGGGCAAGTCTTGACCCTTACCGCAGGGGTGCCTAACGTAATACTAATAAGAACCTTAGTAATACGTGTAATTACGTGTCATTTCATGTAGAGCAACTGCCAACATAAGTAATTCGTCGTGGTTTAAAAAAGAGTTGTAATACAAGAACACAAATAGAAAAACAGAGGACGAGCGCTTGTCAGCGATCGTCCTGTAGAGTTCTTACCTTTGTGTTCTTGTATTACTGCGCCATTTATAAGCCACGTCCAATACAAACTCGTCCAACTCACTACCTTGCTGTATCCGTGAACGCTCTCCGCGCGAGGTTTCACTTTGTGAAAGTCTGAATTTTGGAATAGTGCGATCAATGTTACCCCCAATATATAAAAATTTTTTTATATATAAAATTTTTAAAAAATTATATATATAAATTTTATTTATAAATTATTTTTTATATAAAATATATAAAATAAATAAAAATATATATATTATATATATATATAAATAAAAGGGAGTAGTAGAACTTTGAAGATGGTAAGAACACAAGAAAAAAAAACTTCGAACAAGGAAAAAAGCACGATTGTGGCCTACTTTTCAGCAAAGCGAACTTGCTTTCCTCGGGGCCTGAGGAAAGCAAGTTCTCTTGCTGAAACGTAGGCCAAAATCGTGCTTTTCCCTTTGGTCGAATTTTTTCTTCTCTTATATAAAATTATAGAAATTTTATATATATATATATATGGTATATATATATATTATAGATATAAATATATATATATATATATACATAAACGCAAAGCCATGGACAGCTTTTCTTGCGCCTCGAGTTGCTGAACAAAGATTTGTGTTGCGATCGTTCTTTAAGGTTTCAAAAGGCTACAATTTTTCTGCTGCGTCTTGCGCGTTTGCTCTGTTCTGCCTCCGTGTAACGTGGAATGCAGACGACAAGAGTGGATTTTGACGCCAGTGTGTTTGCTCGTTTGCCTGTGTTATCCAGCTCCCTTTTGTCACAGGCGGTGCTCTCGCCGTGGTTGTTGCGTATAATAGGTTTGATCTCCCGCTTATGTCAATCTATCGCTATGAGCCGCTGTATAAAAGGCTGTTTCATGGCTTGCGCCACTGACGCTGTTGCATACATATTTAGCGAAGCTGTTTAACGCAAGAGCCCCATAAAATTTTCTGTTGAACGGGCAATAACTCCCAGCGTTGAACGTTTAAATGGAGGCATAGTTCTCCGGTTGCTTATTGTTCAGCAGCAGATTTTGACAGCTGTCAGCACTGAGCCCCTTCGGAAGTGTGGAATAGCGGGATTGTCAGAAGCTACTGCTAGCGGTGAAAAACAAGAACGCCGAATATCGAGCTGAAAAGGCAGCCATAAGGCACCGGTAAGACAGGAGTACGCGGGTCACGACGCGCAAAAAAGGCCGCAAAAGCTGGAAGAACGAAAAATATTCTTGGGAGGAACGAGACGGGATAGGAACAGCATGAGGAGGTGAGCGGAAAGAGAAACGACGCATTTACTTGCAAGGGACACCGATAGACCATCGTCTTTCGCCGACATTTGCGACGAATGGATAGGGTACGCGGCCAATTTTTCTAGCCAAGCTTCCTACTTCTACGAACAGTTCGTTCTTTCGCGGAGTGCGGGACAATAAAATCTCCCAACACAGCGGAGGCGACAGTGGAGGAGGGGGGTTTACTCACGCAGCAAACGATTGATGGCGCGGCACATTTACCCAGCGTTCACCGCGCGGAGTTGCCTGCTCACCGGCCGGCGTGTCAGCAGTACGGCCTTGTCGTCTGCTTTAGCGACAGTAGTTTTGAGCGTGTTTTGGCGCAGCTTCCCGTCCATTGCGCGCTTGCTTCGCCCGCCTTTATTAGCTTGTTTGACCACACCTCCTGGGTAACCCAGACCCGAAGGCATTAAGTAGTGAAGCTGTGTGCAGGGCACAGCGAGCCCGGGGTCAGTTATGGCTGTATGTATACAGTTCTTCCAATTACGTAAGTACATCTCTTCATCGCTACATAGTTTGTGTCGTCTGCCGCAGCGTTACATTTGGTGGAGTGTGGTTGTTTAACCCCATCCTGGCCCCCAGTTTCCCATCGCATCGGCGTGGACGCAACTTTCATGGATAACGAAGCAGCGCCGGCAGTACCAGCCCAGGTGAGACCAGGATACGAAAATTTTGCCGGCCCCGTGTCCCCAGCCCGGGTGACCCGAATGAAGACCAGCCGTGAGGAGCCATGCCAAGACAAGCCAAAAATTTCTTCACCCGCCCTTCCGTCTAACGAGGTTCCAGGACCTCCGGAACTTTGTCGCAGACTGAAGCCATTGTTTTTGCATTCACAGGCATAAGCACCGTCATCATCGTCGTCCTTGTCGGCAAGCAATTTGTCACTACATTTTCATTGCAGCATTCATCCGCATCCAATCATCAGCTTGCCTCGGCTTTGACCGGGACCGTCGTCTTCGTTTGGGGGGGGGGGGGGGGAGGAGGAGGTGGGCGGTGATGTCACGGCACTAGGAGGGCAATCCCCCTGGCGCCATGGCCCTCCAACAATAAAGATGACGAGGAAGAAGCTTCGCGCGAGGTGCAGGCAGCCCGCGCTCAGTTATGCCTGCATATACTACCTCTCCTTCACCAACTTCCCTTCTTGTTTTATTTCTCTAAATACTTTTCATGCTTTCTTTCCTTTATTACAGCAAAGCTGTAAATGGCTAGGATCCAGCAGATCGTCTCCGGTCCCAGAGCGATGTAGACAGGAATCGCTAGCGAGCGTAGCGCCACGTTGCGGAGCCCACTCAAATCCCCGGGATCGTAAAACTGCTCGCCACACCCCCGGGGCATGGAAAAAATCATACAAAATTAAAAAGGTCCTAGGGCCTTCATAGAGCACGCGCCGTGATTACCATACAGCGCTATAATAAATTTCTACCCACGATTCCTGTGTGTTTTGTAGCGTAAGCTACACTGGCCGAGGTTGAGCAGTTTCGCGTGTGCCGTGAAGTGCCTTTCTGCACAAGCGCGAGGGGCATTGGATTGGATTCGATTGGAATGGCTTGGCTAGGTTTGGCTTGGATTGCATTGAATTAGAGTGGATTGTGTTGGATTGTGTTGCGTAATAGCCGTGGCAGACGCACTGGCGCTGGCGCGTGCCCAGGTGTGCGCCTCAATTGCGCACTAGCCAAGTTTCAGGCTGCGTCGGGGCCGCTTGATAGCCGTTTCACGTGGCTCGGGAAGAGGCGTGCTCATCATGCGCGAGGAGCAGTGACTAGACAGGACTGGACTTTCAGTTAATAACCAAGAACAATGCTCAGTCGCAAATTACAAACCAATGTGTTTTGCTTTGTGCACCCCTTGGAATACGACCCAGTCAAACCTGACGTGGAAGCTCGGCACCGCAGCCTTGCTGGCCATCCCTCTTCACGGGGTGGAAGGGCTCTGAATGTTTTTTTATTTTTATTTTTATGTCGGTTTCAACACTTCCTTATGCTGCGCGTCATGTTCGAACAGTATTTTTTCTTTATGTATTTGCCTAATATTTTATTTCATTCCTTAAATGAAATAAAATTTTCTTTGTTTCTTTAATTTGTAATTTCTCTCCGTCAGCGCCCCTTTCCTGGCCAATCCCCTGAGTGGGTATGAGCCATATCTTTTGGCACCACCACCACCGCCTGCATATACAGTCGTGAGCTTAAGTATACGGATAATGGGCGCGCCTACCAAAACTAACCGATGCGCCGTCTGGCTGCGTGGCGCCTGCTGTCGAGACCGCGCACAGCGCAGGCGCGGCCAACAAGTATTCATGCACTCACTATCACTTGCTCCTTCGCCGCTGCTTCTTGCTTCGATATACAGCGACGGGAGAACCACGCCCAGCAGTTAGGGAAACACTTCCAGGTGCCGCCCTACCATTTAAAGCGGTGCGACTCACCTGATATGCAATAATGGTGCTACGCTGTCACGCATTGCGTGCTGTGGCTGATAGGGTTTCATGCAGTGTTTTTGTTCTCTTTCACTTCTTTTTGCCTTTCCGCGTCAGAAACCACTTGTTATGGTGATGTGTCTAAGCAAATATTACGTTTAGGGCACATCAAAAAAGAGCTACGTATCAGGTGAGTGCTAGAACGAACAAGAGCTACGTGGTGACGTCGTTCTGTGCGCTTCTATAGGCTGCTCTTGCGGGCGTTGGTCTGCTAGCTACTACGTTGCTTAAGATTCGACAAACGTGCTTAGCATTTCGGAAGCTGCTCTGGGTTTTTTATTCCCGTACGAGCTGTGTAGTTTCTTCCGGTCTTTGCTGACCATTTATTTTCCCGTGGTTTCTTTAGATTTTTTTAATTGGTCCTTGCTATAAGGCGTGAGCGGCAACATATTTCACTAACCACAGCCTTGGAACGTACTTAATATTTTCGCGCGGCTGATATTCCCATAAAAGTCACAAGTCATTTTCAGGTATTGGGTAGTCATATCCCCGAACTCGCCGTGGTGGATCAGTTGCTAAACCGTTGCGCTCCTGAGCACGAGGACGCGGTTACGATTCCCGGCCGCCGTTTTTTCTGACGGAGGCGAGAATCAAAAAATGCCCGTGTGTTCGAGGTTTCAGCACACGTTAAAAAACCCCATTTGGTCAAAATTAATCCGGAGCTTCTTATACGGCACGCCTCATCGCCTTCGTGGCGTCGTCGTTCCGTTATACACTGCAATAAATCAATCGATCACTTCCACCGTACATATTTTTGTACGCCGTACATACTCGAAACAAAGCCGCATTTGTTGTTCGCGCTGCAAAACAAAACCAACCCCTTAATGTGTCTGTCTAGCGTCAGGTCTAAACGAGGCGACAATTGAATTGCCTCGTGCTTGACATATTCGGAGGTGACCACTGATTTCGCAAGACATGGGGGGCGGGGGGGGGAGCGAGGAGGGAAGGCTCAACTATTCTAGCGTTCCAATGAATTCGCGTTTCAGTAATCGCACACACAGGCTGCGGGTTAACTTTCCCTGTGTTTTTCAAATTCAACAAACAGTTGATCACTCGGTGGACGAATTTGTTTGAAGTATACAGCATAAATATACACTAAGTATGTTCACAAGCTGCAAACGGTGTCGTTGGAAGTGTGTGGTATCAGATAAGGCCCCCTGAGTTTAGCTTCAGCCTGATTCTGCAGACTCTCTGTGGCATATGACGATGTTTTGAAGGAGCCTCGGACGTGGAATATTCTATAAATCCGTCTCCGCGCTACGCGCGGAAGATACGCGTAGTACATCGATTGCGACCGCTGACTTCACGACAAGACCACCCAGCATTCAATTTTTGTCGTGTGCTTATTCCTGTTTAGATTTTGCATTACCCATAGTACTTATTCCGTCGAATTTTCATAATATTTATGCCACAATGGCTCGTCCATGGTAGTGATCAATATCTGAGGTATGAAGCGTAACTGGCGTAGTCAGGTATGAGTGCTCCGCTAGATTATGTAAGCAGACAAAAAGTGATTTACATCGTAGTGTAAGAAACACTGCTGAAGAAACACTGCTCCCAGAGGTACTGTTAGCAAATTTCAGAACAGTAGAATTACAATAAGCTCCACGCATATACCGGTTTCGCGATGGCGGCCTGTGACACACACCTGGCGCTTACATGGACCTATTGTACTACACTAAGATGACGTCAGAAACATTTGCGCTCTCGTAAATACACCACATGTGCAAACAGAGTAACTGCTCTATATAAATATGTATTTCCAACGCATACAAATGGTAAATCTCGGCAGTGAACGTGTCGCATAGGCAGCGACAGTGGTGAGCCGGCCGGAACCTCCCACGACTACTTTCGAAACGGACCGCTAGGTGCATTTTAGTTGCGTCCCTACAGGCAGCGCTCGAGGCGTGCATGTCTAACCCCTTCATTATTGACAATCCAGCGCGCAAAAACACTGTCCTGTCTAACTCTCGTTCTTTTTTGTGCCGTGTTTTTGCGCGCTGGATTGTCAATCATGAACATTCACCAACTCGATCAAATCACAGTCCTCTTGAACTAACCCCTTCAGTTTTTATTCCGGTGTCATCGATTTACTCGGCGCCGATCTGGGCCTTCTCGTCACCAGCGCTGACACCCCTTTCATAACTACTTTCCCCCTCAGCTACACCGAACACCCTTTGGCAAGTTGCGCAGTCGACAGCTAATGGTAGTGGTGAGGTTATCAGATGATTGCGAAAAATAAACAGAGTCACGGTTGGGCGTGAAAAATGCACTGACGAATACTACACACCCTAATATAAAATTTCTTCGCAGCGCAAGCTCCAGTCTTCTAGGTCACGGCGTATGTCTGCTGCATCGGATGAAGTGTTCGCGTGGGAAGCGAACACACGGGTTCACTGATCACGCGGCGTGCGTGCACTGCTCTGCTGCACGGCGGCGTGAGCGGCGGCGTGCGCTACTCTGCTTCTACATCGCAGTGCGGCGCCGCCACAGGCCAGCAGGTTGAAAATCGTGTTTGAACCTCCAGCGCAATTTTCGCATGGTTCGGATTACCCCACCCAAGGGAGCAGCGAGCATTTGTTGCATATCGTGTTTGAACCTCCCACGCAAACGTCCCGTAGTTCGGATAAGCGGAGAATAGAACAGCATCAGGCGAAAGGTTCAGGGTGAGGGCTGTCCTTGGTGCGACGCATGAGACATGTGTGAGGGAAAGGCAGTGAGAGGCATGAAGCCGTAGCTGCCACCCGCCGCGGTGGCTCAGTGGCTAAGGCGTTGCACTGCTGAGCACGAGGTCGCGGGTTCGATTCCCGGCCGCGGCGGACGCTTTTCTGATGGAGGCGAAAAGCAAAAACGCCCGTGTGTACGAGATTTCGGCGCACGTTAAAGATCCCCAGGTGTTCAAAATTAATCCGGAGCCCTCCACTACGGCGCGCCTCATCGCCGTTGCGTGGGTGCGTTAAACCCTACAATCAATCAACACCGTAGCTGCCAGTGTCGTAATCCACCTCACCATTCGCCGAATGCTTCTCTCCATTTTCTTTCTTTCCTCGCTGCTGCGTTCACTCACTCGGTCACGCGGGCTAAACAGACGCCGCTCCCGCGAAGCCCAACTAACGGCTGCCAGAGGGCTGCCCCCTAAAATGACCGTAACCCGCAGTCGCCCTTTCCGCTTAAATTCTACTTCTCCAAGTAGCTGCAAATCCCTCCTGGTAAAAGAGAATCTTCACCAGCTAGAATGCCGGCTCGAGCCCATATTCCTTATTCAGCTTGGAAAACCTTTCGAGGGAAATTTTTGCCATTGTCTTTCACGCCAAAGTTTACGCGATGATCGCTTGCCGGTTTATGCGCGCACGGTTTGAAGGTAGAAAAGAGGGCGTGCATGCACAGGAAGGCTTCATGCCGCTACCGATTTAATGCCAGTTGTGTTGGTAGGAAATTTTGATGTCGGAATTAAGTTAGTGTGCCGTCCTCCTTAATTGAGTGGTTCGGGTGCGGGTTTATTTGTTTTAAAGACATCTTACAAAAACCGTTAGATGCATATGAGGGGGAAAGAAAACGGACACCCACATAATTGCACACGAGAAAAGAGCTCGAGGGGTTCCACGTTTTAAATCGTATGGGATGGATGAATGCGGTTTGTTTGGACGAAAAAGAGCAAGATTTGAAGCGCTGACTTGTCCCGAACACATGTACGAATGGACAAAAAAACAACAGAAAGCTGCTGGCACCGCCGTTAACGCCTCAAGTTCAGCTCGCCGAGTAGCGGCGAATTCCTGCCAGATGAACGGGAACTTTCCCGCTTGGAACGCGGGCATGAGCCACACTCACTTCTTCAGAGGGCTTTCAGGGTACATTTTAGACCGATTCTGTCAGTTCTAACCCGGCGCACATGACCGGTTGCCGGTTGATGCGCGCTCGGGTTTGTAGTGTATAATAGTGAGAGGGTGGACGGGGCGTGCACGCGCAGCTATAGGTTTAATGCCGGTACTGACGAATGGCATGTCCGTTTTAATAGTGCGAAGTTTAAACGCGGACGTTAAACAGCCCATTAGGACCTGTCCCCAGTCCTCAGTGGTACAGCGGATTTGGTGTATGTGTAAGGCTATGTTCAGAGTGCCGACGCAAAAGCCGTATCGTGATCTATGGACGTAAAAAAACGGCATGTCAATTAGTTCGTATGGCTGAGACATAAAATGACGTCATTCTTTAACGTTATTACGACAGTGCCAGCAACAGTGTGACCCCGGCATTTCACAAACACAAAGATGCTTCAGACGCGGGAGGGACACCGGTACCTCCATGTTTATCTGCAAGAACAAAGCTTTGATCCTTCATAGGTCCATTCTGCTAATTGGCTAGGAAGTATGCTCCATCGCACTGTACGAGAAACGTGTTTTATTTCGTGCACTCCCTGCGCTGCTTCCAGCTTTGCAGGTCATCCTTCAGAGAGTGGGAGGGGCACTAATTATTTTTATTCTTCCGCAACACAAGGTCGCAGCCGGAAAGCATACCCCAGGGGCACAGAAAGTGTTTCCCAAGACCGGCCCGTCTATGGTCGCTTTCTGGCATGTCCGGCCAGCATCCAGTTCTGGCATCCACTGATCATACGATTAACGGCGAACATTTGGCAACCAGTCCTTCAGTATTTCTCCGAACGCCCGTGTTCAGATGCACAACGGCAGCTACCCGGCTGCCAGATATTCAGTTCACTTTCGGCTGCCGATGTTGAGAAAGACAACGGCCGAAGTACTGCTTTAGGACATCCGTTTCTCCTTTAGGAAGCGGTGTTCAGCCGAAGCACGGCAAGCGACCGGCCACAGAATATCCGTATTCTTGTGGCAGTTGGTGTTCCAAAGGACACCGGCCGGAGCGCGGCTTCCGCGCATTCGCTTTTTCAACGGGGAACCACGCCTCCGGTGGTAGAGTATTCGTTTTCTTCAAGCAAGCCGTGTTATAAAGGAGACCGGCCGACGTACGGCCCCAGAATGTACGTTTTTCATTCGGTGAGCGGTCCTCAAGCGAATTACGGCAAGCGAACGGCCGCAGAATTTTTGGCAGCCGGTGTTGAAGAGGAGACCAGCCCACGTAAGGCATAAGGTTATACGTCATGCTTTCGGCCCGTGGCGTACAGCCGAACAAGGGCACGGGTCAGGGCGCCGAGAATTCATGCACAGACGTGTTGGGAGACGACACGCCAGTGTAGGACCGGTTTTTGCCTGGGTGAAGAAAGAGCCGGGAGCCGAATGACGCAGACGCGTTTTTCACCCGCTCAATGTTTCTACGTTTTAAAGGGACACTGAAGTGAATTTGTCAAGCTCCCGTTTTTGCTTGCACTGCGTAGACTGGCTCAAATAGCACACGTTTCATCGTTTATTCGGTTGACACACTCAGTAATTATTTACAAAGCGCGAAAGAAGAAAAAACTACCATGCGCGGTTTGCGGCGGCCGCACCAACTAAAGCGGTGACGTTAGGGAGGAGGGGACCGTGATTGGACGATGCCCAAGGTGAGCAACCAAACAAGTTTTGGTTTCGGTTCTGTAAAACACAACCGTTGGCGTTGTTGGATGGGCATTCTCAATAACTCAGTAATCATCGTACCGCGCTTCTGCCATGTTTTCAGCTGTAAAAATGCATAAAGATAAGCCTCCTATGACGGATGGGAATCGTAGCATTCACTAGCCGAAACCTACGCAGTGCATGAACGCCCTCCGCGTACCCGCAGACGCCCAAATGTTCATGCGCTTTTCCCCCATATTGGAGCTTGCCTCCCTCATGCTTGTGTCGTAAAAAGCGTGTTCGCACCAGGCCAAGGGTCTGTTCATTCTGGCCTGTGCCCACTGCCTGCAAGCAGTCGGTGCTTATGGCAACAGCACGCCAACGAGAACTCGCTAGCGCGCCAGTGCCAGCCTGCGCGCGTTTTGTGAACTAGTTCGTGGAGCCATGAATGTTGCGGCCCAAAAAAAGTGAACTCAATATAGACAACATCGGCTGAAAACGAAAAAGTTAACTTACAAAAAAAAAACATGTGCCCGCGGGGATTCGAACTCGAGACTTGCATAATACTTGCGGTCGCACACCTAGCAACCCAGACCGCTCGGCCACGGAGCGGGCTTCGCTGGAATTGGTAATATAGGGTATATATTGTACAACCAGTTTACAGTTTTATTTAGTTTTGGCATTTCAAGTAGCTTAGGTGACTATTTGCTGTATTGCGCTCGTGCAGTAAGCGTCGCCCGAGTTTCCACAATAGCTCTCGTCTAGCAATTGCATTTCGTAGACGGAAAAGCGTTCGCAGATGCGTTGTCGTGCTGCTGACCCCTGTGCTTATTCGCCCAGCGCAAAAAAGTGCTTCCCGCACCCTAGTTTTACGCTGTACGGTAAAAATATTAGTTGATTTTATTGCCTTAGTACCTATATTGACTTCGCTGACTCTTCTCCCGCCTTCAAAAGGCCTTATATTTTCCTACTGGCATACCAGTCAGCCAAGCGTGGCAAGTGCGCCTGTGTGAAGCGACCTTGACTTGGAGCTAGATACAGTGTACAAACTAACCAAGTAAAGAAAGGCACATTCTACCATTCACAAACGTGTCCTGGCTTCGTTTCAACTGAGCGAACGAATTGTGACGACCCGTCGGCGGCCGGCGGACGAAACGCTGGGCAGACTGACTGTCTGAAGGCCGGGGAGCCGCGCAGTAGCGCAGCCAATTGCCAGCTTATCCCCTCCTGACGTCACACGAAAACGCCGTAGAAAATGGGCGAGCGTAAAGAGAGGAGGACAGCATTTTCGAATTAATTTTTCTACTAAATAAAATCGCGTAAACGCGCCCAGGGTGGTCGAAACATGGCCCGGGGACTCCGGACTACAATTTGCGCAAGTAATCCCGCAATGTTTACATATCACTTCAGTGTCCCTTTAAATGAACGAACTTTGCTTTGCAAGCCGTAATGAGTGTTCTATGTGAACGGGCAAGGTGCAACTACTCACTGGACATTACCAGAGAACCTTTTAGGCCATCGGAGTACCACTTATTGCCACAAGAAGACTGTGGCACACCGACGGATGAGCTAAGCCTCGCCAGTCTTAACCGATACCACGCATCGCCCGACAGCTTCGTCGATGCATCACCTCGAGGTTATTCGCCCCTCAAGAAATGGATAGCATTGGAGACATCGACAAGGCAGAGATGTCCGACCCGAGATGGCGGTGGTTTACCCAAATATCTGCCCTTAAAGGGCGTCGAGCAAGCAGCCACCACGCAGGAGCTCAACCGGTGCCATGTAAAGGACTCGGAGTTTGCGGATCAAGAAGTTTGCGGATATACTTCTTACAATAATACTGCGAAAAACAATGTTGCACTATTTTATTGGTGATAAACGTAGCAGAAGCTATGCTCGTGCATTGGTAGGCTCAACTTCTTGTCGTTCTTCATGGGATATTATGTGTGCCTATTTAGAGAGAGAGAGAGAGAGAGAGAGAGAGAGAGAGAGAGAGAGAGAGAGAGAGAGAGAGAGATGACTTTATTTGATGCCCGAGATGGGTTCTAAAGCGTAGACGATTTGGACGGTCTCCCTCCCTCATCCGTCAGCCAGGATTCTTTGGATCCTCGCGGCGGCTTCGGCCATCCGGACTGCTGTCAGTTGTGCCTCCGGTGTGGAGCTGAGCAGAACAGTCTCCCATGGTTCTGCAGTCTTAATTTTGTAGCTTCTAAGTGTATCTACACCGGATTTGCTATTATAGCCATTCGTATTTTTTTGGAGCTAATTACAGGACCATATCATGTGGTGTAGGTCGGCTCTGCTGTTGCATAAAGTGCAGAGGTTTGAATAAATGTCTGGGTAGCAGCGGTTGAGGGAAACAGGGCTCGGAAAAGTGTTCGTCTGCAACCGTCGCCACGTGACGGCCTCTTTCCTGGAAAGAGTGTGGTGGGCCGGTGGATATTTGCATCTTGATAACCTGTAGTGATTTATTATATCCCTGTATGTGACTAGTCTGTCTTTGTGAGATCTCGTAACGTGTGCTTGTTCTTGGCTTTCCTGCGACGTCTTGTGTGGGATGATGGTGGTTGTGGTGGCGTCGTAGGCTACACAGCTCGGTTGACCAGAGCTCGAGCGGTTGCGTGGGCCAGTTCATTCCCCTGTAGGCCGCAGTGGGCCGGAGTCCATATCAAAGAATTTTTCTTTGGTTAGGGGTCTTCTCTAACAACGAGGCTGCTGCAGGGGAGATCCTGCCTTTCGAGAAGTTAAGAATGGCGGACTTCGAATCGCTTATGATTGTGGTTGCACGGGTAGAATTTATAGCAAAGGCTATGGCCATTTCCTCTCCCTGAGTGGGATGTTCGGCCGGCGTGGATGCTGACGTCACCGTGACGCCGTCATTGCTGACGACTGCAATTGCCATGGCGTTGAGACAAGAGCCGCCGTTGTAGTAGTCGGCTGCGTCAACGTAGACAATCTCCCGTGGCTCACAATGGGTTCGAAAACGTTTGTCAAGGGCTCCTACTCTAGCTAGTCTTCTTTCCACATTTAGCTCTGGATGCATATTCCTTGGTAGTGGCGGGATGCGAATGTATTTTCGCCATTCGTGTGGGAGGTCAACTTCATTTGAGAGGGAACTTCCATTTCGGATTCCTAGTGACTGCAGAATGTGTCTTCCTGTTTTGCTTTTAGATAGCCGTTCTAATTGGGCTGTTTGTTGCGCTTCAATTAGTTCTTCAATCGAGTTACTGATGCCTAGTGCTTCGAAGCGTTCGTTGGGTGTGGTAACAGGTAATCCCATTGCTTGTTTATAAAACTTTCTTAATTAAGCCATTATTTTTACTTTCTCGTCATTTTTGAGCTGTAGGAAAGGAATGCTGTAGGTGATTTTACTAATTACGAAGGTCTGTACGAGCCATATGAGCGTGTTTTCCTTGATACCTCAATTCTTGTTTGCCACTCTGGAGATGAGTCGCATGGTGAGCTGAGTGCTCTTCTCGAGATGAAGGATTGTCTCTTTGTTGTGACCATTCGATTGCAGTGTAGGCCGAGGATTCTAATGGTGTTGACAACTGGGATCTTCTGGTTGTTGGCGTAGACGCAGATGTCGGGATTCGATGGGCCTCTCTTCCGTCGCCTACAGGTAGGCCGGTAGATGAGCAACTCGGATTTTTGAGGAGAACAGTCCAGTCCTCGTTCTCGAACATAATTTTGCACTATGTCTACTGCCTTTTGTAGGGTGTCTTGAATGTGGCCATCGCTGCCGCCGCCGATCCACAGAGTAAGGTCGTCGGCGTAGACTGTGGTGAAGGCCTTTGGTGTTGCTTAATCACTCAGGCAGGCCTAAGAATGAGACATTGAAAAGAAATGGGGAGAGCACAGACCCTTGAGGTGTACCCCTACCACCCAGGGCGAAGTCACCCGACTCAAGGTTGTCGACGGAAAGGGAAGCAGTCCTGTTTGTAAGGAACTCTCGGATGTAATTGTATACTCGCTTCCCCGGGGCTATCTTGGCTAGCCCGTCTAGTATCGCTTCGTGTCTGACGCTATCGAAAGCCTTGGTGAGGTCAAGAGCTAAGATTGCCCTTGTGTCCAAAGGAGAAAGTTCGTCGCCGTCGATTATTTGATGTTTGATTTGTAGCAAAATATCCTGGGTATAAAGCTTCGCTCTGAACCCTATCATAGTGTGCGGATATAGGTCATTGTCGTCCATGTAGTTGCTGATACGGTTAAGAACGACGTGTTCCAGGAGCTTGCCAATAGAAGGTTAAAGAGATTGGTCTTAAGTTGTCAATGTGAAGCTTTTTCCCAGGTTTAGGTATCATGACTATTTTTGCAGTCTTCCAGATTTTTGGAAGGCTGCCTCTCAACCAGCACTCGTTCATGAATTTAGCTAGCGCAGTGAGGGAAGGCTCGTCGAGGTTTCTAAGCGTCTTGTTGGATATGTCATCGGGTCCCGGTGTCGACTTCGTCCGCAGCTTTCGAACAACCGCACAGAGTTCCTCGACGGTGATTGGTCGGTCAAGTAAGGTGTTCTCTGGTCCGGAGTAGTCCGGGAGCTTTACGGGGGGATTGGAGCCAACGTACTTGTTTTTGATTATTTGTATGAGCTCGGCATTTGTCCCGTTGTGCACGTGGAGAACTCTGTTTAAATTCAATTGCTGCACGGTTTTACCCAACTCAGGATTCATAAGGCATCGCAGAATGTTCCATGTTTTGGGGAGCCCGATCTGGATGTCCATGCATTCACACGTTTCATGCCATTGCTGGCGCGAGAGTAGATTAGCATGTTCTTGAATTTCGCAGTTTAATCTAGCTATTCGTCTTCTCAGGGTGCGGTTGTGTTTTTGCTTCTTAAGCCGTTTCTCTAATCCCTGTTTGGCTTCCCACATGTGAAGTAGGCCGGAATCAGCTGTCGCAAACCCGCCTCCTCTGGTATGGTTTTCGTAGATTTCTCGACGTGCGCCTTCAACTGTGCTGACCATGTGTCAATGTCGATTATGTCCGGCATACCACCGTCGTGGTCACACTCAGAAAGTATCAGGGTTCTGAAGTCGTCTCATTCGAACACCTTGATTTTGTGCCCTTTGGGTTTAGCTGGGCCAGCACTTATTTGGATAGATATAATGAGGTGGTCGCTCCCCAGATTTTCCTGGGTGTTATTCCAGGCGACCTGAGATGCGTACTTGGTAAAAGCGAGATCCGGAGTGGTGTCCATGCTGATGTTGTTGCCGTACCGCGTGGGGTGAGCGGGATCAGTTATGACAGAGAGTCTTTCTTGCTGAGTGGTTTCCCAGAGTTGTTTGCCCTTGGGTGTGTCTCTGGCGTATCCCCAAGCCGTACACGGGGCGTTAAAATCACCCACTATGAGTAGGGGTTGCCTTTTTGCGATGTCTATTGCCTTCCGGAAAAGAGTTGAAAAATTGTGCTTTTTTCTGGGGTTACTGTAGACGTTTAGTACAAAAAGGCTATTTTCCGTTGTCTCTTCTCGTGGGAAAAATTTCTATGAGCACGTGCTCAATCAGTGTGATTCCGATGTCGTGTTGTATTACAGGAACGTTTCTCCTGGTCAGCGTGCAGACTGCGGGTTTGTCCTTGCTCTCATCACCCGCATTTGCATAGAAAGCTTTATAATTAAGTAATTTGGCTAACCATCCAACTTCCTGCACTGCAATGACATCAGACGTTTCAGCGACGGAAAGGTTCGCGATGTGCTGTTGAATGTTGCCTCTCTTGCGACGATATCCCCTGCAGTTCCATTGCCATACGGTGTAGCCCTCAATAATGTTGGTGCTGTTGTCGTTATTCCTATCCATGTCGAGACTTGTGGTTCCTACTGACGCTTTAACTGTTTATGGGCTTTCGACTGATGACGGGGGAGCGTAGGGTTTGTGCGTCTTTATGGGGCCGATAGTTGCGCTCGACTGTGCAGGTAGCGATATGTTGGCTACTAGTCCTTCTAGCGCTATAACCCGACTCGATAGACCGTCAATTTGAGTGTTTAGCGTCTGTGTTAAGTTCGATGCCATAGCTTCAAATCTACTGCTTAGGTCATTGCCTAATTTCTCGCCAAGGCTCGTGCCAAAAGTTTCAAGGGCATGCTTGAGATTTTCTTCAACTCTCGCTTCTAGCGGTTCCAAGCTGTGTCCGCTGTGGGGTTCCTTGCTTTTGTTTCTTTTTTTCGGTGGAGGCGGGTTTTGGTTTGGGGATTCAATGGCAACTTCCATTTCTGTGAATACTTCTTTAGTGTTTGACTGGCCGACGGCATCTGCTGCGGTTTGTCTGCTAGTATAGGCCGGTTGTTGGCGCTCCTCATTTTTTTTTCGTGGGCTTCCGGTGCGCTAGTGGCGTTTATTCTTTTGAGACTACAGATCTCTTGCTTGAGCTTAGCATTCTCTCTAGTTACTTGCTCTAATACCTGTTTGATTCTAAAAAGCTCCTGCCTTAAAAGCGTGCTTTCAGAAACGCTGATACTATCGTGTTCGTCCTTTTGTGGTGTATTTGTTTTCTCATTTATGTTGTGTTGGGAGACTGTTTCTGCCCAGCTTACCCTATTTTCACCGCTGTTTCCACTGCCGTTGTCGCTGTCGCATTGGTTCCTCTGGTGGAGCTTGGCCGAGGATGGTGATGGTGACCTGGTAGCGCGAACAGTCTCTGCCCTCCGAGGATTCCGGGAGGTAGACCGCGACGCAGGCCTCTTCATTTCTCGACCACCCCTCCGTGTTTTTGATCGGGAACGGTGCCGCGCGCTGTCGTCCACATGTGCAGAGTTGCTAGAATGTCTCCGAGACGTGCTTCGGGAAGGTCTTGACTGCGTCGTAGAGGACCGCCGCTGGGTTTCGCGGTCCCGCTCCAGCGCCTTGCGTCGCAAAATGTAGGGCTCACAGAACCGCTTGGGACAGCCCTTGCTGGCTGTCAAGTGGTCCCCTTGCACAGGGCACAACACGGGCTACACGGGTGTCCTGGTTGGGGATTCTGCCCACCGCAAGACTGGCAGCTGCGAATGTTCAGATTCGGGCACACGTCGTATCGATGACCCATGGTCTGGCAACCGCTGCAGAATGGCACTGTCTTTTTATAGAGGTAGCACTAGAATTCTTCTCCCTTGTAGTAGACGTAGAACGGCACTTTGTGCCCCAGGAAAGTGATCACGACCGTCCCGGTGGTGCCGAGGCGCCGGCATGAGAGAAACTCGAACCTGGGAAGTATAGGTAGTCTAAGACTTGTTCCATCGTGTAGTGGTTGGGTATTCCGTGGATCACCCCCTTTGCAGAGTCGTATGGGGCGAAGCCCGTAGAGATTGAACGGGTATATTCGGCCCCCAATGGTCACTTCTCGGATTCTGTTAAGGGCTCGGGCAGCTTGCTGATGAGGCGTGCTCACGGTTAGAATGTTCTGGGTTTCTTCTACTCGAATCCGCATGTCGGCTTCTCGCCAGGTGAGTCCTGCTTCTCGCAGAATCGCTTCGGATAGTTGGGCGGGGCCAAGCTTGGCGAGGGCGAGGCCTTCCTTGGGTCTGATAACAAGTTTATATTCGTCTTTCGGTAGTGGTGGTGGCTTAGGCTTCTTGTTATTAACGCTTGGCTTAAGTGCCGGACGAGCAGGGGTGAGGCTTAGGGTGTTAGTGCCACTCACCTTAACTTTACGTCTCTGAGCCCGCCCGACGTGCAAGATCCAGCCTTCGTCGTTGTTGCTTTCGGTTGGGTCTCCTTCATCACATGGGCCGCACTGCATGGTGTCGTCATCGCTTGGTTGTTCAGGCAGATCACTTTGGGGCTGATCCGATGACATGACCGATCTTGCCATCGTCGCTCGGCGCGCACTCGTACTAGGCCCGAAGTTAGGCCCAGCTCGGCGCCCACTGCTTCATAAAAAAAACCGGCCGTGAAAACAGAAGAGGTGCCCTCACGGACGAATTCTTGGTTTGCACAGGTTCCTGATGACTTCAGGCACACGATACAGATGTTTTTAAATTTGCCAGTACAACAGAGCCTTGTGAATGACGAAGCCTGGATGTCAATTTTGTTGCGGTGTTTGAAGGTGAGCTTAGCCACACTTGGGATATGCCTCATTTGCTTAAACATACTCACCAGCAGTTAACCTTGGAAACACGGATTTCTTCAGGTATTTCTTGCTCAACGCAGCTTGTTGAGTTCAAGCACGATTTTGGGGCCTCTAACATAGATAAGCTTAAAATAGTTTACTGAATTTTGTTCTACTCAAAAAGAAGCATTTGACGGTGTTTCATATCACTTTCTTGTTAGTACATTTCGGGCTACAAACTGAATGAATTGGTGATTGCATGGATAGCCGAGTATATCTCTCTAAGACAGCAGTTGGTCAATCTCCATGGTTGTTCGTCCGGATATGTCCCCGTGACCTCAATAATTCCACAAGGCTAGGTTGCGGGCCCTCTTTGGTTTCTGTTATATATAAGTGTTATTACTATTGGCCTCAAAACTTTGTTCAAAATGTTAGCGAATGACTGCGTACTTTACTGGTCTATAGCGAACGAACGTAATTCCGAATACCTGCAGCATGATTTGAACTTAATAACATCCTGGTGTGCTGATTCAGAAAAGCCATTGATTGTTAAAAAGTGTGTTAACGTCACCTTTACTAGAAAACCTTCATTCCATTGGAATACGCATACCCTAAATTACAATGCTTTAAGAACGGCCGGGGAATGTGAATAACAAGAAATTTATTTAACGAGTGTTAGAGGATAAATAGGCACGTCTACAACACAAAAGTTACGGCTGCGCGTGTTTTTGGCTTTCTGAGATAAAATTTCAGCGAAC
Organism: Haemaphysalis longicornis; assembly: GCA_013339765.2. Lineage (NCBI taxonomy): Eukaryota > Metazoa > Arthropoda > Arachnida > Ixodida > Ixodidae > Haemaphysalis > Haemaphysalis longicornis. The sequence goes on along the minus strand of CM023451.1, from coordinate 27,960,686 downwards.
CTTTATCTACCTTAAAAGAACAACCGTATTTCCACCATGTGCGCTCAAAGTTGGAGTACGCAGGTGATTTCTGGGATCCCTACACCAAAGAGCTGGTTGATACGCACAAAAACATGCAGAATAGGGCATTGGGATTCGTATTAGGTAATTTGCACTGTCAACGTAACGCGAGGGAAAGTAAAAGTAATCTTAAATGGTAAGACGGAAAGATCACACATGAAACCTCAAGCTGAAATTTTTTGATAATATCTATCATTCAAAAACTGCAATAGAAGGGGAGAAGTATCTGCAAGCGCCATTCTACATATTCAAAGTGGGACCGGTAGCCTAAAGCAAAAATTATTCACTTTCCTTTAAAGGTGACGCATTGCGCGATTCATTTGATCTTAGGTCAATACGAGAGTGTAAGTATCTTCCCCTTAGGATTGTATTCACTGTTTTTAATAACGATTTCCACCGCGCTTTGTAGAAATATTTTGTTATTTGGTCTCATGTGATGCTTAGTATTATATATCTTTCTGTTGTAATGCATGCAAAAGCAAGCCGGCATCAAATAAATCAATAAATAAACTTGCGGAGCCGAACGTTCGCCTGCGACGGGTTGAAAACCTTACGCATTCAAACTTGACCAATGAAATATTTATTGTTTTATTCGTCGCAGAATGCACGGTTTGATGTATGAATACTACCATTGCTATGTTATTGGTTTGAAACAAATTATGAAATTCTAGCCTTACGCCTATCCTTTCGTGACCACAGAGGTATACAACTGCAGCCACCTGAAACAAGGCGTCATTTAGAACGCGTCGAGAATTTTTTTAACGTAGTACGACATTACAGGAAAATTAACTTCTTCTGGACTATTAACTGCTGTGCACGTAACTGATGAAAACAACATGAAAAATAGATTAAAAATGAAAGTACTTCTTCGACATCTCCTACGATCAGCCCTGTAAAAGATCATCAAAGTTGATCGAGTAGAAAATTTCTTTGCAAGAAAAATGGGCAAATACTGGACATACTTTTTGTGTTAAGGAAATTATATTGAATGCTCTTCAGTGTTTTGTGGAGTATCAAAACGCTGCGTAAAGGCGTTCGCGCCGGTTTTATATACCGCAAAACTGGTCAAGCAGCTGTTGTAAAAATACCTGATTTAGTGAGACCATGAAAGTGGTCAGGAAGGTTGTCCTACACGAAATTGGCTACAAGCGGCACTTTCACCTTAGTGAAGTTCAACAGCCTTCGCCCCCCCCCCCCCCCCCCCCTCTTTCTCCGTTTATTACAGGTAAGCTGCCCTACAGAAAATATCAAGACCTGGACAATACATCGATTCCAGCTCTACAAAGAACTGAATATTTTCTGTATTCGAGTGTAAAAGAGGCACAGCAATTAAAAGAACGACCATTTGTGAGCACTGTTTAATAAATAAATTTTGGTGTCAGCTCATACTGATAATTAAGCCAGGCTGCGCTGAAGGCTGGAGGCTGGGGGTTGCGCGCGGGCTCACTTTGATGTGGGTGCAGTGGACCAAAGCTTTATATGCCTGAAGTTTAGTGTCTGCGTTTGCGCACTTAAGACGACGCTTCAGGAGACCGAGTTTTTTAAAGGATTTATTAGTAATGTACTCAAGATGAGTGTTCCATGTTAAATCATAGCTTAGAAAAATGCCAAGGTATTTTATTGACGACGCCGTCTCAACTATGCTGTCATTAATTGCATATGTGGGAGGAGAGTTGGCTGTACCGGAAGAAAATCTGATGTGTTTGGTTTTTCCAATGTTAATTTCCATTTGCCACAATCGGCACCACTCCGCGAGTTTCATTAAGTCTGACTGTAGGGTAGAAACGTCGGTTGGTGCGGTTATTTCCCTATATACGGCACAGTCGTCCGCGAATAGACGTATTGAAGAGGCAATGTTAGATCCGATGTCGTTAATATAAACCAAGAATAATAAACGGCCAAGTACAGATCCCTGAGGAACACCTGATTGGATCGGGCTTTTTCTGGAAATAATATTGTTGAATTTTACTGATTGGTGTCGGTTGCATAGGAACTCGGAAATCCATTGTGTCGTTTTTTCGTCAAGTTGAAGGTTACGGACTTTGGCTAATAAACGTTTGTGTTGTACGCGATCGAATGCCTTAGAGAGATCTATAAAGATTGCATCTGTAGGAACAGAGTCGTGCATGGATTTATGGAGGTCAGTTAACAGTTCAAATAGTTGGGTATTTCAGGAGTGCTTGTTGCGAAAATTATGTTGGTTCTCGATGAGTAAATTGTTTCTGTTTGCGTGCGCTATAATGTGTGAGTGAAGAATATGCTCTAGTAGCTTGCAAGAAATACACGTTAACGAGATAGGCCGGTAATTGTTAGGAGAGGACTTTTCGCCAGATTTGAATAGAGGTTTGACATGAGCATACTTCCAATCCTCCGGTACACAGCCCGTATTAAGCGATTGCTGAAAGATGAGTGTCCCATGAGGCCCCGGGCTTGTTTTGCAAGGAAGACGTCCTATTGCACGCGCAACATCATTTTCGGTTACGGTAATTGCAAGAAAAGGGTGGAGAATGTCAAGTTGGGCCGGCATCGGGAAATTTAGTGAAAATTCGTCCGCAAATACTCATGAAAAATGATTATTGAAGTGTTCAGCGCTTTCCTCCATTGATAAGATGTCGCCTTTATTGTTCACTAGTGCTGAATCAGTAGGACTTTCTCTAGGATTGACTTCGGCCGCACACGGGTGGCTTTGGAATGCCCGGAGCCCTACGGCTGGAATCTGGCCTTATGAACGTAAGCCGGTCGACTGGCTGACGAACACTGGCCGTTGGTGATCAACGGGAGTACGGCCGTATACGGCAAAAAACCCACATTTGGACACGGGCCGAACATGGCTGCCGGAGAAAGACCGGACAGAAAATCACCGGCCAAAGTACACCGGCTTGAGTTAGACTGAACAGTCCTGTGCTGTTGCTTTCTCTTAGCCAACGTTGGTGTACAGGCTATTGTGCTTGTTTTGATATATGTACACTTCCTTCGAGGAAAACTTCTTTCCAAATGAAACACGCTTGCCATTACATTACAATGAATCCTGTCCTATTGAGCTGCCGCAGCACTTCGCGCCCGGTCACTAAATCCCGCAATTGTTGACATCGCACCTTGTTATAGCGTTCGATTTTGGCAAATGACACCCACCGAATCGAGCATAGCAGCTTATTCATTGCCAATGTGTCGGTCTGTATGCGTGCTTGGGGAGTTCGTATATTTCCCATAAATTGAAAAGCTGAAAAAGAAATACCCCACGAGTATTTGGTTATTTGAAGCACAGTATATCTTGCTTTTGGAGCATTCAATAACTGCTTCGAAATTATCAAAACGAAAAGGAAAAAATGGAGGCCAACTAATTAATTGATAACATGAATGCATCCAGCAGAGCGGACGTGCTCATGTTGCTTCATTTCTTAGTTCCATAAACTCAAGTTATTAGGATGTAGACTACACACAAAACGGCTAACGATTTTTTCCTTTTTTCGATTTTTTTTAAGTGAACGCTCACAGTTCAGTGAAGACTTTATATGAACCATCTTCCCCTACCCTTTTTCCTATGTCCCCCTCCTATAATAAAGTCCATGTCCCCCTCCTATAATATTGGCCTCCTCCTATAATAAAGTCATCCATTCCATTCCATTCCTTTTTTACGAAAGTAATAACCAAATTAGCTCCGGAAACTAAACGCAATCATTTTTATCCGCAATTAACATGCTTTTGTGTCATTGATGAAATTTGGAATTATTGCCGAGTTATCCTAGCAAGCAGAAATGTGGATACTTTAAGGCAATATTTGCAGTGTTTTCGGAAAATCCGGTGACGCGCTCGAAAGTGTTTAGAAGTACACTCAAACCTCGGTACAACGAACACCACATTAACAAAATTTTCAGATTAACGAGCGTTTAAGAAATCCCACGCCGACTGCTTATAGTTTTAATATAAAATTATTCCACTACAACGTACTTCAGAATAGCGAACGTTTCAAAATAACGATCGTTTTATTTAGTTCCGTGCCATGTTAACAACAAACCTGTACTACGAACGCATATTTTCAAGGCCGGAGACTCTTAGAAGTCCGTTAAACAATCGCGGCAACCGGGGCAGGGTGCCAGTACACGACACGGCAAAGCGCAGCGAAGAAGAGGACGTCTTGCAACTTGCTCCGCGGAATGCGGCAGCCGATGCAAGAGGGAGAAAAAAGGTGAGGAGAAGAGAAAAAATGAAGCATGGGTAGCCTTCTCCGTCCCGAAAGCCGCGGCCGCGCTATTCGCGCTCACCCCAAATTTTTACGTTCCGCCGCTGCTCACGTAGCTTGCTGGATCTTCACGGACATCAGCGGAGCTGACAACAGAGGACATTGCCCAGACCGTGAGCGTTCAGGATGAAGAAGTGAGGATGGCAGCGAGGATGGCATGGACAACGATGCCTCTGAGGGTACCACAGCAGCACTCGAAAACTACGACGAGCACGCGACGACTGCGGATGTGGTGGACAGCATACAAAAACTCCGCACATGTCCGGGGAAAAACCGCACGGCCACTGATTCACTCCCCAGGAATGTGTAAGAGTTTGAGTGCTTCGTGCTAGGAAGCTTCTGCTACTCGCGCTAGATGAAAATCGCCAACCACTTTAAATAAACGTGCATTGCTTCATGATCACTAGTGCATTTTTTGTGAACAATGACTCCAAGGATGCACTCCTGTACACGTAGGTCGTTTTAGGCATTGAAATACTATTTGTTTTCTTAAATTTTGCGATTTTCACTATAACGACCTTTCAGAATAACGAGCAATTTTCCACGGTCCCCTGAAGTTCGTTATATCGCGATTTCACTGTAGTACTTTTTTTAGATGGCGGCACGGTTTAGAAAAGAAAAGGAATTTGGAAGTGTCGCAAAGGGACCGACTGAGTTCAAAGTGTTTTCACTGACCCATTTTTGTCTGCAGACTTCTACTTGAGAACAACGGCTATGCGAAGTGCTAATAAAGTGCTAATAAAGTGCTAAAACGTGCAAATAAATTGGACTTTTTTGAAGTATTCCGTCGTTTGTTTGCAGCATACCGTCGACTATAAGCGGGGACGAGCCGACTCGTTACAAGCCCGCTCGTCACCGGACAAACTCGTCTTAGGCCAACTCGTCACACCGGCGTTTTGGTACAGTGCCATCTCGAAATTGGAACTCTCGTGCAAGGCGCCTTTCCGTCGCCTGGATTTCGTTACACCGCCGCCGGGTGAACAAAAGCCTGGAAGTCCTGACAGGAAATTGGAGTTGAATTCATGTCTGAGGATGTTTTCTACAATGGTGAATTCACTACGGCTGTTTACAATGGCGTGGGGAGGTGTGTTCGACCAGCAGTGTGCATGAAAAGGTGTTTTTTTTTGTTTGAGGGGAACGAGGAGGGGGGAGAGGTCAGCGCGACCTGTACTTTAAGGGCTGGTCAGGGGTGTTGAGGTCCTGTATTTTCGTATTTTCGCGCGTATAACCTGCCCTTGCATACAACCCGCACCCCACTTTAGGTCTGGAAATAATAAAAAAAATAAAAATTGGCGAAGCTTCCACGAACTCCCGCAAGGCTTGAACCATAGCTAAGTTCGAGAATTTTTTTCTATGTAAACACTGAATGACACAGTTGCTTTGTTGATTTGATTTTTGTGGGTGTTTAACGCGCTGACGCTAAGCAGGCGACGAGGCGCGCCGAGTGGAGGGCGCCGAATTCATTTTGACCGCCTGGGAATCTTTAATGGGCGTGCACCGAAATGTCGAACACACGGGGTCCGGACAGTTTATCTAGCGCCGTTTTATCGAATGCCGTTTTATCGACGGACGTTTCATCCAAAGTATTTTTCCCGGCCTTTTCGTTTACCAAAATTTGCAGTACGTTTCTTAGTTTCTCCATCGCAATATAATTTGCAAATCTTGCCTCCACAACGAACCTTTCTAACACAATTTGTAGTCTTTGTACGAGTTGTCTATTGTTTAGTGCCTCCTTTTTGTTTTTGCAATGCGTGGAATTTGCCTGTGCAATTTTTTCGTTGTTTATTGAAGCAGGTGCTTCTGTCATAACGAATCTCCTTGTGTCTCTAGTCCCTCCTCTGAAACGGTACCATATCACAGCATTGGGACGTATGGACTAAAATGCCGCGGTATGCCTTGTACATTTTTGTATACACTGCGTTTGCATCAGCGCACAATCTAATTATTTAGCCGCACATGTTCTACATAAGTAAGACACTTCTTAGCGCTTGTGGGTCTAATGTACAAAACCTAACTGGAACGCTAGCAAAAGTCTCACCCGATTTCTGTTTTCCGAATTCCTTATGGGCCATGCGTTAAGTTGCTAAGAGGTTACAAAGAGTTGTCCTACGGTTCTCTATGCCTATCTTTGAACTAACGAGAAAAAGGTTAGTTACAAAATTAGTCACCATACTACTGGCTGGTTCATATTTATCTCTTCCCCCCTCGTTGCACCCCAGCATGTCTAAGGTTTTTAGCCCATATTCTTTTACCTTTTATCCGAAGGCATAACAAAACTGTAAGATTTCAATAGTAAACATAAAAAATAAACAAATAATGAAGGTCTATTCAATTCAGCGTCGTTACCCGATTATACGGAAAAAAATGTAAAATTGAAAAAGATTAATAATGAGCACACAAAATCTAATGTGGCCCATGCGATTAGCTAAACAAAGCACACAAAAAAACTCCCACCTCCCCTCGCGGGAACCCCTGTGTAGATGCGACGCATAGGGGGTTCACGTTGCAGCGTTGGACAGCGGAGGAACGGCGCTGGAACGATGGAGCGGAGTGGTGCAGGCATTTTATAGCGCGCATTACGGTGAGGGGACGCGCCGGCCCCAGTGCGTCTGCCGCGGTTATGACGCAACACAGTCCAACACAATCCACTTCAATCCAATCCAATCCAAATCCAATCCAATACAATCCAATCCAAGCCGAGCCAATACAATCCAATCCTATCCAAGCCAATCCAATCGAATTCAATCCAATGCCCCTCGCGAGAGAGTGTTCGCTAGCGGGTGAGCGGCGGAGAGCACAGCTGGCGCGGAGAGGAGAATGAGGGAGTGGTCGACGCCGACAACGCCGGATGGATGCAGGGACAAGGCGAGTGAATGAGATGCGTTCGCATCTAAAGCCAAGAAAGTGCGCTGTCTGGTCTGGCGTGTTCCTCGAAGGCCATCAAGGAAACGTGAGGTTGGTGAATCGAAGGAGTGTTGACGCATAAGTAGCAAATTATACAAAATCCTGTATTTTTTATTTTAGCATGATCAACAGATGCCATGACGACCTGTTCTACTTTACCAGTTCGCCTATGACGGGATACGGCCCGTTCGTCACGTGGCGTTTCCTCATAGGCCGGTTCGTAATAGGCCGTTTGGTTACATAGGATCATTCGTCATAGGCCGGTTCGTAACAGGCCGTTTGGTCGGATAGGATCATTCGTCATTGGCCAGTTTGCCACAGCGTTCGTCACAGGTGCACAAAATGAATGTCCACGTGTTGTTTTTTTTCGACTCGAAAGCGAGAGCCCAATCACAGGTTTAGTTAGTTTTTTTTGTACTTTGGGCCGTACATCTAGAAAAGCTCAACAAAGAATGCAAGCCAGAGTGAGCAAGTAGGGTGACGTGCTCGAACAAGATTATAGATACGAGTTCAACAACCCAAGACAGAAAAGTGAGACAGAGACGTAGCCCAACAAAGTTCTTGGAAGACGGGCCAGGCATTTGGTTCTAAGTGATCCCGTAATAGGGAAAGTGGTAGCACCAACGTTCTCGTTCTTGGAAATTTTACATGGGCCATTTCGTGTAACTTATCAGTGGTTTAATACAAGTGGTGTAACCAAATATTTGACGCACCTTTCTCCAGTAGCCATCTGCGCATGCGCGGGGCGCCGGTCCGCCAGTCTTAGCCGTAGCTCTCGGGGAAAATAAACAAAACGGCGCCTCCTCAGCTAGCTGCTTGGGGAGCGGATATGCCTCCTATAGGCCTCGTGCGCTGGTATGGTGGCGCCACTGAATTCGAACCAGCGGCACCCCCTGTCGATCGGCGCTGCATCTTTTGCTCGTACCACGCTTCGCCGGTCCGCGTATCCCGTGCGGGAGGGCCAGCGTGACTACACCAAGCGAGCCGTGCGTCAACAGTTCTGTGGCTTCGAATAAATAAGAAGCACTGAGAAATACTTAACAAAATAAAGGCTACTTGACCTGCAAAAAAAAAGAACGACTAGACGCCAGCAACCATGTCTTCGGCATCAACGCAGAAATTCAGACTGAAACAGGACCCTCTATATAGCCCCGGAACATGGTGTGATTCAAATGAATAGTTTAAAAAGCAAGTGCGGCTGGGAGTAGGCAAAAAATATGGAATATAAATTTTAATCCATCAGCATTTTTCGCTAATACCCAAGAGCCCAATCTGTTTAATGTCTGGCATTTGCACAATAACGAACAATGGAAGCTCGAAGTTGACGCGTCGTAATAGTGTAACTGTAGACCATTTGTCGAGTAATGTTAAAAATACATACAGGAAAAGAGAATAAAAATGAACTTGCTATATCGAGAAGTCTAACTATTCACAACAATGACACGTATAATAAAACAAAATTATAAATAACGGGGAGATACAACCCGAAGAACACCAAACATTATTAATACGCACCGAATCTCAAACACCTTGCATTCGCCCAAAAGGGTATAATTATTAAAACATTTATTATATAATAACGTAAATGTATGTTTTGTATAACAAAAACTAAAAATACCAAAAGCTAGAAATGAGCTAATTGAACAAAAAGAAAACCAATTTGCCCCACTCACCTGTTTATTGATTCCAAAATAACACAAAGCAGAAAAGCAAACAAAAACACGAAAAAGTCAGAAAAGCACCAATCTGGCTGCAATAAAAGCCTCAAGATTTACAAAAATGTCTGAGGAATCTATACACACGTACAATTCTTTAAATTGCTCAATTTTTGTTGATATTTCACGTACATAATCCCTTCGTTTCTGTGCTCGTAGGCAAGCACAAAGCGTCTTATCTTTTTTTTTTCGAGGAAGCTGCTGGAAGGCTGTCTGCCGCGGCTGGGGCTAACACACAGTGACGGCGATTTTTAATGAGTAGCCACGGCAGCCAGGCAGAAATTACCCCCGAAGTTGCCGCGTGCGTCGGATAAGCCATCTGTGCGTCCAACGCAGGGCACACCGCAGCAAATAAGACGCTTATTTATATGTTAGCACGACGAGCGCTATTGAAACTGTCGAACATCGAAATTAGTGTATACACGTTACCCGAAAAAGGTGCCCGCACAAATTCGTGATGTGAAATACAGTTTTTCTGACGTTCCTGCGTACGAGGGCAGCCACAAAAATGTGGAGCCAACATATGCTCCGTCAGGCGCTGTTGACGAAAGAAATGCTGGAACCAAGCATTGAGGTGACCGATGGCTTCTCAGAGCGCAGCCTGCGCTCTCCTTAAACGGGCCCTGGAAGGCGTTTTGAGCACACTAAATGAACTAGTGCAATCGTTAGATTCGGTCGTCACCGCCATCTGTGCCAAGTATTGCTCTTTTACGCGCAGCGGAAAGCTCACACTTTTGTTGCAAAGTTTGGCGCTTTTTTCTCACCCTTCCCTTTGTGTTTTTGGACGCCGCCATCTTCACTTGTCTATGTCATCGATTCCAAGATGTTCGTCATTCGCTAGACATCCTGGTATTGAACGACTTTTTCACGGACTTCCGGCAAAGAAATGAGTCGTCTGCTCAGCGTCGGCTCGCTGGCTGATCTGCCAGCGTAGTGCCGGAGTGCTTGTACATTTTACGACAAACGAAACACGTGTAAACAAACGCTTAACCGTTTGTGTTGAATGCAACACGTGCATAACACGACATGTATATTCTCTTACCTGAGTACGTTCCATAAAGAAAGAGTTGAAGCCCCGTGACACTTCTTTCGTGCAATCGCAAATAACGCAATGAACCGAATGGCCGGGTTTGACGCACACATTTTATTCAACTTCAAAACAATCCAGAGACGCGTTTCCAACGAACACAAGGTTACAACATGCGTTGCGAGTCCGAACCGCGACTGACAGACGATGGGTTGCCTCCTCCTTCCCGTGGTAAATTCGGCACAAACCTCGCGCGCGGTTTGCGGGGACGAACAGCAAGTCACCTAACTCTGGCGCATAAGCCGAGATGGCTTTTAAGCACGCACACTGCACATACCCCACGCGAGGTTGAGTCGTACGTCGCTCGAGAAAGATAATCCAGACCATGGGAAGTACTATCCACCCGCAGAAGCACAACGTAACATTTCATCGCGAAACAAAGGCGTCCACAAAACACACACCATCGCCTCCTGTAATTCCAAACGCATCTCGCACTTGTCAATGGGAGTGTGTGGTGGGCCTGCAGTGCCCACATGTCGCGAGTTGGGGCCTCGAGCTCAACCGGGATCACGGAACCGTAACTGACTTCTACAGTGATTTGTGCCTTGTTGCCAAGGCAACAAATGTTTGAGATTGTCAAAGAAATGGCGCTCGCTCCACCGCTAGAAAGCTCAGAGCCGCGGCGGAGCACGTTTTGCCAACGTTGCCGCTCTCCACCACGCGTCGCCCCAAGATGAACTGGCCACATGATTGAAGCGTTTTGTGCACGGGTTCTGTATCGGTTTAAAATGTATTTTTCACATGCCGCCGGCAGGAATTACCACAGCCGCAAAATAAGACCCGGCACCAGCGGGGCCCCATCTGATACGGCTTGGATAAACAGTGCGCGGTGCATCAAAGAGAACGAGCGCACGATCCTCCCCGTGCGGCTGCGAGTTCGCCGCCGATAAAAAGTCACGTGCCGCCGATAGCAACTCCAGCAACGTACACAGCGAAAGGGCAAGGCCAGGCCACCGCACACAAGCGGCCAGATTTTCCGTTCGCTTTTCCACACTTGAGCAGAGTAAACAAAGCTTGCCCGTAGCAGACGGCAGTCTGAGCAGCGCAACAGCGGAAGTACGTCACCGCTGAGGAGCGCAGCATCATGGGAGGGAAGGCCTCGCGCCGTCAACAGCGGAGAGTAAGTTGAGAGGAGGGAACGCGCGTTTTTTTATTTACGATTTCTCGGCTAATACTCATCGCTTTAACAAAATTCTTGCGAGAGAAGATTGTTAATACATTGCTTTATTTGGTAACATGTACATCCATGCATATGCGTTAGGTATTTCAGGACCCCTTTAAGAACATTCGCAGAAACACCAACATAATATATTCTTCGGCGATGTTTCAGGCTTGTTTTTGTAACTGTTGAGCCATCGGAAAACAAAAGTAGGCGGAATTGCTTATTTTTCGCCCGTAAAGGCGCCATTCTGTGATATTTCCGGCCCATGGAAAGGCTGACCGCGCCGCCCCGTACGAGAAATAATATGCCGCCGCGGCTGCCAGGATGCGCTGCCTGCGCCGCTCAAGCGAATTGAACAGCAGTAGAGGTTAGTAAAAGAAGGTTAGAGTGTTAGTGGGAAAAGAGCAGAGAACAATCTGGGAAGACTTGCGGACAAACAATTCAGACTAGCACAAAAATTTCGTAGAAGTATTCTATTTTTATGTTGATTTTTTAAAATTTATTCTGTTTGTATTTTTTCGCGAGGTGATTGTACAGTGGCGTTGCTACTAAGGCCGCTGTGCAAAGCCACCCCGTTACAAAGGGGAAGCCGCTAATCATCCTCAAGTAGCTGCGCACGCTGCATGTTTTTATATCCTCCTTTCTTACAGTTCGAGTGAGTTCTTATGTGCATACAAAAAAGGCTTTCCAAGTAAAGGAGCAAAACTAACCACGCTGTGAGCACTTGGCTACCAGTGAGGGAGCAACGAAAATGAAAAAAAGTGAAGAAAAACGAGTGATACAGCCACTGCAAATTAGTCACGAGAGCGTGTGCCTGCTGCCGTGACATTCATGGGAAAGGCAAGGGGGACGGGTGGAAGTGGTATGGACTGCAGGACCAGGATACTTCCTGCACGGGTTCCCCGAAAGCCAAATATTTTCTTGTGGCGTGCCTTACTGCCAGTTTAACATCGCCGTGGCGGCCGTTAAGAGGAGCGGTACTGCGAAAAGTTGTGCCAAGTAGTTATAGTCATGCCTCATCACCACTGACGTCTAAAAAAGCCACGATTTTCATTTTTGCGTTCCAGTAACAAACTTTCTTAAGTGACAAACTGGCCTATGACAAATGATCCTATGTGACCAAACGGCCTATTACGAACAGGCTTATGACGGATGATCCTATGCGACCAAACGGCCTATTACGAACCGGCGTATGACGAAACGCCATGTGGCGAAAGGGCCTACACCCGCCTATGACAAGTTGGCCGTGACGGGTTCACTTGTGTCGAGTTCTTTTAGACTCCCCCACCTCTGTCAGGGCCTCATTTTATTCCCCCACCTTCTCCTCCCTGTTGCATTCATATAGCTGTAATCTTTCCGAAGTTCTTCGCACGATTTTTCTCCACATACAAACAATGTCACCACACGGTCGAAGTAGGAGTCGTGTGCAAACCACGTGAAAAATTAGTGAAGGACAAGACTTTGGATCACATAATGATGAACCATGGCGACATTTCGCAACACCAACCTACATACACCAATTCACATGGAAGGAATATTGCGCACGGGGTTGCTATTACAGTTGCTACTATAGCGGCGAATTCTACAATATAAACAAGTGGACATAGATGCTTGAGTGCAATCAATGAAGACACAAAAAATTTATAGAATTCGAATAAAACAAAGGTAATCAAAAAAACGGGAAAGACACGTAAACATCTAGGCAGGTTTTTGTAGGTAATGCACCTCAGAGACAATTTAGAATGAAGCTAACTGCCGGTTAGTTTAATGGGACGGCTAGTTAAACAAAATAAACCCCGGAAATTACGATCAAGGCCGCAAAACCACACTTTCGATAAAACGGACGTAATTGAATCGGTAAAACGGCGTCCGATAAAAAGGGAATTTTTTTCGGTAAAATGGCGTTCGATAAGCTGTCTGGGAACCGAACACACGGGCGTTTTCGCTTTTCGTCTCCATCAGAAAAGCGGCCGCCGAGGCTGGGAATTGAACCCGCCTCCTTGGGCTCAACAGCACAACGTCGTGTTCATTGAGCTTTGCTGACTTTTTCTGCGTGTTATTTATTACATGCTTGAATTCAATTATCCTTTGATATAATTAACTCGGTATCACGGCATATTCACCTAACTTCCCACGTGAAAAACGTTGAAAGCACACTCGCTCGCCTACATCACTTTTTAAATCGGCGACGTATAGCACGCGGAAACATCGCTTTAACGTTCCAAAACGAGCTCGTAATACGAGTTTCCCACGTGGCGAATATTTCGGTGATACGAGAATTTCTCGTACAAAATGCCCTGTGACGAGTTGGCCTTTGACGATTGGACTTGTGACGAGTTGGCCTAGACCCACTATAATCAAATAATTTTTTTATCTTCTATCATCGGCTGACCGATCCCCTTTAATCAAATCCTTCAATTTCAACTCTTGCCACAGAAGTGCGCAAGAACCCTCAGTGCTGCTTTCAAATGCAAATAAATCTACTTGAAGGATGTAGTTTGCACGCATTTCGATAGTCAGTGGCCAGTCAAAGTGCGATTCAATGGTATCTCATACTGCAATGGAGTTTTGGAACACTAAATATAAGTGTGGGTACCTCGAACTTGAAAAAAATGCGATGCTGGATTTGGCCGAGCAATTGCGATTGGCACATATGCGGCATACAGCAAACGGAGTTTCATAATGCAATGCAGTACATACTAAGCACAGCAGTATTTGCTAAAACCTGTGTAGTACGGAACGGCGTTCCTGGAACTCGTTCCTTTTGGAGGAACGGAGGAACGCCACCGTTTCATTAAGCGTGGGTGGAACTGCAACGGTAACTCGTTACGCTTACGAAGGAATGGCAGGGGGAACGGCTTCCTTCTGTAAACGTTACATCACTAGCATTTGGTTGTTTTTTATGCGAAGGGGTTAGGGCACTAAGGCTAGTGCAAAACGCAACAAGCCCCCACTGTGTTTCTCTTCGCATACACTGCCTATTATCACGCCTGCCTGCGGAGCGTGCTTTCTCGAAGGTCAAAGTCAGAAGAATAACCATGAAGCGGGGTGCAGCTTGGCGGGCCGGTCACACCGGGTGCGCCCGCCTGGTCCCTATATCGGCTTCAGATGCACATGAGACAGGCGCTTCGGCGCCCCTTTTATTCGTCATACACCCCACTCTTTTCTTTTGTGCGTAAGAGTGGAACACATAAACCGACCAGGAGAAGACGTGACTGTACGGTGTTCATCACACACGTGTTATCTACAGTGCAGGAAGCCGTGACAGCCGAAGGGGCCGTACGAGACTGCTCTCCTGTCTGTCAATGCACACCTGGGTTACCGGCGTTGCACTTACTGCTTTGTACAACTAGGCGTCAAGTTCTCCGCCCTATATTCTCGAAATATTGCCGCTGGCGCCCAAAGCGAGTCGAGATCTATCTGACCTCACGCGCACCAGCAGCCATCCCTGAGAGCTCCAAGCCGATTCTGGCCTCAGACCATCGATCGCTCTACGGCACGGACATGGCTCTCGAACGAGCCCCCGTAAACTTCCTCACGCCGAGAGCGGCCATCGATTTCGTGATGTACCCACTTCCAAGTTTGAGTTGACGGTTGGTTTTCCAATTTTGCTGGGAGTTCTCCGCCCACTTTGCTTCGCATCATAGCAGTGTGGCAACTGTGGTGTATCGTTAAAGACCGGTTCCGACCAGTGCTTCAGCCGGGCACCGATGGCGAGCCGAGTAGGGTATACTCACGTAGGCTTACCAACCGTCCCGGATTATGCGAAAACCTCCCGCCTTGTCATACAACGTCCTGAGTCCCGCGGCGCCCCTGTCGGGACAGTTATATATACCAGATTTGTTCCCGACCGTCTGTTACAATTTGTTTGCAATTCAAAGAACGCTCAACAAGTCGCGTCACACTCAGGAACACAAACGTAGCGCGACCTTGCCCATGCAGAGCTTCAAGTAAAGCTGAACTTCCGCGTGAAGTGCGACATCATTTACGAGTGCATTTTCCAGCAGGGGCGATTGTTGCGAACAGCATGTAGCCATATAAAGTACCACTTTAGGAGGCTGCAACAATAAATAAATAATAGATTTGTCTGGAAGATACTCCCATAAAGAAAACTGATTCCGTTGCCTCCCTAAGTTAGGGTACGCTACTGCCACCCCCCTTCCCCGTCTCGACTTCCTACATTGAAGTGTTGGTAACCATAAGCCGGTGGCTGCTGCCGGGTGCAGAGTTGCTCCGTTACGACAACGAGAAACCGGAGACCAAAGTTATAAACCGTAGCATAAAATTACAGTAGACAAGGCCGCGGCAAAAAGGCAACCATGGACTCTCAAGAAGGCAAAGTAACTCTCTAAAGCTCTCTTGTTGACGCACTGGCTCCTGTGCTCGCACTTGAGAGAATTTAAGGAGCAAACCTCAATGGTCAAACTTATGCGCAAGCAGCACCGAGTTTTTTACCGGCGGTCAAACATAATATACATGAAACAACCATTTTCCGGGGCGAGCGCGCGTTATATGCTAGCACACGCCCATGCGCGCATGCGTAGGCAGTTTGCTGAGATCAAGGGACTGAAGCAACTCATCATCAAGTACAACGTGATAGTACTTTCAAGAGCTTTAGTGGCGCTCTTAAAAATTGCCAGCGATGTGTTTACGTAAAAGCGCGCACGTCTGTTCGACACCAACATCAAGATGCAACTCTTACTGAGTTCAGACATACGGCTCTAGTAAGTTGCCAACATGTTCTCTGGACATTCTTTTTTCACTCATACCATAATATTAAATCATCATTCATTAAACGCGTATATATTGTTTCCTTCGATGCGGTTTCTTGTGGAAGACATTTATGTTCGTTCATGTAACTTTCCATTTGCCCATCTGCAGCGCAGAATCGTGACTGCGCCTTTGAAGACCCACGTGGAAGGTGCCATGTGTTGCATTTGTAGAAGACGAGCGCCACACTTGCAGCTAAAAATGTCTGCAATATGTCCGGTGCTTCCTGAAAAAATCGTGTAGGAGCGTTTTATTGAATTCTCTTTATCTCCAGATAATCGGCTGCCGGCGGTGTTCATATTCGAATAATATACGTAGTGTGATTTGAGTTTTAATTTTCCCACTTCAATTCGCTCAGGATTATCCGACAACACATTATAATTTTAATATTATCAAATGTAACGTTAACGAAACGACACGTTACAATGTTCGAAGTATAACTGGGACGCGTTCCTATCTCAATATAAGAACTTGTATACTGGGAACTCGTTGCAAACTTGAGAACGAACGACGAACGAGCTTTCGTTCCCAGTTTAGAGGAACGTGTACAACACCGATTCAAAACTTACCATATAAGGTTAGCATGAATAATATTTCAAGTTCGCTTACATTCTCAGGGCGCTGGAAGTTCGTGACTACTCTAAAACGCGTTAAAGATGGGGTATGGTATCTATACATTCATATGGTATCTACCACTACACCTCTGTGCGGGATGCCGTGATCCGCCTTTGAGACTGCCATGACCACGTAACGGTCTTCACTGGAGAGCTCATTTACTTTTATTGCCGCAAGACATATTCCACAACTCTTAGCCCCTGCAGCACTCACTACTTCCGTGATCAGGTGCAGAATTCCTGCCATACAGTTCATTCGCTCTGCGGCCTCATCCACGTTTCACTGCAACTTGGCACATGGATGTCTCCTTGTGGTCCTTCTTGCTGCCGAAACAACATAGTAGCGTGGTTTTGAAGCTCCTAGCAGGGCGTTCTGCTCATCGTCTTTGCTCGGTTGCGCCGCTCGTAGGCTCCCAGCTGCGTGCTATAGTTGAAGGTAAGGCTACGAAACCCAGAAAATATCGCGGAACCATACAGGCCACTCACGCAAGTAAAAGGGGAGTGTGATTAACATTTCAACTTTCCAAGTAACTAAAACTTCCTCCGTCTATCTACCCAAAACACGTACAATAGGAGCGCTCCGGGGCATTTGATTCACACAATTGTAGGCTTTCTCCTCTGCTGATGCAGTTGGTTCACCGTTTATTTGTGAATGAAGCCCAGATGAACTCAGATAAAAAATTAAGCGTCCACAAAAAATATAAACCAAAATTTCTCGGCTTGATCGATCATTGTTTAGCTAATGTCGACCGACTATTCAGTTGGTGTAAAGAGACCAAGTGAATAGTTGGTCGCCTTACACCGCTCTGAAGCAATCCGAATAGCGACTCGGATTTCGGGTGGTCGAAATCGGTCGCCGAAATTGTGATCGGTTGTTTCTGTCTTCGCGTCCACGTAATCACCTAAGCGACCCCGACATCAGAGCTGTACGCCGGCAGCTCTGATGTCGAAGAGGGAGAGTGCCAGGGATCTGCCCGCGAGCTGGTCATGAGACACTGTCGTCCTCATCGGTCACCCACCGAGGGTTGACACACTGCAGCCGCTGCACCTAACCGTCGCCAGCGGTTTGGCGTCGTAGTGTTGCACGCGAGCGGTGTTTTTACTTCTCGCGCTTTTACGGGATGTACGTGTCCCTCGTATCTTGCTGAAACGGTTGGGGCGCTTTGTTTGCGTACGAAGCTCTCGGAGCTCGACCCGACATGACGTTTGAATTCACGCGGTGGTTTTCAATAGCCGCTTGTGCTGCTCGCGTAGCTGCGCTACCATCCATTGCTGTTCTGAAATTGGATATAGCGTACTGTTTAGAGGCCACATCTACCGCTCAGACCGGGAGTGGCCTTGGAATCCACGTACTCTGATCCCCAGGATCAGTGCCGCCATAGACATAGAGCATAGAGCAGGCAAAAAATATGCCTACATTTCTTTAGGTGCAATTTTGTGGGATAGCAACCGGCGGAAACATTTCAACTATGCTATTAGGTAACACCTACGAACGTTTTTGTGCTTTGTCAATGATTTGGACACTTGTTTATAAGAAAGTAAATAACATACAACACTCACTAGCCGCGCTTTATTTATGTAGTATGCACTGTATACAAAGAACGTTGAATTATTGTTTGTTATGTACACGCGACAATAAATATAAATTATGTGGTGTTTCTTTTGCTTGATGCTGGTTGCAATGTGCAATATTGGAAACATTGTGTCCCATACTCATGAATGTCTGCATTAGTATGTTTTCTGCGCTTGCATATTTCGTTGAACCTGCTGTCGCTTGTGAAGTGCTGAAGGGGAGAAGTCCGGTCAAGCATTGTAAGCTTGTAAACGCTGCCTGTCTACTGTCTACTATGAATAAGTGGTTCACTTCACACAACTTTACCTGCACCTTTGTGAGCCGCATTGGCTACTGTGGTAGGATTTCCACTGCTGAGCGCATCCGTGTGCTTTCGATTTGCGATGGCTACGAATTTTTTCCCGGCAGTGGCAGAGTACAAAAAGGCAGCATTCGAGCTTTATGCATTAGATGAGTAGGCTTAGTTTTTTAATCGATTGCTTTTGGTCTAGGGCAATTGAGCACAAATATAACTCTGATTGGTATATGGATTAGAGATGAATGCACGATTGGCTCCGAAGAACATCTAAAATGCATTAACCGCAGTAATTATGACATTCAGAATGCGTTTATGGTGTTTCCAATATAGGTGGTGTAATACAAGGAGGTGTTAAACGCCCATTGAAAGATTATTCAACCACAATTCACGTTTAGCAGGGCATTTGGGGGAGGATTTGTTATATGGTTTTGTTTTGATATCCTGCGCACTTTATGAAGATTACAAATCGAGAAATATTTTCTCCATTTACCGATTAACACGACTACGTCTTTAACTCTAAATCGTCGTGTTCTTAAAATTTTTATTGTGATTGACACAAGTTTGATCGAACGAAAATTGCGGCGTGCAGCTATGTGCAGGCGCCAACGACATTTTGGCTGCGTACCGTCCGAAGTTCATCTTTGTAGCTCAAGCGTTCTTCCAGTTTTATTATTCCATTCCTGCCAGAGCGTTAAATAAACCTGAATATATATTTCACCGTATACACAGAAACACGATGATTTTGAAGTGTTTATTTGCCATTCTGCAGTGTTACCGCGAACTACAGCTGATAATCTGGCAGTAACTGCCATTGATATATTACACTAAAGCTTGGCCTTCTTGAAGAAGACCATGGCTTCGACATTTTAGTGCGGTGACACCAACGGAAACGTAGATTGAAGGCACTGTAGGGCTGCGAGATTTCAATTTATACTCAAAAAGAACCATACAATTTCACCTTCGACTGAAAATAGCAACCCTGAAAAAAAATAATCGCCCCTTTACCTAGACCCCGTGACGACGAATATTTTGCGAGTATTTTGCAACGAATATTTTGCGATGAATATTTTGCGATGAACTCGCGAATATTTTGTTATGATCTCCCTCATTATGAAACATTAGCGACAGACAATAACAAAAACTTGGTTCTGGATTTACCTTAATCGGTCCAAGGTATCATATCAAAGGTGATAACACATTCTCAGTGTATTCTCACTGATTGTTAACTATGGAAATTTACAAGAAAGAATAAATGATTTTGATGCGTTTCTCTTATGCAAACGTAATTAAAGCGCAGAGTCCAAAGTAGTCTTCAAAAAACAAATAAAACCAAAAAATGGTCCGACACAGTAACCTAAAAAAATGAAATAATATAAGGAAACCGTTATTCACATCTACGAATTCTTCCTTTTCGGCCACAAAAAGCAATTAACGTTGGAGCTTGTCCGAAAGCACAGATTTTAAGGAGCGGAAAAGAATACTGTCTCAAAAGAGACAAAACGCTTCAGTTTTTTATCGCTTTTGCTATTTTGTCGACCACCGCAAAGATATATAATATTTTTATGTATATATGCATACATACATACGTATGCCCCAAATCCATCGTCATGCCAGGGGCAAAGAATAAACCTCATCGAGACATTCCATATTATAGTGGCGAAGACCCTTAGGGCTCGCGTGTCTACCGTCTGCTGCTGTCGTCGCCATCGACTTTGTAGCCACTGTACTAATAACGCACATGTACACTCGTTTACCTAACGCCTCGCGCTTCGACGGAACGCGTACTAAAAGGAAACTGTATACTTGATAAAACCGGTTCAAAATAAATTACATGATTTAAAGCTTTCGGGAATGCTTTCAGGAACGTACACATGGGCGTTTTTGCTTTTCACCCCACCAGAAAAGCCGCCGCGGCGGCCAGGAATCGAACCCGCGGCCTCGTGCTCAGCAGAGCAACGTCGTAGCCACTGAGCCACCGCGCTGGGTACAAAGCTGATATGCAGCACCTCATTTCCTTTAGCAGATGTTACTCGCTCTCCGCATTTCTCTTCCCTGAGAAATCAATAAATTCCCATTCCACGGAATCTCCCACCTTTCACCTATCGGCACGGTTCCGGCATTCAAGACGTCTTCTTCGAACAGCTAAATACGACGGGCCTGTTCCATGCGTGCCACTGTGATAACCGAAAGACTGGCAAGAACAAGACACTTAGTTTAAATCGGCATAAATCGGAATGACTACGCTCACTTTTCCCGTTGCTTTGATGTCTGCGCTTGTGTAGCTTGGTGCTGTAGCTCAGAACTAGCACATTAGCATGGCTAGGACCCGCTGTCTCACCCTTTAAAAGACACTCCTCTCCGATACAGTTCTGCCGACTCACGGATGGGTTTCAGCGAGGGCGTCCGCCGCTCTAGCCCTGCCGTGACCGATGCTTATGGGTTCGTGATTCCGCCCCGCAAATTCCAGGATATGGCTGTGCGAATCCTTGGTTTCGCTTTCTGTAGAGCCAGGTGTGTGAGTTCTAGTGACGTCGCATGAGCAAGTATGGTGGGTGTCGCTTAACGATTTGTTTTCCAACAACCTTCACAGCGCGGATTTTTGCAAATGTTTTCAAACGCTATTTAAAGACTTGCCTAAATACCTGTTTTGCGGTCTCGTAAAACATTTTGTTGGAACCGTAATTCTATTTTTGTGAGCTTAACTTGGATGAGTGTGCGCTTTGTAAAAACGTGCATCTTGTGCAAAAAGATTGCATAATCCTAAATGCAGTATAACTCTCCACATTTTGCAACGCAAAATTCACACTACAGAAGACGTGGTCGCAGATAATAATATTTATATTTGTTGTTTACAAGTCATACTTTTTTCTGTAGGTTCAAGTAAAGGTTTCCTAGAAAATGTTTGGGGAATGCAAGCAAAAGTGGCGAATGGAGTTAAATCTATTAAAGCAGTTTATTGGCCTGAAGAGAAGTTCATTTACCTTTTACACGCCGTGCTGCTGAGAAGCACCTACGCATTATGAACTATTTATTTTCTGTACATACAATTGCATGAAATTTCTCCCAAAATGCTATCGCCTAGTAAACAGTCGTGGCTACAGAAAAGCGCATTCTTTGCATTGCCAAAGCGTACTTATTGTGGGCGACTGAAAATATACCGCACATCTTCAAGTGTTAACCTCGCTTGACGACGTGTCATCTCAGCCCCAGTAACTTAGAGCAGACTATATTTTTTTGCGGAACCTTCATTTTCCCTCCTAGAAGTTAAGCACTCCAAAACACCATCTGTGGCAGTAGGATGCTTTAGATTTTCTAGTAGTGCATCATTTTTTTTTCAGTTCTTTTGCTGTTTCGTTTCAACGGTGTATTTTACATACTGCAAAACTATTTCTAGAATATTTCGCCTTTAAGAAACAAGAAAACAAAATTACCCGGTATTCTCGAAGACCAACCCTAGTAGTATGCGAAGCAATAATGAGGTAGACTGAAGTTTCCATTAGTTTTCAGTTTGTCGTTTTCGTTAACGTTCAGCTTCGCGTGCCTTTGTTTTATCAGAAGCTTGTTGACGTAGTTTGAATGAGTGAAGAACATAAGGCGCGTTCGTAGCAGATGATCCCGTCTCGGTTGGTAGGGCAGTGGGAAGAGCGCCACATACCTCCCGTAGCGGCCAGAGAGTCGTGGCATCGAAACCGGACGCCGCTATTTCTTCTTATAGTAGACTGCGCTGACGTCAACCCAAACGCTGACGGGGCCCATGAGACACGCATGCGCAGTAGAGTGCGGACGGCGGACAACGGCAACGAAAACGAGGGAGGGAAGAACAGAGCTCCAAGCATGAGATGCTTCGCATCTAAAACAGTTTCTACATTAGCCAACCAAGTGAATTCGGAAAGCGTTTTGTATATTAACATTAGCCAAAAAAGTCATACGACAAAAATAACAAAAAATTTGCACGGCTTAGAAAAAAAGCGTTTACAGAATGAAATTAGGAACATCCAAAGTAAACTTCAACAGGATATGTAATCACAGTGTGAATGGCAGCACGAAGTCCTAATTGCGAAACAACAGTTGTTTCAGCAGGTTGAAACAATTTTTCTACTCTTCTTTGCTCAGTGACTAAATACTCGGAAAATAGCAATCTTTTATGACGCAGCCAAAGCAAGATATCTTTTGCGTTTCAATTTTCAACTATATTGTTTGATGGGATTTAGGGGACTCTCGTGGAACAATATCTAACAAAATCACCAGGATGGAGTAGGTTTCAACAGATGAAAATTTCACAGTCACCTGAAATGCTGCCTGGTAGCGTTTCGAGTGACTCCCTGAGATGCACCCGAACTGCAGCCAGTTAGTTGTTGCAGCGGCTGCACCAGAGAGGCGGTGGGTCCGGGTTCAAATCTTGACCACAACGAATTTTGTTTCCAATGAGAAGTTTCCGAGAAACCTGTACAGCTACTCTAGCAGCCGTATAGTTCCATTTCAGGTGGATGTCAAACTTTCCTTCGCATTCAACGAGTATTTATCATGTTTCCTTCGGGGAAAAGGTGGTTGTTAGAGTAAAAATTTGAAACCAATTTGCACCTGTTTAGCCGGAGCAACAACCCCAAATTATTACCACACGAGCGTTTTAGTGTAGCAATACCTTTGGGGCTCCGGCTGTTGGCGCCTCCTGCAGTAGTCTCCCGTAGTAACGGCACTAATACACCGGAATACTCGATTTCCAACACGTTGCTCAAGAACGTAACGCGTAATAAAAGAAAAGTATAGAATTTATAAAACCACTTCAAAATGAACTAACATGATTTAAAGATTTGCAGAACGCTCCCTGTCGGGTGGGCCATCCCCAAGCACAAGCAGAAGCTGTTTGTACATGGGTTATAATTTGTGCTACACTCACGTACCTACCGGTTCCCGACGCTAGGCCTGATCGGGACGGATGGTTGGTCGAGCCAGAAAAGGCACACTTACCGGGTGCAGGGGCTTCGTTGATCAACGAGGACGAAGTCGACGTTCCGTCCAATAATAATGAGTTTTGAGGATGGGAGGGCTAACGTGGTTTGTTCACTTATCACCTTTATACTGGTGCCTTTTGTAAGTTTGGATGTCCTTAGCTTTCGGGACTTGTGCTGAGTTTGGTGATGCTATATGCTCGGGCTAAACACGTAGACCTTCTCTTTTTCTAGGAGAGCAATTTTGGTACTCCACGCGACGTTCATTTGTTTCCCGAGGGGTTTTGTTTGCAAGCTTTTTACACCCTGTCAGACAGGATGCCTTCGGGCGTAGGCGTTGTATTTCTGCGTGACAGCTTGCACCGCAAGGCTCGTTGTACGTATAGGATCGGAGGGCGCGTTCTAGCAGTTTTGTTTTGCTTTCTCGTCGCGTACGATCTGTTGTTGTGTACGCACGCACGTAATACTCTTACTCTTCCTTTTTCGCATCCCTCGACGCGTTAGTGCTCGAACTTTACCCAACATTTTTGGTGGGTGATTTTAAGTGTTATCCACCCTTAGCGTGATGTATGGGAACGTCGGCCTGGTCGACCCATTCGGGGTGCCCGGGTGTTAAGGCGCCTGATCGGTCAGTTCCATCTCTCCAATGCATGAGTGCAGCTCCATGGCGACAGGTTGGTTACTACTTGGAAAGGGGACAATCTAGCAGTCGGCTAGATACGTTTTACTTTCCAGCCGAGCTGAGCTGCCACGTGGAATGCTGTGCCGTCTTCTCCTTCCCAAATGGGGCTTGTCGCGTGTCCAGTCACCGGGCTATGTTAGTGACCCTTAACCTTGGCAACTGTGCGCCCCTCTACCAGATGTGGCGAATGGACGAGCGTCTGCTAACCGACAGGGACAGTTCAGCAGCACTTAACGCTACGTTGACTGCTCTGTGCCACTTCACGTCTCTGCCTTCGTATAACAGCCACTAACGTGTGGTTTTAGTTAAGGAGGGTCGTGCACACAAATCGCGTATCACGGCCGCCCTTAACGACACGTTGTTGAAGCTCCGCATCGTACAGAGAGGGGGCACCTAGTCCTGTGCGATGCGGGACTACTTAAACCTGCTTAAGCCCTCTACGATACCTTCTTGCGGTAATCATCACAAGCGGTGTACCGAGCACAGAATTTGGGCAGGCCCATCTAGGACCCCTCTGAACTCAGGTATATAAGAGCTGGATCGCTTGACGAAGGTGGGTTAGCTTCTGTTCCATAGATCAAACTCGCTGACGGGTCGGATCGCACAGGGATGAAGATATAGCCGAGGTCTTCGTGAGACATTTTGTAGCCCTATTCTGCACCGAGAACGCGTTGTGGGATGCACAGGTTTTTGAGGACAAACTTAGTGGGTTTTGTTGGGTGCTGCCCTACGTGCCAGATCACCTTGTTGATTTTCTGCGTGTTCCCGTCGATGCTGACGAGCTGTGGAAGTGTGTTAAAAATAATGGTGCCTCGGTGCCTGGCCTCACGGGATTCCTACTGGGTTTTACAAGACTCTTTTACCGCAATTCAGGATGCGCTCTTCGAAACCGTGAACGGCTTTCTTCTCCACAAAGTAAGGCCAGAATCCTTCTTCGGAGGGGGTAGAGTAATCATATTTGCGAAGCTAGGTGGGGATAATATGCAGCCATAGGCCTATCGCCAAATCACACTCCTCAACACAGAGTATAAGATCGTAAAATTCATTCTGGCCAGGGCCCCGCACGGGGCACCTTGAGTAATGGTGGCGATGGTATTGGCGACAGACCCCACAGGAGCCCCACAAAATCAGCTGTAACCTACCTTAGTGATGTGTTTAACGGTGAAGGCTAAGGAACCGCAAACGGTGGCCGTCCTAGCCCAAATAAAGCTCCGGCGGATGGGCTTCCTGTCTGTTTACAACGCAGGCAGCTCCGGGACCTCTTCAGCTATCAGTGTAAGGGTGACGAAGGAAGTAGCCCCGGGCCCTGCTTTTTTCGGAGGCTTTATGGTTTGTTCCAAATTCCCCAAACGCAATCATCGGCTCCCTGAAAAGAACCGTACCGAAGTATCTTTTCCACCCATTACGACAAAGACAATTCCAAAACCTGATAAATAACCCCGTTTTTGTTAATCCAATCTCTTGAAAAAGCAGAACCGTGTTCTTCACAATCTGACATCTTGATCTTAAGTTTGCTAGAAAGTGTAATAGGTGAATAATTTAAAACTAAGAAACCAGAAACTGGTAAATTCTTGGTTGAAGTAAATAGCCAGCAACAGGGCACGAAACACCTCACTCAAACCCGCATGTGGCATTGACAGATCAAGGTCCCACCCTACCAAAGCCTTAACAGCTCTCAGGATGTGTTCAGAGACAGATGTAGCAGACGAATTGGAGGCAGGTCTTTTTGAATGCTAGACAAGTCAGGGTGTGACCCCAGTCATGCTCATCATCATTAGAAGAGACGATGAGATAGTACCCACTCGACACACCATCCTGACATTTGACCGCTCCGCTCTTCCGGAACATCATCAATGCCGGCTTCATCCGATGCTTCGTCCTAGCGTACATCCCGAAACAGTGGCTCTGTTTCAAGTGCCAGCGGTTCGGGCATGGTGCTAACTCGTGTCGGGGCCAAATAACCTGTGCTAAGTGCGCCCAACATGAGCACCCCACCGATAACTGTAGCTGGAAAAAACTCTGTGCATAACTGTTAATAAATAAAACTATCCTGCATATGTATTCTTTTCTTTTCTGTAGTGGTTACCCCTGTTCGTAACTATACCCATCCTGCATATTTATTGCGTTTGTTGTATTTGTTTCCCACCCCTTCTGTAACACCCCCTCTAGAGAGCCTTTAAGGTAATACAGTGATGTGATAATACATCATTAAAGAATGTGGGGGATTCGAAGAGGCCTATGGACGTCGTATAGCCCACAACGTCATAACACATCCGCACACAGACGCGATATTTTCGCGTTAATATGGCAGTCCACTAGCCCGTCTTTCACACCTACAAGACCCCGTTCCGCGGTCAGCAGATATTACCAAAGTCGTGTGCCATGTATTGGAGGCTATGACCCCTAGAATTGCGATGCCGTACGCGCCACATCGGAACGAGCTCCACACCATTTCTGTTATCCAAAGCTTTGTATGTTACAAAATCGCCAACATGGGCACTTACCCTGCGTGAGAGATGAGCTCTCGGTTGCGACAAGGCTTTAGGTCACAAGGTCCCGACAACGAACGTCCTCCTCCACGCTACCCACGTCGAAACCCAGCTGAGAGGGGTACCCTTGATTATAAACTCATTTGTTTTGATTGCTCCAGAGTTGGCCACATTGCCCAGTGCTGTCACAGCCACAGGGTCAGGTTCTTCCGAAACAGCTGCACCGACTATACTCCTCGACAACACTTTGGCTAGTATCAAGACCGGCAGCACCTCTTTTGTTGCCAAACTCAGCTCAACCCGACCAACTGTAACAATCCCAACACCAGATTCCACCAATTGCCGTCGCCGCAACGCCACCAGTCCCGGTCACCTCACCCTCGGCGCCTTATCACCAACGTTTCATTGCTCTCGACCCCCTTCGAAAACAAAGACACGCCGCTGAACGAGGTGACGCTGAATAAACGACCCGGCGGGTAAATTTTCTATTGACTTTGCCCACTACACACAAATAAATTGACGTAAATATCGATGGACTTGGGGTGCGGGCTCGTATTGATGCCAGTGACCCGATTTTCTTAATGAATTGGAGCATTCGCGCGCAACTAAAAAGTGCTTACACCACCCACTTCTCGTGTAGCGTGCTGACTGGAGCACGCCTCCGGTCGTCGAAATGTGCACCGCTTGAACATGCATCACTGACCAAGAATCAGCGGTTATGTTTACCGTATTCAAGCACTGTCTTTGCGACCTCATTCTGGGAAATGAGGTTCTCTCTGAACACGCCGCTCTCATTAAATGCTCCACTGGACTCCTCCGCCTTCTGTTTCCTTTTGTTCCTTCCTCTGACGCCCAAAGCTGTGACGTTTCAACACCTCACTTGTTCGTTTGGCACCAGAAGCCGTAAGCTACGCCTCATCACCGAGCTCTCCTGTTCCCAACAGCAACTACGTAGTCCCACTTTACTCGATGTTTTTTGGCACGCAATGTCCCTTTGTCGCATGCTAAATTAACCATTGTTGACAGCGAGACCAGTCTGTCTTTGCTCAACTTCCGTTCCTCCCGTCAAGTCCTCCCAAAAAGAATGCAGTGAACCTTTGGAAACGCACGACGCAACTACCCTGACATTGAGAACGCCTCCTGTTTATGTCCCCCCATACAGTCTTCATTTCCAGGGAATAAAGTCACAGCAGTGATAGCACTCTATCATTCTCAAGTGAACGCCGACGCTCCTCGCTATCTACTGGCGTCCTATAAAGACATCGTTGCTTTAAGTATTCGTCCACTGGGTAGAACACACGATGGGACGCACAGCATAAACACTGGTGATGCAGCATCTGCGAGCAGATTGCCCTATCGTGCATCTCATGCGGAACGCGTCGTGATCCAGCAAGAGGTGAAGAAAATGCTCAGCAAGGTACTGGTTGAACCCTCTACTCGCCGGTGAGGGTCTTCTCTCATTTTACTCAAGAATATCGAAGGCACGTGTCGTTTCTGCGTGGATTGTAGGCATTTAAGGAAGATCTAAAAAAAAGATGTCAACCTTTTTTCATGCATTCACAATGCTGTTGACTGCGAGCAGGGTGTTAGATAATTTCCCTCCATCGACCCGAAATCTCGATACTGGCTGATAGCCGTCGTTGACAAAGACCGCAAAAATACCGCATTCGTGACCGGTGCTGCCCCTTATAAATTCCGGGTTATGCCATTTGGTCGCATGAATTGTCCGGGCACATTTGAGAGAATGATGGTATCGGTGCCGTATTGGCACAATCACAAGCTGGTCAAAACCATGGGATGGCGTACGCCAGCCGCTCGCTGCCCATGTGAAAGCGCTGTTGTTGAATTATAGAGCGCGAGTGCCTTGCCCTGATTGGAGCCCTCGAAATATTCCGAAACAACTTGTACGGCAGACTTTTTGCAGCCATCATCCATCACCACGCAGTGTAGTGCCCTTCTGCTGCGTACAGCAGATACGTGCTCCGGGTGCTAGGGGTGGCCTTATAGTTTAATTAGGCTCAAAAACCAAGAGCGACAGTGAAGGGTTTAACCTAAAAGTGCTCGAGCAATGAGAGCCAGCACCAGCGCGCGCGATCCGAAGACAATAATTTCGTTTCTTCTCCCTCATCGTTGATCACCGTTGCGTATCCCCTACACAACTGGGTCCTTTCTTACAAAACACGTGATCCTTACCAATTTAAAACACCCATATGAACGCCTCTGTCGCTGGACATTGCGTCTATGCAGGGATATGTACTTTCCGTCGCCTACAATTCGGCTCGCTTGCATCAAAATGCCAACAGCCTCTCACGTCACCCTGTTCACCCCCCTGAGACAACCCCACTTGCGGATGTCACTTGCATCTTCGCAATATCTGAGATTTTTGATACTGGCAGCAAGCAGCCGCGTGACCCGTCGCTCCGTTCAATCAGTCAACGTATGAGCTCTGCGTCACAAGGCACTTCCAGTGCACAACGTCATTCACAGAAATGACCTTTTATATCACCATAGCTTCCGGTGTGTCGGTCTAGTCCTCCTCCTCGTTCTACCTAGCCACCTGTGTTAGAGCGCACCGTACCGCCTACACGACGTTCCCACCGCAGGCCACGGCGGCATAAACATAACTTATTATCAACTGCGGCGTCAGTTCTTCTGGCACGGCCTTTGCCGGTCAACAAAGCGCTACGTTACCTCGTTTGACAGCTGCCAGCGTCCGAAAAAGCCCTTCACACTTTCTTCTAGAGAACGTCAACCCAACGGCATTCCCTATCAGCCGTCCTTTTGGGGTCGGTCTCGATTTAATTGGTCCTTTGGCAGTTTCGTCGGCGGGAGGCCAGTGGGTGGCCGTGGAGATGGGTTACGCGGCGTGGTACGCCGTCACACGTGCCCTTACCTCAAGCTGCGTGACTGACGTCGCTAACTTTAATCTCTACGCCGCCGCTGTGTACAACGTCTCTTCTCACCATCTTCTAACTGATCGGGAAAAAAGTTGTTCACTAAGGTTATCGACAATATCCTCTGCTCTTGCTCGACAAAACACAAGCTTGCCACGGCCTAACACCAACAAACTAATGGCCTCGCCGAGCGCTTTAACGGAATGCTGAGCAACATTCTCTACATGTATGTGTCCTCTGGGCACCGATATTGGGACGTTGCATTAACATTCGTCACTTTCGCTTCCAACTCCCGCCACGATAAGCCATCGTTCACCCCATTTTATGTCTTCCTTCGCCGTGAACAGGCTTTGGGTTTGGACTCACAACTTCATGCCTCCTCCCCGGATATGGTCGCGAGGCTACCGCTCGGGTTCATCAAGATCGTCAACTGGCTCGCGATCAGCTTGTTCCGTCACAGGTATCACAGAATACACGGTGTGACGAACGTCATCGCGTGATACACTTTCCTAAAAGATATGTCGGTCCTTTCCTGGTGCCCTGGACGTCGTGTTGGCCTGTCCGAAAAACTGTTTCTGCCCTATTCGAGACATACAAAGTGTTGCGTGGCGTCACAGGTGTGACGCATGAGGTTTTTCTTACCAACTCTCTAGGGGCCTCGTCCTCTACTCTCCCGCCTACCAGTATCGTCCACGTCGCCCGTATAAACTTACATCACTACCTCCCAGCGGTTGTCTAGGAAGAACGAATACGGTGTGTATTCTGCCGTGGGCCATGTGACGGGGCAATTCCTCTTATAGACAAACTTGCAATCGGCGCAGTGCCGCTGGTGGAAAGGGACGAAAACGACTGCGTTTGGCCCGGACTCGCGCTTTTTGTAACAAAACGCTACCAGCTTATTTTGACTTGTAAATAGTTCCTAATATACGTATCCTTGCCGCGTAACAATATGGTCTCGTTTTAAAGACTAGGCTTATGCCTAATGGCATTTTCTTTTAAATGTAAGCATCATGAAGAGAATACTTCAAGTTCGACTCTCACCGAACACTAGTAATAGTGAGCTGTTAGTTGCTCTTACAGGGTACTCTGCAGTGTAAATCTAAGGAGTTTAATTATCGTTTTGTTGATTAGAGGTAAAAACAAAAGAAAATTATTTTCGCTGGATTAATTTAGAGCATGTGTCCATGAAATAAAAACCTACATTATTCAGGTTAGTGATTATTTTGTCTGTAAAGCTGTCATAAGTTTGTCCCAAGAAAATATCGTGGGTCGTCAATGTGCAAAATGCATTTTGAGGATGCAAGAGAATAGGTAAATCGTTTATGTGAATTAAAAAAAAATGGTGGTCCTAATTTAAGTATTTGAGGCACACCTCTGTTAGTAGTTGCTGCGTTAGAGGCAACTCTGGAAATGGAAGTGACCTGCGTCCTATCACACGAGTATATTTTCAGCAGTTGCAAAGGTTGTCCAGTTATGCCAATGGCTTCTGATTTTTTGAAAGAATAGATACGGTTTACGGCGTCAAAAGCTTTTGATAGCTCCATAAAAACCACCTGCATAACACGCATTGTCAATTATGGTTTTAAGTTGATCAATAAATGAAACTGCGTGGAGGTAAAAAAATACCCTTGTGGTAAGCCATGCTAGAACGGGGAGATAATATCAAATTTATTGAGGTAACTTATAAGCCACAGCGGAACCATTTTTGAGCGACTTTCCTAAGGAAAGGAAGAATGCTTATAGCCCTTTAGTTAGACAACAGGTTTCGGTTATCTTTTTATATTCTGGTATTATTTTCACATGCATAAGTTTTCTGGGAAATACAGTGCTTGAAAATCAATTTAACAGTGTTACGAAACAAGTCAGAGATAAAATAGGACATCATGTTCATATTGGGGTGAATGCTTTCAAGTGCAGGGCTCCTAACTTCTCCATTTTGTATGACACTTACGATTTCTCCTAGGGCTTGTTGGATATAAAAAGGAGTGCGACAATCGATTGAATGCAGATTCACTTGATGCAGCTTGGCTAGGCTCGTTACAAGAATAAGAAACGGGTGAAGGCATTTGCAAAGTTGCGAAAAATGTTTTACTCAATAGCGTTATGCTCGATTTGTTTATCAGATTCGGCATTATAGGTTCGATTCAAGAATGAATGATGACTGTAATAATGTTTTATTTGCTTTAGCTAGCTTCCTTAATTTTAAGCTCTTATTAATTACGCTTTGCTAGGTTTTACTGACAAACAAGGTGGTTAGACATTCCTTTATACCGGGCAATAATTTATAGTTAGAAGACTGATTTCCAGTTTTTTTATGTTTTCTGTTCTTCTCATTGTTTGAATAACTTTACGGTAGAAAACGCTACTTTCTTATTGCACATCTGCTTTAGGGCATGCGCTTGTATACCACGTATCAATTTAAATATGAATAAATAAAAAGCTTCCTGGGGGTTAATAATTAGTTTGAATATGAAAATGAACAGTTTGAACAGTTTACACAGGTCTCGTCACGTATAAGGTAGGATGACCATACTACCGAAGCGTACGCAAGTACAGGATCTATACGGATTTTGTAGGTACTGTTTCTACAAGACGTTCTAGAATTTTTGAGAGTGCATTGTAAGTGCACAGGCTTGAGTAGCGCCTTCACGCAGCAGAGGTCGATGTGCTCGCAACATTTAGGGTTTGGTGTGAATGTGACGCGGAGATATTTAAGCTCATCGTCATGCATTTATTTTTGTTTGGCGTGTCCGTATCTAAAAAAAGTAATTGTTAATTTCACGGCGCTGCTTCATGTGCAAAAGTCGGAGGACACATTATTTAGACATCGGTGATCCTAAAAGAATGTGACATTGCAATACGAAATGCAGTCGTCCGCATACAACCTCGTTTTAACGTCGTGCCAGAGGTGTTTTAACCTCATCATTACTGCAAATATTAACAATAATTGCTGAATAAGTGAAGCTTGTGGCACGCCTGATTAGACTTGCATTCGTGATAGCCGCCCGTTGTAAATCTAACCAACTGTGATCTTGAGCGGAAGTAATCTTTTGAACATAAGAGCGATGTCCTACTTCTGATACATGTTCGTAATTTGTGCCGATATTTTCTGTGATATGCCTTGTCAAAGGGTTTGAGTAGTGAATAAAAATCGCATCAATTTTACTCCTGTTGTTATGTTCTGAA
Source organism: Haemaphysalis longicornis (assembly GCA_013339765.2). Classification (NCBI taxonomy): domain Eukaryota; kingdom Metazoa; phylum Arthropoda; class Arachnida; order Ixodida; family Ixodidae; genus Haemaphysalis; species Haemaphysalis longicornis. The sequence goes on along the minus strand of CM023451.1, from coordinate 27,928,063 downwards.
GCAATAGCGTGTGTGAACTCAAGTAGCTGCGTGACTGCAGAATACCTGCGTGAAACGTGGCCGAATTCCGTGTAAGCAAAAAGTTCTAACTCAAGTACTGCTCAGTGTGCTTGTCGTTATTATGCTCTAATACCTTGCAGCTTGTATATGTTATTATTGCGCCATGTAATTAAACATAATTGCTGATTACCGGCTATTAACACGAGTTCTACGTTGTCTGTTTCCCATGTCACTGTGACAGGTGCCGACTGAAGCGAACTTCTGAATATAACAGATAAATAGTAGGATGGATATTCGGAGTACCATTGAGAAACAATTTTGCGAATGCTGCCTGGGCCAGCACTGCTGGCAGTGTTTATGTTTATTTAAGAGGATATGAACTTCAGCGAAAGATATGTCAAGGTCAAACAACGCCGCGAAATAACCCGGAGCGTAAAAAGTGAAAATTGTGGCAGTTTCACAAAGAAACACGGGTTTGAAAACGCCAATACAGCCTTCGCAGATAACTGAGTCATCATAGCCCGATTGACTGCCGAATATAAATGAGGATGAATTACTACGAACAGGCCAAATCATCTTCCAATATTTTGATGTGTTATCTTTGATGATTGTAGATAGCACGCGGTTATAGTACATTTCTTTCGCTCGCTTCACGTTACCTGGTAATGTCGATTTCAGAGAAGATAAGTAGCCATTTTGATTTCGATCGTGCGGTGGGCAGCGCTTGCGTGACAGCCTTATATAACATACAAGCTTTGTGATTTCCCGCGTAAAACCACGGGTGTTTCGGGTGGCGTCTGTAGTTTGTCCCTCTGTTCACTCCAGCTTGTTTGCTATGTTTTATGCTAGCGTTGTTTTATGTCTGGGTTAAGTTCTGTATAGGGTGTCATTATTTCTACAGGGTTCGTGAGAGCTCTATCATCGCCCCTTTAATCGGCCGACTTTTTGCCAGTGAACACAGCACGGCCTGGAACCAAGCGGATGGTCACACTCAAATTTGAGGCATCTGCCCGCAATGAACATCTGAAAACCGGATTGACGATATTATTTTTGGAACAGCTTTGGGAGGTAACCTGCGCATGACGTAATTGAATCTGTGAAAATGATGGAATTTGCGGTATTAGGGTAGATGATATTGTCGTCGATGAGGGTCGATGATATTTAAAACAGGAAAATGCCGCATGCTCCTGGCGTAAAATGCTGAAGTTCCTGTTCATGGATTTACAAGCATTGACGTTGGGGCCGTGTGCAGCACAACACATTGCAGTGGAAGTTTTCTACGCGTCGCTCAAGAATTCTGCAGCCCCATAATTCTGGAGATACTTGAAATGCACAAAATGGCAGTTTTGGGCGCAGCCTTGTTTCTAAATTGGTAAAAAACTAATCACATGATACAAGACGAAGCCGCCAGGTGGGTAGAGTGCCAATAATAGGTGTTTTGAAGTTGCTTAAAAACAAGACAAACCTTTCAGAGGCATCCTGTCTCAGCCTGACTGAAAAATGTACATGAACGGCTGGACGACTTACAAAGAGTTGAGATGTGGATCTATCGTTCATTGTTCATTCAAAATGATGGAGAGGCATTGATGAAACGTTAAAAACATATACAAATCGACATACTTGCGCTGGCACCCTCAGCACCATGTGTCACACTCGACATGCACACTTCTGACAGGGCTACTGGGGAAAGCGCCAGAAGCAGGACCAAGTGCTGAACTGCTTCGAGCATTTTTAAAGCTGTTTTGCTTCTTGAACCGTACGCAGCACTGCCGTACTCTAACCACGAGCCTACCAGGCTGGTAAGCGCCCGCCGTAATAGTTGCTTCTCAGCACTAGGCTACAAATGAGACAGGACCTACAGAATATTCATTGTTTTAAGACATTTACGTTTTAGTTATTTCATCTGCGGGATTAAATAACTTTTCATTAGCAATGTGCCTGGGAACTGGTGTTCTTTTTTGACCGGAAGGGAGAAACCATGCAGCTGATGTCTGGATCTGGCATGAACCCACGTCTTTTGGAGAACACAACACAAGCGCTTTTAACTGGGTTCACCTTTAGGCTAAACCCACTTAGAAGCACTTGTGTTGTGCTCCGCTTTTATTAGCCCAGCCAGCTAGTTTGTAACACCCAGCTAGATTTGGGGTTCGCGAAGGTCCTATTTCCACAAATTAAATATATTTGCGCCACATCTACATATAGTGAACACAAAATAGTTCATGGCGACGCCTTTCGGAGTGTGGTCATCTTGATAATAAACAATGTGCAGCTACAAACGCCACCTTGAGGCATGCCATTTGCCCGCACCAAAACATTTGAACAGGCATTACAAACAGTTAGAGATGGTCTACAAAGAGACACACTAAATGACCTCAGGACACGGAGCATGCCTTCACGACAAGCGGTGGCGTAGGCTTTTTTTAGGTCGAAAAATACTGTAGCCCAAATCTGTTTGCGGGCAAACGCATCCTTGACATACGAATCAAGGGCGATGAGTTTGTCGTTCATGGATCACCCCATTTTGAAGCCTGCCTGGAAGCTCTCGAGAAGACTATTCTACTCTAAAACGTATACGAGTCTCCTGTAGATCATCTTCTCGAGAAGCTTGCACAGCCAGCTTATAAGCGCTATGGGTCGATCGCTGGTGGTAGATGAAGGCTCCTTCTCCTCCTTCATGACAGCTACGACAATGATATCCCTCCACGACGCCGGAGTGTGCCCCGAAAGAAATATTTTCTCGTATATCTGTAGGAGTGTTTCAAAGGTATCTGGGTGTAGGTGTTGTATCATGTTTTATCTATTTTTATCTGCGCCAGGAGCTGAGGGTTTGCATGTTTGCATGAGCTCAAGGGACGCCTTCAACTCATACCCTGCTTATTCAGAATTGTACACACATGTTTACTTTTATTTCACGGAGGTACTCCTCCTCCCAAGGGGTTTTATGTTTCAGGAAGGTGTTTCTGTAGTCTGCTGCGCTAGAAGTGTGCTGGAAGTGTTGCGCAAGTGCGTTAGCTTGATCTCGGAGTGTGTCCACTCTTGTGTTCACCAGATTCAGGCAAAGTGTACGATGTGCTTTACAACTCCATAACATGTATATGTCTGTGTATGAATTAATGGATGTAAGAAAGGTCCGCCAACTCTTTCGTTTCGCATCACGGCGGACGCGCTTATCAAGTGTCCTCGTACTTTTAAAAGATACCAGGTTATTAGAGGCGGCATACTCATGAATGATACCCAACGCATTGTTCTGGGCCTGTCGCACCGGCCTAAAGTTCAAGCTCTACCACGGCCTCCTTTGGATGCACGGGACAGCAACGGCCTGGGGAATGAGGTTTTAGGAGCTGTCGAGGATGAACGCTATGAATAGTTGGACTGCTGCCTGCAAGTGCACGTGTGTTATGGATGTGGTGTGTAGTTTGGATATTTCAGTAAATGTACTCCAGTTCACATTTGGTTCATAAACCTTTTAGGAAAAGTGGAACTGTTTTCGGCCTGTACCTACGCATGTTACTGAGGTAGGGAAGTGGTCAGTGCCATATGGGTCTGTGCCCACGCCGCACTCAAGTGAAGGAAAGACTCCAGACCCAATGGCCAAGTCAATATGTGAGTGCGTATTGTGTCCTACGTTACGGTATGTTGAGTTTTTTGTTGAAAATGCATGCTCCAGAATATGCCAAGAACTTCTCTATCAGGCAAACTAGGGCATCTGTGATAGATTATTTCCCAAGAGATTTGGGCGATCCAGGGCACCTGTGAGGATGTATGGTTCGGGCAGCTATTCAACCAGCGCTTCGAGATCAGAGCTCAAAAGTGTAACATCAGGAGGAATGTAAATGCAGCATACCGTTGTCAACCTATTACATATTGTGCGAATTGCTACAGTCTGAAGGGCATTGTTGGGTGACATGGTAACGATTTCCGGGTGATTACGGCCACACCGCCAGAAAAGTGTCTGCAATCATCCCTGTCCTTTCTGAATAGTATATATTTATTGAAGAAATTTGTGTGATTCGATTTTGAATGTGTTTTTTGGACACGCGTTACACTTAGCTGAGTAAAATGCGCTATCTCGTACACATCATGAGGATTACAAATAATGCCTGTGTAGTTCTATGGAACAATTTTTCTTTCGCGATTGTTAAGCGGTCAGACCTACTAGAGTGTGCTGGTTTGTGTAAGGCCTTTCGGGGCTTGGACTCTTGGAATGGTGTGTTTACCCTCTCTGGCAGGTTGGGTGAAGGCACCCGCACCTTCAGCTGCGACGCAGAGAGGAAGGGGTCCACTTCTATTTTCTCATCACATGTCCGGGTGTGTCCATCATAGAAGGCAACCTAGGGTTTTCACCGCTTCCAGTTGCTTTGTTTCTGCTGTCAACGCCATGGCCGTTGGGAGCACCACAGGTGGGGCAGGCGATGGGTTGGAGATGGGAGCGGTAAAATGCTCGCCCGTGTCCACCTGCTCAGTGCTTTTAGGTGTACTGTGGGCTGGTGGAGTGGCAGCGGGAGGAGCGGCACCGCTCCCAACGCTGTTTGTGGCCACTGCAAGCACTGTAGGCTGTGCAGGCCATGCGGCGCCGCGTTGCTTGCCGGAGAGAATACTCCAGCGGGGGCAGGCCCGAGACCAAGTCAGCATCGCTGACCTGGGTCGCGGGGAAACTCGACGCTGCTCCGCCATAGGTGAGCTGTTTTGGCATGCATTCTAAAGGAAAATAGGTAAACCTATTTCCCCTTGGGAGAATGGAATGTTCTTAGTTTCAGAATGCATATCTTCTTCTCCAATTGGAACTTCTCACAGGTCCTGAAGAAGGCCGCGTGTAGGCAGTGGCAGCCGTGGCAGATGAATTGTGGCGCGTTGAAGTTACCTGTTGGGTGGTTATGCTGGACACACTTAGCACGCGTTATTTGGCCACGACAAAAGGTAATAGCATGCCCAAACCACTGGCACTTGTAATAGCGCCACGGATTCGGGACGCTCGAATGAAGCACCGGATAAAGCCAGAATTATTGTCTTCCGTAAGAGCGGTACGGTCAAACGTCAAGACGATGTGTCGAGTGGGCACTACCTTATCGTCTCTTCTCATGGCGATGCGCCTAACTACCGTGACAGGCTGAGTTCTGAAGCCTTCAAGAAATATGAATCCGTCTTATCTGCTAGATCTGGCTCCGAGATCACACACTGCGAGCTGTTGAGGCTTCGGTGGGGTGTGACCTTCATTTCTCAATCCGAAATGTGGGTTTGAGGGAGGAGCTTTGTGGCCTGTCGCTTACTGTTTATAACAAGCAAAAGAAAGAGAGTTCTTTGTTTCTTAGCTTTACATGATTCATCTATACTACTTTCTTGAAACTTAGAGATCAAGAACACAGACATGGAGGCAATTGGTTTTGCATGTTCAAAAGATTGGACTACAAAAAGTGCGGGTGTTGTAAGGTTATCGTATTGTCATGGTAGGAAGGGGTGGAATTCAAACTTTGGTGCCGCCCTTGGGGGAGCTGATCATAGTACTTCCTTCTCTAACGTTACATTAATCGCCCAAATTTAGGGAAAATCCCCAAGGTGGAGTAAGTTTCTGCTAAGAAAAGTTTGACATCCACCTGAATTTAGTCGTTCTGACACAAAACTTCACTTGCAGTTGTTGATCAATTCACTCTCGTGTTACAAACGAATAGCATCCAAGTTAGCTCAGTTGGTAGAGCGACTGCTTGGGATAAGCAGTGATCCCGGGTTCGAATCCTGGACCAAGACAAATTTTTCCTCAACGCGAAGATTCTGAGAAAGCTGTATAGCTTTCTTTTGTAGCCGTTCCGCTGCATTCCACTGGATGTCAAATTTTCCGTCGCGGAACCTTACTCCACCTCGGGGCTTTCCCCTCAATCTGGTCGATTAACACCGGTCCTTCACCTCGCGTTGTTGATCGAATTGCTCTCGCGATACAAACGCCTAGGCTCCTCGTTAGTTTAGTTGGTAGAGCGACTGCTCCGGTTTAGCGGTGGTTACGGGTTCGAATCCTGGACCAGGACAAATTTTTCATCAACTGCGAAGTTTGCGAGGGAGCTGTATAGATTTCCTGTGAAGCCGTACGGCTGCTTTCAGGTTAATGTCAAACTTTCCTTCGAATAAAGTTACCTTGTTAGCCGAAGAGGTTCCGGAGCTCCCTGCCTGGTAATCAGGCAGGGAGTACATCCGCCGCATCTTTGCGAAAGATCCGACGGCCAACGTTTGTGGTTTCTTACCCTCTCCCTATAAACGCATCGTCACGGCAGGTCACGACTAATGTTTGGGGGTTCGGGGTCCGCGGTGCTCCAATACCATAACCAGGATAACACAAGGTGCAACCGTGGGGGGCCTGGTTATACTGGATGCTACGATCTTATAGTTAGCGTTTAGGACTGTGAGGAGTGGGGACTGGGGATATTCTGTGCTATCAGATACGTCAATAAATGAAAGAGCGCGGGAGGATATTCATCCAAAAGGAAATAGTAGGAACGTGGAAGAATTATTTAGTTTTAACGAAATGATTGAAATTTTTGTGACCCAGCGAAAGAAAGAGCGCAGGTTCAAGGTAGCACATGTCTATACACTAAAACCTAGCGGCAATATTGTAGCTAAATAAATAGTTTCTACGAAGACGTCTTGTCAGCAATAAATAAGAGAACGACACAGTTTATAATTGTGATGGCAGACTAACGGAAAAGTGAGTGCAAACTAAGTATGAGAAAAATCAATGAGGAATTTTGGATTATGCACTGGGAACAGTCGAGGGGACGCACTAGTTACATTTTCGGAGCGAAATAACCGATGGATATAAAACACAAAATCATAATCTGCGCATAAAATTGAGGACACACGACAAGACGACTAGACACACAGGTCTTCACTCGTGTCCTAGTTTAATGCGCAGTTTTTGTTTCGTATAGTACCAACTAGCCCAAGTTTGCATTGTCCCATAGAACACGTTTTTCCGCTAACGAGGGTAGAACATGGACATAGAAAAGTCTTCGCGGGATAAAAAACAAAAACAAACTCGATTTTATTTTACGTAACAGCCCAGGTTTTGGGGAGGACGCGTTGGTGCTAGGCAACACATCGGGCAGCGATCATACGTTTGTTAGGTGCAAATTGAGCCTCAATCTCAAAAGAGAAAGCGACAAACAACCGAGCCATAAGAAATCTACCATTGAGTCTGTTAGAGCAGCAGCTGAGGAGTTTAAAATACGTTTTGAAAAAAATTCACGCATGTCGCCCGTGAGAACGATGAAAGTGTTGTTACCCTAAGCGACATTCTACCAACAGCAATCACAGAGTCAGTGGCGCCTATGGGAGACGCTGGAAAGAGGGAACATATTCGAAAACGAGCTCAGCGAAGGACACACTTTAAGAGGAAAAGGATAATATAAATTTTCTAGTACAGTGAAATTCTTCAACAGTGACTGCAAAAATGCAGCCTTCCAGAAAACGTTGGAAACAGGAGAAAGCATGGAGACAAGATAAAGGAAGCTGGGATTTCGCAAAGACAGAATGTAAGACCTGAAAGGCGAACAAAGTAACATTAGGTAAATACGGACGACATAATAAAAATATCGCGACGAGTTTACACCAGTCTATACCCATATATGTTGGACTTGGGGAAACTACTAAGCCGACAAGCTTAGCTTGCAATGTACCGCCAATAACGAAAGAGAAAATGGAAAAAGTGCCTAATGGCGTGCATAGAGGGAAAGCTGTAGGCGATGGTGGTGTGATAATGGGCCTAATAAAAGAGGGCGGAAATGTATTACTAGAAAAGCTTGCTAAACTATACTGAGAATGTTTGAAAACTTTGAAGGTACTCAAAGCCTTGACAAACTCCGACATATTTTAAATCTGTAAGAAGGTAGATGCCAAAGATCTTAAAAATTAGACATGTCAGCCTACCGTCGGTTTTACACAAGCTCTTAAGCAAAGTTGTATTTAACGATATAAACTACAGGCTAGATTTCCGCCAACCCAGGGAACAGGCTCGGTTTAGAAAAGCACACTCTACAAAGGATCACATCCATGTCATCAACCGCGTAATAAAAAACGCGCAGAGTTTAATAAACCGCTTCACATCACCTTTAAAGAAATGAAACGAAGTTTGACTCATTAAATACAGACGCAGGGACAATGACAAAGCTGCAGATAGCTTCTACGTTCAGGTCTTATTTGTATGACTTGATAGCATTAGTACGGCACCGGGGCCCCCCAGGCAGCACAGCAAGTCCGATTCTTGACCGGCCAACCTACGGCTGTTCTCCGGAATGCTCGGCCATCGGCAACAAACTGGCCAGCGTTGAACATAAGATAAACGGTTTGAATACGGCCACCATCCTCTGCGCACGTTTTCGGCAGCCAATGTTCTTAAGTTGGTCAGCTTTCGCTTGTTAACGGTCAACACGGTTTCCCCTCGGCGAAAGTTACTCAGAAGTTATCTGGCGGATCAACCACCTGGCGATGAACGGCACTTGCTCCAGGAACGTTCAATCAAAAGACAGGCGGCAGGTTTCCCGCCGCCGAGTACTCGCTTGTTGCTTGAAAGCGGGTTTACAAAAGATGATCAGCTTGTGCACGGCCACCAGGCGACCGCTTTGTTTCCGCTTGCAGGGGAACACATGATGAATGGCTGTTGTCCAGTTCTAGAGTACTCGTGTTTCGTAGGCAGCCGTTGTTCAAAAGTTGTTTTGGAAACGTACGTTATCCGGTCCGCTTATGAATCTGCACGCTCCTGCTCTTCGAAAGGTGAACGGCTGACGTCTGTCGCAGGTCTAGCACCGCCCGTGCCCAATCACCGGAATTCCGAAGGTCATGCGCGGACACGCGCCCAGCCACCGAATGGTGTGCTGTATATACATGTGTGCTCATGGACAAATGAACGAGGACACAAAAATATTACCGAATACGCTAAATCAAAGATAATGTATAGTGAAGAGAAAATAATGGCTTGCTAGTGGTATATTTGGAGAGGCACATTTTCAGTATTGTGTTGTGACATGTCCTCGCGCTTTGTGGATAAAGCCTGCTTGCCACTTTGGAAACACGTGAGGCTAAGGATAAGCTGAAATGCTGCTGCAAACGATCGACAAACGGCGGCGTTTTCTAGTGCCCGGACAAAGAAAGTTCGGTAAGTTATTTTTGCTGGCCATTTTCTTGCGCGACTAAGGTTCGGTGCAGAAACGTGTTACGGCTCGATTTCCCGCTTCCGCTTCAGTCTCACGGTGTAGTTCGCGGAAGCTAAATTCAATTTACTGATGCTGACGACGCTCGATATGTCTAGCGTTGCTGACGGACAGGTGGTAGGCGCAGCGGAGGGGGCTAGAAAGTCTGAAATATTTGCCGGTGCTCTTGATGACATCGTAAGGAATGGAGGCGTTTTGTACCGTATGCAGGTTTTTATCGCACCAGCTCTGTTTATATATGCGCCTGGGCGGTTTCACCGCACTATCGTGTGACTTCGATAGCTGGGCCACTTTGAACAAGGCAAAATACAATATGCGACTGCTCAACTTTTCGGAGCTAAAACTTCCCTTGGGAAAAAAAGGAAACACGGGAATAGTTTAAAAATCTGAGCTTTGCAATAAAAGCGTTTTCCCATTTTCATTTTTATCTGATTCCTGGCTGAAAACCTTTCCTAATGCTTTCTCGGGTTCTGTTTCTTTGGAAACTATTTCTTTTCTTTAACCAATTTGTAGTTCAGGAGCACCTCTGCTGAACGCGCGAAAGTTGTGCGCTCTCACCTTGAGTGGGGGGCCACGGTGTTCTCTTTGGGGCCTTCGCTATGTCACAGGCCGGGGAGTTTTTTTTTCTTTTCTCCGCAACGTGGAGGGGTCTATTTCCCGTTTAATGCCACAAAAAAGCAAGCATCACTGCCTACTCGCAAGCGCGTGCTCAGTCTGGTAGGGCGTTTTCACAGTAATGAACGTTTGTTGTCGAGTGATCTCATTGAACGGGGACTATTTAGTCGGTCACTCAAACTCCTTGCGCACTCAAAACACAACAGAACCCCCAAAACTCTACGTAAAAGGTTAACACTTAGAAGGGGTTGGTACACAGGCCGAGGAACAGAAAATGCAAGAAATAAGCCGCAAGTTGACCAACGGCAGCGAATAGGACAGCCATGGCCATATTGACGTTGTTTAGGCCATGCCAGGTGGGCATAATGAGCAAGATTGAAGAGAGTGCGGTTGGTTTTTCTGCGTCTTTCACAGTGATTTGTGCCCCACCGCTTCACGTGCACGTGTAATATTTGGCTCAGGTATTCCTGGGAGTGTAACTAAACGTCGTGCAGGTTTACTTCCACTGCTCCGAGAGTGTTGTAGGGTCCCTTGAAAGCAAGGTACATTGCACTTTAGCAGTGTAAATATCTGTAGGTGCCTCGAACTGCCTTTCTTAATTTGGTGACAGTGTGAGCTATCAGAGTTGTAACTTTCCGTTTTTTGTTTTGTGCTGCAGGTGCTCCTGAGCATGGAAGCTGTCATTTCCATCGGGACTCTATCCATGATCACAGTAGCCGTTGCATCAAATGGAAGTAGCATCACTGTAGGAGCAGCAATTGAGAAAATAAATCTGCCTCACATTTTTGATCAACAGTCTTTGTCAGTCGCTCAATCTATTTGTTTCCCTGAAAGCACGAATGATTGCTGTTACGAGGTTATAAATTCTGCACTGGCTGTAGAAAACAGCTCGACTATACCCCTTCTAGGGCTGAATGAAAGCTGCAGAGCACCACAATTAATATGCCTCCTGCAGTGGAACGGCCGGACGAGTATGTTGAAGGCTAAAGTTCAACCATGGCTGAGCGGCTCTGGTTCAACAGCTGGCCCCCAGCAAGGATGAATAGCCGTCGTCTGAAAAGTTGATAACGGCCGTGGGTTGTTAAAGGTTGAATGGCCGCCGGGAAATAAAAGAACCGGCAAGACCACGGCAAAGTCTGCGCCCGAGGCGGTTTTTGCAGGCCCCTTGCGATGCTTTGGTCAAGTGTGAGCAGCTGTTCAGCTTACACCAGGGAACTTTTCAGCACATGGCCAAGGCCCACTTTCGAGTACGGGCTTTACACTCTGATGGAGCAACGGCCGAGCAGAAATTACACGGCCAGAGATGGACAGCTCATGCTTAGCCGTACATGCTTGTGCTTCTTGGGAAAGTGCTAATAGCATTCAAAAGATCCTGAAGCAACACGTACGGGCAAGAGAGGAAGGGAACAAAATCGCACGTTGCCAAGAAAACTTTCATAGAAATTATTTGCTTGATTGGCAGCTACTAGGCTAGAACGCTGTTTCAAATACAGTGCAGCAGGAGGGGACCACGGCGCTCTTACATATTTAAAACACGAGACCAAGAAAAAACAGTGGCGCAGAAACCGACTGGAAAGGAGCGCCAATAATGTAAAATCTTCAAACAAGAACGGCTCTACTCCACTTTGAAGGTTCGGAACAATGTTAAAGTCTACGACGAAGTTTAATGAAGTCCCAAGTTGAAATGAAGCTGAAATTGTACGTCCACTTCTTACTTACTTTTTTTTATGTTGCTCGTTGAATCAACTTGTAACGAAGTTCCGAATTCGCACTGCTTTTGGGGGGCACTGGAAGCTATACTTAGTCTGAATTTTAGGTTCCTTGCCTAGGGCCGCCGCAGCGTCAGGGATAGACACCGAGAAGATCCAGTGCTGGAGGCGAAGTAAGTTCACAATCGAGCACCAGGGTTGAAAGTCCGAAGTAGGTGAAACGAAAGGGTGGAAACGACTTTCTGTACAAATTGAGTGGTCATGGCACTTTCCTTATATGCCGAAATACAAATGACTTCGTGAATTCACTTGTGCTTGCGCCTTACAGCACCCAGACGTCAGAAAAATCTTAGGTTACGTCCGTTTTTTTACCAGCAGGAGCCTGCCGTAGCATTGCGAATCCATGGGAAGGTTTGCAGCAATATACCCCGTGAACGTCCAGTATTGAACGTAAATAAACGGTTGCTGAACAAAAAAAAATATCTCTGAAGTTATTGTTATCAAGCGAATAGGGCACAACAATACGTACGAAGAAAACAAAGTAAAGGGTAAGACGTCAACACAAAACTTACGTACAGAATTTTTATGATCACAGAAACATGTTAGATTGTATAGCGCTGACGTAACAAGGCAAGCACAGAATAAAGGTGCAGCCGTTCCGAAACCAACTAGCCCAATACCATGCTTTACCGGAAACCACACAAACTCACTTGTTTGATCATCTTTTATCCCTTTATTTTTTGTGTCCTCCTTGAACTCTTCTCGCTAAGGAGGAGCTCGTAACAGCGGTTCTTTAACCTCTGCGCAGCATGTTGTTGGGCTAGTTGGAGCTGCATTTTGAAGAGATGTATATTTTCGCCTATCTGGTGTATCCGACCGAGAATGGGCTTTAGTCCGCTTGAGTCATTTCTGGTGCTCATAACATTTATGCACTCCCCCACCTGCGGTATACTACGGCGAGTAGTCACTCACTAGGCGTCATCATAACGTATCGTACTTTTGCCGGAAGGTTCTCGAAGTAAAGTTAGCTGAACACTCATACCGCGGTAATAGCTTTGCGCTGCTACGACAAAATGACCCACATTGGCGGCACATTCCTCTCCTACTAACCAACAAACAATTAAAGGAGTCAACTCAGAGAATGAAGTAGCTGCTAAAATGCAATCTACAGGAGATAGAAAGGCTAAACCTAACGCACCCATCCTTGGAAGTCCCCTAGGAAACAAGGAACAGCCAAGCACGTCCTTTTGAACTCTCAAAGAATACCAGCCACGTTTTACACTACACTACCAGGTTTCGGTTCCCTTCGGAGCTCAACACTTTTCATTGTCGTCGGTAGGCAGAACTTTGCGCTTAAAAAACAAAACTCGGTTGCTTTCTGGGAGATCCCTGACAGCGTAGACTTTCTTTCACCTTTTTTGTTCCACTTATTCCATAGACGGCATCAAGCTCCCGATGGAACTGCTGCTTCCCTACTCAGCACCGAAAAATACGTACAGCGTGGATACATTCCTTCGTGATGATAGCTTACGGGCCGTCAAGCGAGCCGTACCCTGGTACAAGTACGTCCTGCTGCAAAGCGTGTTCCTGCTGATACACCCTCCGGTTGCGTAACATATGGGGAGCGTGCCGCCCTTCATTAGCAAGAGGGAATATGATAATCGCGACCAGCGCCACAATATGAATCGATAGGGAGTTGCGCAACAACGAAATGGTTATCGTCAACGCTTATAAGCAGGATTGCGTGGCACTTTTTTTCGCCATTTTTACGCAGCTCAACTATTTACTGCTTCTCTGTTGGGCTTGGGTCCCTGTCTCGAGTGAAGGGCGTTCCGGCGTAATCTATTGCATGGAACGTAAATAACAGGAATTCTGCTTGAAGCTTTTTGTTAATCGCTCAGGGACTAAACTGAATAGCCCAGCCAGCTACGCCGCTGCCTCTAATTCCCTCGGGCGTACCACTGAGTGTGACGCAACCCGTCTGCCCAGGACACGCTTCAAAAAAGAAGACCTAAACCGGGATTGGGAGCCGCCTCACCGAAGGCCTTGAGTGCGGCGAGTCGTTAATCTTGAGCATGGGACGAAACAGCCCGTTAGTCTTGCGGGGCGAGGGAGCCCGCACGAATGAAGTTCGAAAAGAAAGAATGGACACTAACAGTTGAGGAGGATCTAGAGGCTTTGCAGCCAGTGGTAATGGCTCCCACCAAATAATGGCCTGCCTGCAGGACTGTTCATTTTGACCCTTTTGGACTGAAACTTCTAAAGTGTTACGTTCATTATTCAAGGGTCTATGGCGAGCGATATTTCATTTTGGTATTTTTTGTATAAAGAAATCACCGCCATTCTATTTGCTATGTAGATTACCCTCAAGTCGTTAGGGTCAGTACACAGTCAGAGAGTTGGAAAAGCGAAGAAAAAGGGATGAAAAAAAGCCCCCAGAGTTTTCTGCAAGGCTTTTGGGCAAAGTTTCGGCCCACTAACAAAATGAGGGTGTCGTCTAATTCCAGCACGTCATCATATGTATGATGATTTTTTTTAGTATTTTTTTTTTTTTCTTTATGTATGTATTATCTTTTAGTATCTGTTCTTTCAACTGAATTTAAAGTTTTTGCAGAACCGACAGCAAGTCTGAAAATCCGTCTAATTTGTTTCTATATCTTTGTAAACTGAAAGTTATCTCCGTCGCTCGTCCTCACCGATTACTGGGGAGCCGTTTCATTTTGAATTACTACATGAAGCTGCGGCGATATATGTCTATAATTGGTGGCCTATGTACTGCCAGAGCGCCCTACACACGTTCACTTTGCTGCAGAAGCCAGACGCCGCGCTGATCGGCTGGGCTTGAATCTTCTTGCCCGCTGTCTAACGGCTTGCAAGAAAATGTGCCCATTCACGCCTGGAGCCTCCCCAAAGCAGCTCTGGGTGAGTCACCTCCGCCTTCCCCTCATCGGACGATCGTCTTGTGAAGCAACGCCTTCGCTCCCATTCGTCAATTTAAACAGCGGCCAGTGAAGGGAACTGGAAGAATTTGACCTGCTGGCGGTTCAAAAAGGATCCCAGGGCTGTAAACAGCCCGAGCCGCTTGAGGCGAGAGGACGGCGGGCAACGAGTGACAGCCAAACCAGGGCTGAAACGCGCTCTCGCCTTTTAAAATGCAGAGCATTTCTTTAACTCACGATGTCACCCGTTCTTGGCAGTCCGTAGTTTGTCCGCATCGCTCGCGTCGACTGCCCGGTTCAGACGTTTCGCTATCGGCGCGATCAACAATCGATAGCGCACCCAGGCACGTTTCAAGGACACTCTCTCCCCTCTCTCGGACTCAACGTGCGCCGAGGCTGCCAATTTTACTACTGCTGACGAGCGCACTCTCGTCAGCAGTTGCCACAAGGGCAACCAACATTCACGTAACGCAAACTACTTAACGTCGTGCGCCCCCGGAAATGCTCTGCATTTGTCGTGCCCCTCGCGAGGGGGATGTTTCACGCGTCGCCATGCGAACAGTTTGCCACGCTTTAGTTCAGTTCCGTATCTCCCCCGCCGCGGCCGTGGAGAGAAGGCGGCCGGCCGCGACTCTCGCCACCTGCGGCGCTGCCGTTGCGAGTTGCGCTAGGAAAGCGAGCGTCGTCTGCTAGCGGGGAGCGGAACGCGTTCCGCTCGGCATCTCCGTCTTCGCCACTTCTGGCTGCGCACTGCAAAAGAAATAACTTTTTGTGTTACATGCTCAATGTGCAGAGAAAAAATTGAAGACTTGGGGGAGACGGCCTCAACGTGGACAATCCCTCATGGCACATGTACGGCTCCAAGAAATTAAGGAAGAAGACATGGAAACCACAAAATAGGAAAGCAGCCAAGTGAGGTGGTTATAATTTATTTTACGAGCCGGCCATGTTAACGCCCTTGTACAATTTGTTTATAAATGCTTGTTTAACTCACCGTCGCTTGGGCCACTTTATCGCTCCGATCTGTGCAGCACTGGCAGCGGGATGAGCCAAGCACCTTCAGAACAATATAGCGGACGTCTAAACTGCACTGCCGAAACATGGTGGTGCAGAGTGCTAGGGGTTAATGGAATGATTGAATTAAATATCAGGAATTGTATCGCTATCTACTTAAAATGTTGTAGCCATCAAAGACTTTATCTAGCATTGGGGCACTAGGCGCCCAATTAAGTATGGGTTTGCTGCATTTTTTATTGCCGTGGAACATAACCTGGATGCACAGTCGGTGCGCCGCACCGAGGCTAACATGTGTGGTGGAAACATGCAGTGTTAGTAGGCATTCCGAAATATAACTTAGGCTAGCCCACAGAACCATGGAAACAGGCGTGATAGTAATAGCGCTTTCCATTGGGCGAACAGGAGCACTTCTAACTGCACCCAAAGTGCTCTGGCGAGTTCTGGCGTCTTCCAGTGGTCGGGCAGGAGCAGGGGCGTTGTGTTTCATTGGTCGGGGAGGAGCACTTTTTTGGCGCCGAGAGCAGCCGAGAGCAGTTCTCGGTGCTCCGTCGCCAGCGGCGGAGTAACAGGGAACGCCGAGGAAGTCACATGACCTCTTTTGCGTCACTTCTGGTTTTATCCCCGGGTGGCGGAGGAAAAATGGCGGAATCCAGCAGCCGCGGTAGTCGCTCGGTGCGTACGGCAGCAGCTAAGCGCGGCCGTCTGTACAAGGAATTGCAGCTGCTTTTAGATGATGAAAGCACCACAGATTCAAGCGCAAGCTCATCATCGGACAGCAGCAGCAGCGACGACGACGACGATTTGACATTGCATGAGTTTATGTTCGAGCACCTGTTCACCCCGCCGGAGCAGCGACCGAAGGTAGAGTCGTATCTGGAATAGACGGCGGATGCTGTTATCGTTCGCAGCTAATTTTTGGGAGATACGATGGTGACCCTATCATGGACATGAACATCCGCTCGGCTTCATTCGTCGCCATGCGGAAGGCAGACACAAAACCACCGGCACGTATCTGGCAAAACTGGCGAGGAACAGCGTGCGGACAACACGAGCGCGCGAAATGCTCCGGGAAGCGAGAGCGGGAAAAAGTTTGTTCACATGACTCATGACATCACGCCCTCCCCCTCTTTTCACTGCTCCCGGAGCAGCGCGAATGTATCATTCGCGGAACGAAAGCACACGTCCCCGTTACTCCCGTGTGCTGCTCTGGCTGCTCTCTGCACTTGCTCCTGTTCGCCCAATGGAATTCGGCATAAGTGTAACGCGCAGCGATAAACAGCCAAGGGCATGTGTTAGGGGTTACACTTGCGTAAAGGAATCTCTAATGAAATGAAAGAGAAAGTTTATTCGTAGGTGATTGTAGGGTGATGTGGTTTATATCGATATGTGTAACCTACGGCTATAGAACTACGGGGATTTTCCACATATCATATTCCACACAGTACACCGTAACCAGCCATTAGAAAAATCAGGGACAAAATAAAAAGCCTGAACCTAGTGCTACAAAGAAGGGAATTGGGATACTTGGGCTCAGGCTCCAAAATGATGAGAATACCACATTAACAGCAACTTTTTCGAAGCAAGGTGCCGAAAACATTCGACCGCTTACAATGATTCCTGATAACAAATTTTGCCTCAAGGAAGTAGAAGCGTTGCTTGTAAGGGATGTGATGCTGATTTTGAGAATGAGACACCAAGTTGCATACATCAACTTTCCCAGGGGAGACAATCTCGATTGGAATGCATTATTTTAAAAACGGTTAGTGTTTTCCTTGGTAGACTACTAGTACCACAAGTGCGTCGTTACCAAAAACAGCCGCCGGCAAATTGACTGAAGTATTCCGAAACTCGGCGTGCAATTAGACGACCTGCTGTGCTAGCGCCCGCAGAGGTGCACCTGGTAAGGGGCTCAACACGGCCCGCAAAAAATAGCATTAGCAGTATTCCTGGCTGGTGGGGTCCAAACACTGCGCCATGAAGCTGCCCCTCAAAGCTGCCCATTCACTGGACGCATTGCTTCCTCTACATTACCGCTCAGTACGAACGAGGCTTGCAATTTGCACTCGGCGCATTCAAAGAAGCAAAAGTAATAATCGAGACAAGCAATAAAAGCCCAAGAGGTACGCCAACAATGGCTGTCGCTGTCCTTACTATGAAACAACACTGCTGCAACAAACGTGTCGGTAAACCTCGGCACAAGACCCAACAATGTCGGCAACAAAATGTGGTTGCACATAACCGAAAGGCTGTAACCTATCCTCTTAATCGTTTCAGTCACAAGCAGCAAAGTAGCGGCTCAGAATGTGCGCCCTACATTCTATAAAGATTATCCACGCCACCCCCTCCCTCGCCAGTTTTTCCCCGCAAGAAAATTACCGAAACCATCTTCAACGGCTCTCGGTTAATGCGCCTGGCATACGTTCCGTTGTGCGTATGATTCCTGTTGACGAATTGAGTTCGCTTTAACGTTGAAAGCCCGACGACTTGGTTAGCATTGATCTTGGTACAGAGCTGCGCAAAATGACGACTAGCAGAGAAGTGCACAGGATGGGCGCTGACTTGTAATAGGTATTTTATTCCAAAAAATGGAATTCTTGAATTCCAATTTTTGATGCGTTCTTCCCACAGCTAAAACGGGGCAAGCTGTCCAAAATAGTTTACCGCGTATAAAAAAGCTTGTGGCCACAGCTCGCCTTTGAAATGTGGGAGTTGCTGTCTAGAACACAAGACTGTTATTCACCTTAACCCCCGTTTAAAACGGCAGTACTCAATTTTAAATTATTCCGGCCACCCGCTCATGTGACCTGACCAAAGCCGCATAACATAAATGGTTCAGCTCAGGAGTAAAAAATTCCGGATAGTCAGGCTCTGAATACTAAACATTTTTGTCATTGTAAACTAAAAAGAGCTGAAAACACCATTCTCACGGACCGAATGCGTTCTGCTGCGCCAGGAGCAATAAGGCGCGCATTGTGCTTACGTATTGTGTGGAAGTGCTGGCTCTACACTTTCCCCCGATACAAGCGCACACACTCCCGAACAATCTACTTGTAAGGGAATCACAAGGACGTCTTGTACGCCTTTTTTTTCCCCGCACGCTTCTGTTCGCACACGCCGTGTTCTTATTCTCAAGAAAACAGCCGCTTCGTCGTCCCCTCCGCGCTCTCTTTTAAAGACGATAGTCTTTCCTGGGCTACTTAAACCCATAGGTTTTGGTCTGTGTTTATGTCTGTCTATCTCTCTGTCCGTCTGTCTGTCTGTAACTAGATTCAGCCACCCGGCCAAAGTAAAATGCCTACTGCGCAATAGTCTTATATACTCACAGCCAAATGTAAACGTCTCAGCCTGGTTTATATGTTCATACTTGTCAACTTTGTTGAACAAGAACAAGACATTATGCAAATATAAGACAGAAAATTAGTACGCAAGGGATATTTACAGTGTTTCTTTATTAAAAAATTCTTGAATGCTGGTTTTTCGATAGCAAAGGATATTGTACATCTACTGCAAAACAATGCGTACCGCCTGGTGTTGCCCGCGCCACCTCCTGGCGGCATATGAGAAATCACGCGGCAACAGCAACGGAAGGTTCCACTATCTAGGTTTCACGTTCTGCTTGGAACGCGCGTGGAGCACAGCAACGCGGTTCTATAAACCTTGAAGTCGGCCGCCTCGATTCACGCGCGTCTCCGCCGTACTGCCGCGCTGGCATCGAGGAACCCCGCCTGTAGCAGTGGATCGCGGTAAATTCAAATCGCCTTGAGCAAATCTTTAGTGTGTTTACCTTGGGATGAGCGCGACGAAGCAGGAACAGCATGAGAGGTGAGTGGAAAAGCGAAGGGGGTCATTTCCTTGGCAAATGTCTACAAAGATTATCATCTTTTGTCGACATTTGCAACGAAAGGAGCAGATACGCAGCCAATTTTTTCTGGGAAGGCGCTCGACACTAGAGGCACCGGCCCAAGGCGCAAGGGAACACTCAGGCAAATGCGGCTGCTCCAGCATCTATTGCTCTTGGATTCAAGATGTACAGAAGCACTAGGCGCACATGGAACCTCTGTATACAAAAGGAAGGAGCTAGACGATCCAGGCGCGTCCATATTGAGAATTAAGTCATTAACGCAGCAGCTGGCACTACTCGGGAGCCGATTTCTTCGTGGTTTGCTGGACGGGCCCGGTCAGCTGAGGATCCCTGGGTCTAACGTCTGAAGCTGTTATACTAATTAGTGGTAGCAGGATTATAAAAGTGCGTATATGTGAGAACGGAGTTAATGTCCCATGGTTAAAGAGCTAACAACACCGAAAGAGTTTGGGCGGCCCTAGAGCAAGGTAGCTGGTAGCATCACAAAGAGAGCTTGGCTGGAATGGAACGACGTCGATGGGTATCAACTACCTCTGTGTTGAAATAAAATTGTAGCCTCTTACGTAATCAACTTCGACAGAATGTAAAGAAAAGGGAGTAGCGAATGCGGAGTAAACTATCCGTCTGAAAACATCACGCAGACAAGAATATAGGCACCTAAGCTTTCTTAGTGATGTATTGAAAGCGAAAGAGAATACACAGCGAAAGCGAATACACATGCTAGCATTGTTTGCGGAGCTAGGTTTCTCGGACGCTGTTCTGCTAAACGGTTCACTGTCCATCGCCGAATGCACGCGTCCGTGAAATTGGAAGAACAAGTGTCGCATGGAAGGCAGTGTGATCATTCTATTAGCCCTAATGACGTGGTGCCTACAGTGGCACGTGCCCATATATAAACCTGTCATATCATCATCATCATCATCATCATCATCATCATCATCGTCATCATCATCATCCCTGTCGCCATCATCAGCCTATTCCCTTTGCCATGTTTTCTTCCTCTTTTCGTTACTATAACTGACGGCTCTTGCTAGCCATACGTGCACACTATTTGCGAAATAGTGGGTTATACCACTCCACTTATTGCTTTCTCAGCAATTACCGCGCTCTAATTTCTCCTGCAGTACTGAGCCGCATCCCTAAAACACGTTTCTGCGTTGAAGCACACTACCCCTACAAGACATTCACCGTCAGTCAGCGAGCTTAATCCATCTTTAGCGATCCAGGAGTTTCGTGCTTGTCTGCCATTCCGGAGAACCCTGCTTCAAATCTCCCTCGGTGCAAAGGTTACTTAAGTTTCTTTTCAATTTGATTAGATACTTTGTTTATAGGAGCGAGCCTTTGGAGAATTCATTGACGTGTTTTTTTGTCATTTCAGCAGTCAGCCATGTTTTTATTGCATGATTGGCTAAATATTTCTCTGGATGTTTAACCGCACGCGATTTAACACCCCCGCACCGCATGGGGTGCCGGAAGCAGCTACGATACGAGCACGTTTAACACAAGCCCCTATCATTGCCCTCCACGTAAGACAGTAACCTGCTGTGCGGGGCTCTATCGTCTGTGTTGCAGTTTTCCACAGAGATAAGGAGGGTTTGATACACACCAGTGATTTCCCTGAAATTTTTTTACGCCTTTAAGCAGTTTTTTGTTCTTTGCGAACATCCAGTTGAGTGACCGACCGGCAGAAAAAGAGCCATATTTTTCAGCGCTTATCTGCGGCAAGAAAGATTCTCGTACGTCTTTCATGCTCTGGCTACGGTGGAGCATCAGAACATAAACATGTCGAAAATTACGCTTTATTTCTTCAGGCATTCATCCGACGGGTAGTTATATTTTGCCTTTCTCTCTCTTTTCTCCAATGACTATCTTTACACCCATAGTCACGTTTCACGTTGAGGCAAAACTGCAGCTGAACGTTATCGTCTCACGTTCTCCGATACGGCACTTCCCATCACGTGGCTGCAAATTCTCCCAGCTTCCTCTTCCTTCCCTGCAGCCCGCAAAAGACGCTCAACACTTTATTCCCATCCCTCTTGGGCGGAACGTGCTGACATCCCCATCTTCCACGTCACGTCATCTCCGCCGGAGCGAAAACAGGCCGACGCAGGCGTCATTCGGCAGCGACCGCCGCATTAACCGTAACAAGAAACAGCACCGGCGCGTTCAGAAATAGGAGACCAGGAATCCAGCGAGAGCGAGAGAAGAGAAAGAGGGGGAGAGGGAAGACAGGGGGCGTAGTAAAAGAGCGAGGCCAGAGGAAGGCAGGCAGCTTGTTCACGCGGCCCGCGGATCCTTTTCTCCCTTTAATTTGCCCTGTTAATCATCGAAACCGTCTCGGCTCCCGTTGGGTAAATCCTTTCCCCATTCATTCCTCCTCTCAGGGTCTTCCGGGAGGAGAGCGGGGCCTGTGCTGCTCGCACGGTGTTTGCTTTTGCTCCGCTTCATGCTCAACTGAATGGCGCAGCGCACGCCCCGGCGTCCCAATGACAACTGGCCCTTCCATCCGGCATTGGCGGTTGCCCAGCGGTGCGAGAGAGCGAGCTGGGGAGCTAGCGGAGCCGATCAAGCAGAAAGAACTAAGAACAAATTGCATCGAAGTCCTCTTCCGAGTCGCTGTAAGTGTCACCGCCCACTCAGCAGATGAGACGTCGGAGACGGCCCGATGATACAACGTGGCACTGCGTCCCATTGGCGTGCAAATTACGCTTGTTCCCTTTCCCCCGCCATCGCGGCTGCTTGGAGAGTTGCGTTTAAGCGGGCTTCGAAGAGGCTGCCCCCTCATCTGGAAACGCTCTCTGTCGCGTCCCGCTTGACCCGCAGTCTCGGAGCGCGGTCCGGTGATCTGGAAGAGAGAGAGAGAGAGAGAGAGAGAGAGAGAGAGAGAGAGAGAGAGAGAGAGACGAAGAGGTCAGCCCTGCATAATGCTGGCCTTGCTACTTCAGATGGCTGGTTAACATGTGATGAGGGTTAAATGCTAACATGAACAATATAAATAAGAAAAGGAAAAGCGGAAGAAAATCCCACCAGACGGCAGAGGCAGTCACAGGCTGGAGTCGAGTCCAGAGTCTCTGAGAAAACGCACAAGAGCTTTAAAACCCCGCACCGCACTGTCTTTTGCTGTTTCAGGGGCCTAAAAAGTCCATGCTGAAAGTTCTCGACCTTAATAAACTTTGCACTGTCATAATCGCCGAGTTGAAACGTGGACAAACACAGAACAGGTGTTCAGTGTCTTCTCGTACAGCGCAAAGCATACACAGAGGTGATGCCATCAGACCGATTTTGTTAAGAAAGCTTTGCATATAGGCGTGACGTTTTGACGTCAGGGGGCGTTAACTGCGAAAGGCGATATAATATAGCCCACTCTGTTTGCCTCTATAAACGGTGAGGTATACGAAACGTGCACTGTGGTTCGACAGCGTAAAGGGGGGCGTACTGCAGGTCCGAGTTCCGGCAGTGCTGCAGTTGCATGCGCCATCCGAGAGTTATGGCTATTCCATTGACGTCCTCATTGGATAAAGGGAGTTGTGCTGGTGAGCTGGTGGAATGGCCCTCACGCGCGACCCGATCAGATATCACATTTCCCGTATGCCACAGTGTCCTGGCAACAACTGCAATGAAAGAATGTAGTTTGTCTTTGAGGCATCGAATATGATGATGTCATAGCATTGACCCGGTCCAATGCACAATTGCCTGGAATCAATGGCATCGCACATATGCTATGGTGGAGGCTGCTACAGTCAAGGCATAACGAGACATGTCGCGTCTTTTAAATGCCATCGCAGCGCATGTTACAGGAGAAAGAACCAGACAACATTTTTTTAGGTATAGCGCCAATGTTCGGATCGCCAGTTGCAGCTTCGCTCGTATGCTTCGGCGGTTTCTCCCTGAGCATCAGACACATATGTCATCAGCACACAATGATACATTCACGCCAGGAGGTAATACTTTTTGGAGACCAACCAGACAGACGGTAAAGAGAGTGGGGCTAAGGACACCGCCTTGCGGAACAACTTGTCTTATAGTGTGACAGGTAGTAACTCTGCTAGTAGTGGTCATACATACCGCCCTGTCTTGAAGATAGTCCCTTAGCCACGTAAACATCTGTCCCCTGATACCTCCGGCCGTCATTTCTCTGCAAATAGCGTCGTGGCCGACACTGTCAAAGCAGCTTTGATGTCCAGAAAGATAGGTACGACAATGTTCTTTAACGGCATCTGTTGGGTTGATAACATAAGAGCATTATCCATTCTACTCCTTCCACGCATGGAGCCCAACATTTGTGGTGGATACACTGCCCTGTTTTCGAGGTCCAAGACCAGGCGCGCCAAAACCATCTTATCCATAACCTTGCCAACGCAGCTAAAAAGTGTTTTTGGTTGGTAGGAGTTCATGTTCGCTGTTGACTTGCCCTGTTTGATAACTGGTCTCATAAGCCCGATCTTCCAGCTGGCAATGAGGCGCTGTGAGCTCCAGGAAGAATTATAGAGAGTAACTGCTGAGGGGCCTTCTCAGCAAGATGGGCTAAGGTGGAATAGGTAATCATGTCGTAGCCTGGTGCTGACGATCGGTTCACAGATGCTAAGGCATTAAGGAACTCACGCATGGAGAAAGGACAGTCCAAAATCGCAGCATTTGCCGTAAAGAGTCCTGACGTCGCGAAAATAGACACTACATTGGAGGTGGAAGGGAAGCGATTTTCTTGCAGTACGCTTCCGCCCCTTCAATCTCACTGAGTCTGCTACGTAGAGCCACTGATGGGAATGGGCGTATCTGACAAAGCTCCGACTTCAAGCTTCTGGATACGCGCCAGATGTGCGAGAGAGGCTTGCGTGGGTCCATTCGTGAGCAGAACAGCCTCAATTTGCTCCTTGCCAAGCTTGTCGATGTGTTTCCTCACGTGTATTTGTGTGCGCCGGGCAGCACGGATATCATCTGGCGATAACGTCCTTCGCGCACGGCGTTCTGCTCGCGGCCGGATGGCTCGAAGTCGTTCGTTTGCTGAACTTGAACTGTGCTTGCGGCAGCGGTTTTTGTTATAATCGCAAAAAGCTCGTCGTGAGTTGGGATTTTGCCGCTGGAAATCTCTAAATGAGCCCTGTAGCCATTCCAATCTAGTCTAGACACTTTGGATTGGCATGATCCCCCGCGGACACCCCTGATAAGGATATAGGTTGGCACATGGTCACTTCCAAGGGTTTCAATGTCGGCGTGCCAGGTTACAGATTTCATCAACGGGGAGAGACCATTGTGACGTGCAACGCACTAGCCATCGTGCCGCGAAGAATGTCGGGGCTACAGTGTTAGCCCCCCCCCCCCCAGTCCTGCCTGACTCGCCATGTCCAGCAGGCGACGACCTCTCACGATGAGTTTGTTACTTCCGTCAGCATGGTTTTGAGCATTAAAGTCGCCTGTTAGCACATGTGGCGGCTGGTTAGCCGTGAGCCGGGTACTAAGCAGTTTGGCGGGAAACCTGGCACGGGGTGGTACATAGGCTGCGATTGCAGTGAGCGTTATATTTTTATGTGGCACCGTAGCTGCGACATACTCATTCGACGAGTCCTCGGGCACAGTGTGCGATATGGAGGTGAAGTCATTCCGAATCACAAGTAGAACCGTCAAAGAAGGGGAACGGGCTCCCGAAGACGACATTCTCGCGACTTCTGAGTCGCTCACACTTCCAGGATACGCGATAGGAATCGAAGGCCCAACGTCTAGAATAGTTTGAGGGGCTGAGCTTAGCGCTGTAATGTTCCAATAAGACTTACTGCTGGGCTAGTTGTTTCATGCTATTTATACTGAAAAATTAGCCCAGAACCGACGAAGCACACGAGTCTATTCTACGCTAACTTTTTTTGCGAAAGCTGTGGGTTTTACTGCTTCTGGTGTTATAAACTTCACTTATTTCAAAAGCTAGCATTTACCGATAGCTATTCCCCACAAAAGCACGGTTGGGATTCTCGGCCGCGTTAAAGAGCAGTAGGTAAGATACCGTGCTACCGGAAGCTATAATTACACGAGAATAATTGAATCTAAATTGAAAGAACATATTGTAGGTGGTTTAGCATATTCACTCGTTGAATTAGCAAGCAGATCTACAAAGAAAATTCTTGTACTAGTGACATAAAACACCAATCAATTAGAAATACTCATAAAACACCGCACCATTAAATGTCACAGGGATAGGAGTGTAAATGACGCTATTGTGAAAAATACCAAGAGGACTTGTTCCAATTTTGTACTAGGGCGAGTTTTCAGTTACTAAGGTATTTTGTGGTATATTTGTTTCGCACAGATTTTTTGCCCTCTGAGAAATCTTTTTTTTGACATGTTTTGATTGTTTGTATGTATCTAACGGCATTTTATTGGAGGAAAGCCGTATAGTGTCAACAGTATAAGGTATGCGGTTATACTCGCTAAAGCAATAACCAAGCCATTACATACACGAAAAAAAAAATATTATGTACACTTTCAGTTGCTCCCTGCGACGTACCTTGGATTGTTTAAAGTGCAGAGAACTTCTGGGGCCCGCCTTGTCGTAGCTCGTTTGCTGTCACGCTGTCTCGCCACCACACTTAAGCGGCGTAGCGGCGTAACGGACCCAACAGAGCCACTCGGCGGCACGCACCCAAGAAGAGGCTTTGAAAAGATACCCACTTATCCTTCGATTCCACCTTCCGGTCAAGAGTTAACGGCATACTTGAACAAGCGGTTTATTTAGGCATAACAATTCTAAACTCCTGAACCACTGGCATATGCCATAGGACTCCCCGTGATTTAGCACGAAGCAAACTGCAGGTACGTTTGAGGCGAAACCTGTGTAATTAACCGGCATCGCCCACGTCCATTTAGTTACGAAGGTTGTTTGGGTTGGTTTTTACGATAGTAAGCGAAAAAAAGTTGCCGCGGAAGACAAAAAAACGGCGCGTTCAAGACGGCGCCGGAAGGCTCCGGCACGTGCGAGCTGGAAGCAAGCACAACAAGTTAGTGCCCTTCCACTCTATGTGAAGAAGGCTGACCTGCCAAGCTGGACGCAGACCACGGTGTGCACGAAATTGGCCCCATCTCCCCGCGAGGGGGACTCGAGTAAATGCGTCGCATAGGGGTGGGTGTATTGCGTTAACGTTTAGTGTTTGGGAGTTGGTGGTAGTGAATGCGTTGTATCAGCAGCTTCTTGACGTTGTTTGAATGAGTCAAGGATATAAGGCGCGTTCGTAGCCTCCCATTCTGTGTCGGCTTTGTGGCGCAGTGGGTAGAGCACCATGTACATTGCGTTCCGCCGCAGGGTCGAGGGATCGAAACCAGCGCCGGATAGTATTTTTTTTATATAGTGTGAGGGGGCGCGTTCGTAGGGTCGGCTTTGGGTAGAGCGCGAGCTTCGAAACAAGGCGCCGGATGCGGATCGGACTACGAACTACTGTTGTACTGACAACGTCGTTACTGAAATCCTCTGCATTTAAAAGAGAAACACGTTGGTTCGTAATTTGCGATTGAGCATACTTCCCAGCAATTAGCTGAATGAAACTTGGAAGGACCCGAGCTTCAGTCTCGCGGACAAACTGTTGTACTTTCGCGTGGTAGGCATCTTACTGTTTACCAACTTTACTTACTGTTTAATATTTACCATCTTACCAACCAAATACACTAAACCAACGAGAGGACAATGGACAAGTCCCAATGGATGGGCATTTTGACGTCCATGTTTAAACCTCCCACCAGCACAACAGACGTTGTCATCAGTAAGGGCATGAAACCTGAAGTTTCGCGTGTACGTACTCCCGCTCCACCTCACAATCCGTGCACGCCGGCCACCGGTTATGTGCGCGGGCTTAGAAGTGAAATAAACTGTCGAAAATGTCGCTCTAAAAGCCATTTAGGCTGACCACGTTGTATTGCCCCACGTCGGCGTTCCAAGCGGGCAAGTTGCCGTGCATCTGGGAGAGATTGGCAGCAACTTCATGAGCTAGAACTGCAAGACGCAACCGAAGCGGCAGCGGCTTTCTATTCTTTTTGCGCTTCTTCGCGCTTCCATTCGGGCCGAGGTTTCTTCTATTCCCGTTCCTCCGTCCCATAGCGAGTTAAAGCTGGAAGTTCTCGATCTTTATTCTGGCAGACAAACATATGGCTGTCTTTCTCTCCCCCGCCATAGGCATCTTACTGTCTGTGTAACACACCAGCCCAGACCGAAACTGCTCGATTACGGACGACAGCTGACAGTACGCATTGAGCTATGCGACTTCCTCGTTTAAACCTGGAACCAGTACGACGGGCATAATGGGTAGCGGCATGAAGGCCAGCTGTAGGTGCACGTCCCACATCCCCTCCCCCCCCCCCCCCCCCCAACTATGCACGCATAAACCGGCAACCGCTGATGAGCCATACTTAGGGGCGAAATACCCTGGCGAAAATGTCCATCGGAACGCCTTTAAAGGTGAAGAAACATTATGGGCGCACACCGGCGTCCCAACCGGGCAAGTTCAAATCACATCTACTCGGCGAGGTGAAATTTGAGGCGGCGGCGGGGGCTTCCAGTAATTTTTACGCACAGTGGCGCTCCCCAATAATATTATAAGGGCGCTACGGCAGTTGTCAGCCAATAGCGCAACTTGTGAAAGTGGCATGGGAATTAGAGAGGGGCATACCAGTTGTGATTGAGCGCTCGGCGTTGGTGATGAGGAGCCCCAGGGCGGCGCTGAGTAAATCGGCAGCGCCGGAAGGAAAACTGGGGGGGGGGGGGGGGGGGGGAGAGAAGGGGGGTTAGACATATACTCCTTCGCAGTAAAAAAACTAGAAGTGCAGAAAATGCTGCAAGAAAGTATCAAGCAGAAAAGCGAACAATAAATGGGAGAAACAACGAAGAAGGACAACAGCGCATCCAAGAAGTTTAGGAACCATGTAAAATTACTAAATTAAAAAAAGACATCCATCAACAATTTGTGATTGATGAGGAGGAGAAACTTTTAGAAGGAGGGCTCGCGTTGGCGCATATTTCTCGAGTGATCAGTGAGAAGTTTAGGGAAATAGAGATAGGGAAGTCTGCACCGATAACATCATCCCCACAGAATACTGCGGAAAAGGAAATAATTTCGAGCAACCTTGATTGGAAAGAAGCAGAGCAAGAGGTTTCCCCGAAAGCAGCATTGGGCCCGGGCGGAATACCGATGCAGCTGATAAACTAGCTTGGACCTAAAAGTACGGCCTCATTTTGAGGGCAATAGATAAGGTGATACAAGCCAAACAAATACCGGAGGATTGGCCAGAAAGTAGGATGAATTTAACAGTTAAAGGCAGAGGCAGCAAAGCAAGTAACATCAGTGGTGTGTAGATACGTATTGCAGGTGATAAAATCATAAATTCAAACCTGGATGAAATAAAATGAAATCCTTGGGGAACTGCAAATGGATTAGGCATGAGAGGCGATTGGACGATACTTTGTTCGTGATAACACAATTCAGTGAAAATGCGAAAGGGCAGAATAGACCATTATGGATTAAGTTCTTGGACATTAAAGGGGCATATGACAACGTAAACAGAGAACTCCTGTGGAGAATGCTGAAACTCAAGGGATTGCATGACGAATTAATACAGTTACGTATAGCAATCTATTAAGATAATAGAGTTCACCTGACATGGGAAGGACAGAAATGCGCCCAGCAGGTCAACATCCATCGGGGACTCAAACAAGGACGCCCTTTGAGCTCAATACAGTTGATGCTTTACATGACACGGTTAGAAAAGAAACGAAGAAAGTCAGTTAGGGGCCCACCTAACGCATATGTTGCAAAGCGAAGTGGTACAACAGCGTATTCCGGGAATTTTATACGCAGACGATATTGTTCTTTTAGCTGATAACCACACCGATATCTAACGGATCATAAATATTAGCGGTCAGGAAGCCATTGACCTCGCGTTAAATTTTAGCGCAGAAAAATCGGGAATAATGGTTTTCAATGATACTAGCCCTTACGCAGTGTCAATCCAGCATGGCGAATTACCTAGGATCAAGGTGGGAGTGTTGATAAACGAAGGGGGTAACCGCTTAAAAGAGCCATGAAGACAAAATACAAGTTTGTGTTTTTCGAACGATGTGGTGTTTTATGTGCCCCTAGCGCTTGTCCGATTGCAAACGATGCTTATTCACTGAGAAATTAATAATTTGAGTTATAATTGTGATTTATTCCGCTAAATCGTGCGTTTTCGTGGTCTGCAATGACACCAGAGGTGGGAAGCCTTGTTTACCGTTACTGAACCCAGGTGGCGCCACCATACCGTGGCAAGCCGTTTTCTGCCTTTGGTTTGTTTTTGACCGTATTTAAAGCTGGCTTGTTTGTGTTCAGGGAGAAAATATTCGTTTCGTGAAACATAGTGCTCGCTCGACAAATATGGTCACGTAAGACACCGTTGCTTGCGTCAATCGGCCAGTGTCGTCTGACACAACCCCAAAGCCCCGCAGTCCTGTGCAGCTAAACCAAGCATAGTGCGCGCTGTACCAACAGCAGTACGCATCGGTACTTCTATGTTTACGTGTGCTTTCGTAACTTGCACTGTTTGTCCCACCATTATTACGACTTTAAAAAGAATGTGTCCTAAATTTAAGCGCAAATAGCTCGTTCGGCAAGTTTATAAGCTCTGCCTAATTTGCGTTTGCTTTCGCGGCCCTCCGCCAATCGCTGATCTGGCTGGTACGACATCATAGGTTCTGTTGCGGGAAATGAGCTAGTCGGTCACATGGCCATTCCCCTTTTTTTCTAATTATGTAGTTTATTTGAGCGAAGCTTACGTTAAAAGTGGTGTCAGTATGATTCTAACGAGGCAATCTTTTGAATGAACCAAACTTGTGTTTTCTCTTCATGGCTCGTTTAAGTACTCACTGAGAGCAACTTAAGGGTAAGGAAAAACGAAACGCAGTTATAATGAAGCATAGAGCATTGTGGGTGTATAACAAATATGAAGTAGTGAGAGGAATGTGGAAAAGAGTGCGAATGCAGTACTCTACTGAAAATCAGACGCTCTAGCAAGCCTTGAAGTAACCCAAAGAACGGTAAGCCGTTTGGCCTTACGAGCGCATGGAAAAACAACTAACGAAGCAGTGCAGGGAGATATGGGCTAGGCGACATTCGAAGTTCAAGAACTGCAGAGTAAAATATGTTTTGAGATCAGGTTGAGAGCAATGGATCAACTTCGGTGGACAGGTAAGGTTTTTAGGTACCTATAATTGAAAAGCCTGGACACGCAGTGGCTAAGGAAGAATAGAAGGCTAACGATGAAATACAGAGAGAACAATGGGCGATCCAAAACAGCCAAGGTAACCAATAAAGAGGCAAGGCAGATAGAAACGAATAATTGGGAGAGAAAAATGGAAGCTAAAGCGTCGTTACGGATGTACAGGTATGAAAAATTAGACATCACAAAGGAAAATTTCTACAATAATCGCAAGGGCAGTGCTTTGTTTCATTCAGGCTAGAGCAGGTTGCTTGCAAACTACGGGATTTTTGTGGAAGTACGCACAAAATGATGGGGTATGCGTTGTCTGCGAAAAGAAACAGAAACTATGCGGCACAAAATATTGGAATGCGAGGGGATCCATCCATGTCAACATGAGGGAGATATTCGGCTTCCAAAAGCCCTAGGATTTAAGGGTAGCGCAGAGGGGGTTATCTTCAAGGCTGTCGAGGCGACGAAAAGAAGATTAGAATGCCGGTGGACGAAAAGGAGAGAGGGGAACGTTGCCTCCGACAGATACCACCGGTAACAGAGAAAATAGCATTTTGTGCCTAATCCGTTTTTCTGGGCCCGCCCTTAGAGCAGCGCTAGTATTAAACGTAGAGTATAAAACATAGGGCTATTAGATTTTTTGATAAGATGACACGTCATCACCCCGCTACAAAGGGGAAACCAATAGCAATCATCCATCATCATCCTCTTCGGATAATAGCACCACAGCCATTCTGGCGAATTAATCACTGCACTGCGCTTCCGACCGATTTAACGTTGAGTAGAACTGCTTTAATTTTTCAAAAGACTTTGTGAAAATCTCAACAAAGTCACAGGGGCCTTTTTTCTGTTTATTTCAGCACTTTTTAACAATTAGCGGCATAGGTTCTCTGATTGCCTAATTGTAGCTTTATTGCTAGAGTCACTACCCGCTGTTATAACTCTATCAGAAGTATGTGCTTTATGTAACCCATCTAGTCGGATGAAACATCACTGCCAAATCAGGAACGTTGTTATCCCTTGCGACGATTGAACCATGCAATTGAACATTCACAACTCAGTTTGGGAACTCATCGTGGGGCATTTCTACGCCGACATCTTCGCCTAACTGAAGCATCGAATATTTCTAGCATTTCTCTGAGACGCTCGGATCATAACCTACATGAATACAGGCACAAAACACCTTCCCGATTTTTACATCTACATTTCTACATTTCCAAAATATGCATCCTACTTTACACTCCTGTCGCTGCTGCGCTCCTATCCAAGCCCAAGAAGATGCATAGAGTACAAATATCAAGCTCTCCTACAATGATTGCAGAACTTATCCTGCTTCCTTGCCTCACTTGATCCTAATAAACACCAAGGACAAGAATCGCACCTGTGCCTCTCTCAAGACCACAGGTACCTGACCCGTGGAAGAACTGGCCATCTCCCTCGTCACTATTCTAGCCCCCGCAAGGATCGTAATCTCTAACTTCCAAGCTACCTTTTGTATGAAAACAACAGTGCGACGGACGAGAAAGTGGAGGAGAAAGACCTATGCGCTTGAGCTCCCTACAATTACGCACCAAGCAATCCAAGTTTCAGCCCTTTTGAGATACATGTCGTATACATCAATAGCGTGTAAACTGGCCCCTACTAGCTGGAATTTCCTGTCAACAACTCCTGAACAAAGGGGTACTTTGTATGCACCCCGGAACACTACTCACGAATGAGCAATAACATCGACCATTTTGAGCACTTTTCTGCGCACTTTCCTCCCAGGCTTCTCGGGAAAACGGCAAGTTTCTTTCCCATGGCCACCTCTAAACAGGTCACCTAACATGAATCCTGCTCAAGACATTTCCCTCCTCCTCACCCCAAGTTTACCAGAAAAAAAAGAAGGGATACTATCAAGACATCAAAGGAATATTTTCCTTTGCCCAACCTACCTGCATTACATGTACCCCCTCAACACCCCACCTCATATAAATACTACCATCACCCAGGTACCTTAATTCTTATATTCTTAAAGTGTGCCTTTAAGCTAGCCCTTTCCCCTGTATATACCATCTTCCTCTCTGTGAGGTGTGGGAGGATTCGACGAACAGGGGCGGCACGGACGTGCGGCAACTTTTCCACTCCTCTTTTACTGAAAATCTAGCAAATACACGGCCGAAGTCATAACGGCGTGCAGTTATTTTTTTGAATTTCATGCAAAGTCGGTGGTCTTTTTAAAGTTACTTGTCTGCGTCACTCTTTCAGCGCATATTCTTACTCTGTGTGCCTCCCAACAGAATTCCTAAGATTGGTCCAGCTTGATAAGCCGTATTCATAGTTTGTACGATTTATCCTTTGGCACGTTACAAAGATATGACACTTTCGTCGCGCTGTTATTCATCCCCATTCTAACCAGTGCATGTGTATATCAATGTCGTAATAAATTTATAACTCATCAATCCCAGCGTTCTGCACTGCGGTAATTTGGAATGAAGACACGTACCCACATTTGACAGCCTCAATTCCCGCCGATTTTATTTTATGCACTATACTCGTCCTTGGAATTGCAATCTTTTTTTTCCCACGGACTGCCCTCTTCTGCTCGGCCGTGCACAAAAATCCAACACCAGCAAATAATAGCCTTGCATTCTATCTCGTTGCATTCATCGATCTTCGGCCTGCCCACCCCACACTAATTCCAATGTCGGTGCTGGCCGCCTGTGATAGCCTTTTTTCTGGATCCATGTTTCCAACGACCGATCATGCGTCATCCTGGTAGCGTTCCAAGTATTTCTGCTCATGTTTTGCCTGTCCCGTTCGAAAGGATGACAAAACACAATACATTACAAGCAGCTATGTTTGAGGAGCCTGTGGTTAGGGGAAATGTTGCGACTGAACACTGGATAAATGCTGGCCGCTGCAACTCAAACATAGATTTTGCCTCAGTGCACGCAACGCGCTGATGCTGCGTTGCTGCTCTGTGTCGTGCAATCTTCGTGGACCACCCATTTATTTCCGTAATGAGGGGTATACTTTCATAGCGACGGATTTACTTTTTATGAGGAACGAATAAAGTATTTTAAAAAGAGGAGAGCGTATAATAAACTGCAGCGGTCGCAACCGAGAAGAGGACCAAAGAAATAAGGACAAATAAAGCTCTTTATTCGTCGTTCGTACTGCTTGTGTGCACGGTGGTTCTATATGCACCGCCAACTCACCCTTTTTTTTTTTAAGTATGCGTAACAGCCCTATATTTAGCTCACTATCGCGGGATGCCTCAGAAATCGATTCGACCGAATGACAGCGCATATATAATCACACCTGCGCATTGCGCATTGTTAAATTTTGCCCCGCCCACTACAGGAGCTGTTTTCTTTGTCGATATCACCAGAGCCAACAAAATCAGTAGGTAGAAAACGAAAGAACGCCTGCTCGCCACAATTTGCATGACGTGATTGTCAGAGTTCTGCAGGATAAAAGCATAGAAAGCAGGGCAGACCGACGGTTTCACTTGAGAATTTTCTTGTTTCTGCAGTGGAAAACAGCAATTACACCTTTCCACATATTTTTAGACTTACTGATGCTGTCTTTCCTCGCTGAAAAGCTCCATCGCGCTAAACGTCGTTCACTATTCGTTCTGGCTAACTTCCGAAGGAACATGTGATGGCGGACTAACTGAATGACAAGCGGAAAAATAGAACTCTGTCAACTTCCTGTCGGCTTCCTTGGTGTTTCAAATAGCGTATTTGTGCTCTTGCAACACTTCCGGCATTCTGTTAGCTTGACTGAAGTTTGTTTTGTTCAATAAGATATTCAGACACGTCTTTACGTGCATGCGTGCGCCTGTGGGGTGTGTTCGCGTGCGTGCGTGTGGGAATACTTCTGAATGCCTAGCCCAAATAAAATGTCGATACCCTGCCGCACGTTTGTTTTACGTAATTTTTTCGAAGTTTAAACTACAACTGCCCTCATTTTTCGTATGTTCAAAATTGCTAGCCGCTGTGTGCAACGTCCGCGAAATCACAATGGAACTAAAAAATGATTGGCGCAGCTTGAACTAGCGACTCATGGCTGAAAAATCAGCGTAGCTGTGGGCGACATGTATCTTTTTCCGGTTTTGGTAAATTTTGCTATGTTTAGCCATGATTTGCTAAGCTTTTTAGGCCTTGCGATATTCTTGCTAGACTGGGCTAAGTGTTTCGGGGTGAGGCGAAGTTTAGCCGGATTTTACAAGGCCGTTACGCTCAGTCCCCCGCACTAACAACGGATCCGAGAGGGAAGAAGCTAGGTCGACTCGCAGCTCCGCTGTTTTTCCAGCCTTGCACCACTAGTTCAGGCTGCACCGATTCTTTTGCATTTTGGTAGCCCGAGAAAGACTATCCCTTCTAAAATGGTATTGTACGGGGTGTGGATACGGATATTCCCGGCCCATTGCGCGTACACTCGAGTAGGCGCAGCGCACAAGCTGCTTTCACTGTTACATTACCATATCTGCGGTGGTGCACCCTTTACAGGCGCAGGATTTTTGGTTTTTTTTTTTTTGCTAACGCCGCCAGACCAAGGTCAAGCTAAAACAGCTCCGCTGTTAAAATTAGTCCTTTAACGCCGCGTTCTTACCCTCTGCTTTCCTTCGTGCGCAGCGCTTCTGAACTAGCCGATGGCGTCCCGGAACGAACTACTTTTCGCCACTTCCCACGACTCCTCTGACGTGAACGGTTCCGGCGGATCCAGCAATGTTCAGGGCCCGCGCCTCACCAGTGCGGCCCCGTCTCGCATTCTCTTCTCCCATTCTTCGGTTGGAAGCCTGCCATGTTCACCCACGGTTATGCCACCCCGGCCATCCGCTCACTAATCGGAGAGGTCGACGAGGCGGACGACGTAAGCCGGCTGAGGCACATGCGAGGGAGCGACGGCTCGCTCGTGTTCTCGCCGTTTCGTGCGGAGCAGTTCCGCCGAGACGTGCACGAGGCCCGGTACCGCTGCTCGGCTGCTAACACCATTGGGACAGTGGTCAGCGCTCAAGTCCCTGTCACTGCTGGTGAGTTAAACCAGAAGCCTTTTAAAGCAAAGCTTTCTACCTCTAAGGCCAACAATTCCTTCGTGGCGTACGGCACAAGAAACTCCGAACGCGGATGGGGAAGGGGAAGGTGGTTTTCACTCCCGGAGCACAGTGTAGATGGCGCGGCGATAGGATGCTATTACCCGCGTTCTCTGCGCGCAGCGGCGTGCTCGCACCGGCGGGCGCGTTGAAGTGACGGCTGTGTTGTCGGCTTTAACGACGGTTGTTTTTGGCTTGTTCTGGCGTGCTTCTTGGCGTCGATTGCACGCTTCCTTTGCACGGCTTGATTAACTTGTTCGACAGCACCTACTGGTTAACCCGGAGCCGTGGGAATTATGTTGTAGTACGCAAAACATACGTTAAGGATTTGTTTGAATGGCGGGAAAACAAAATGTAGAGACCACATGCAGGCACCCGGCCGCTAGAGAAACGTTAACTTTTGCGCACTGCTTCCCACGAATGGGACTCCGTTTTCTAAACTGATGTGAACACCAATTCGTTTGTGTTTTAAGACGTGTTACAAAAGGCGGAAGGAGCAAGTCATCCTGTAAGTGGCGATTATAAAAGTTCCCTCAGCTCCCTCGCAATTCTCAAACTTAATAAACTAACTAGTTTCTTTTTTTTAGAGTTTAACGCGCCGACGCAACGCAGGTGATGAGGCGCGCCGTATTGGAGGGCTCCGGATTAATTTTGACCACCTGGGGATCTTTAACGTGCGCCGAAATCTCGTACACACGGGCATTTTTGCTCTTCGCCTCCATCAGAAAAGCGACCGCCGGGGCCGGGAATCAACTAACTATTTTCTACTAAACTATAAACTAGTATCGGTATAAATAGTAATCGCTAAGCTCACATGCCGAATTGTTTCGGTGTCTACGCTTGTTTCGCGCGGTGGTGTAGCCCCGAGCTAGAACACCAGGATGGCTAGGTTCCGCTGTCTCACACTTGGAAAGACGCTCCTCTCCGTTTTCTTTCTGCCGACGCACGGCCGGGCTACGGCTATGGCGTCGTCCGCCGCTCTAGCCCAGCCGTGGCTGACGTTCCTGCATTCGGGACGCTGCCTCCACAAATTCCAGGTAACGGCTGGCAGAATATCTGGTTTCACTCTTGATAGGGGCACGTGTGTGAATTCAATTGACGTCGCATGGGCAATTTTTGTGGGTGTCGTTTGAAGCTTTGCTTTCCAACCACCTTCACAGCGTGGATTGGATCCAATTTTTTTGTCCTTGAGCAGGGGACGTTGGGTATTTAGAACGAGCACAGACAAGCGCAATCTGGCTGTTGCTGTGTCGCTAAGACATTTTAAATGCGAAAGGCTTGGATGCGCATAAAGGAAATATGACTGGGCCGTTCATTGTTTTAATTATACGTGTGATGGACTCGAAGAAGCTCTGTACACCTAAATTGCTGTTAAATAGGGTCTGGGGTAATACTTGATATTGACTTGGTTAACCACATTACGGTGATGAAAAGGCTCCTCTTTATACAACCACAGCAGGTTGGTACCAATTGAAGGGATCATGAATATATCCGTGGGGCTACAGTTGCTTTGAAATTTATGCTGCTTTTAACCTCGAGAAGCTGACGTCCTGTCGTGTTTCTCCATTGTACTACTCCCAGCTGGTGCAGTCTCTGTGCTACGTCCTTGGGCATTTCTTGTGCACTTGTCTACCAACCATCTACTTTCGTAAAAAGCATTATAGAGTGCGCGGAACCGTCTGCGTAGTCGGCAGACGGCGTGTAAATGTACTGTTGGCACTGAAGGCCCAAATCCCAGAATCGCTGAGCGCGAAGGGAAGAGTCAACGACTGTAAATCGAAAAAACAAACTGCGGCGTCATTTTATAATTGGCTATTTTGCGACAGCGGATGCTATCTGCCGCACACTTAAAATAAATTGGTATGATATTGTCTTTGCTATGTATGTTGGCAGTTCATAATTGGAGCAACAGAGTAACCGGAAAGTGATCGGATAGCACGAACAAAAAATAGCGACAAATGAGAGCCCGTCATACGGGGAAGTGTGAGGATAGTAAAAATTTATAGCCGAACCAGGTAAAAACGGTTTATAACAAACTGGCTTCGACTATCAAATATAGTACCAGATATGTCTCTGCTGTATTATAACAGTTGTTGAAGAAAGCATTGGGGTTTAGAAGCACAGGCATAGGCAATAAAAAAAAACGGAAAAAAAGAGAAAAACGCAATGGGTTTTGGGACTCCCTCGAGCGCAGTGTGCGGCCCTGGCGTAATTACTTCTCGAACGCAGCATTTTGGGCCCATAGCATATTTAGCCACCGAGGCAGGTCTAGCATTCCTAATACGTTCTAATAGGCAGTAAAAAGGACAAATCGAAGATATCGAAAATCCAATTTCAGAATCATGTACGTGTGACGCTTCGATAAGGGGATAGCGTCACGCTACCAACTAGGTGGGTATACACGGAGTGAGGGGAAAAGAGGAAATATAGTAACAATTAAATCAGCAGTGAAGTTTTGGCTGGTGACGACGCACCCACCCAGTAAGAATATGTGACTCGTTGTAGCGAGTCAGGACGGCGGCTGGTGCTTGATCTCGGAGACGGGACCTGTTATGGCCGGAGCGCGGGGTGCGCTTGCTCTGTTGGCTCGGGAAGGCCGGGACACTCGTTCCGGCGCACGGTGATGTCTACGCACGCCGCATTGCCGGGTTGGCAAACTCAAAGTGCTCTTGCGGACTCGCTGGTCTGCGTAGGTGGGTGCGAGAAACGATCCTCGTCTCGATCTCAGCCGGCATTCGGGAGCGTTTTGGGATGTCTCCTACGGCGTCTCCGACGACGGTGGGTGGCGAGAGAGCGATCGAGGGACGTACAAGCCTCGTTATGCCCTTCGCTTGTGCGTGAAGGGAAGGCAGAGCTGGCTGCTGGTTAAGGGAACGGCCAGATGGCCATGGTTGCGCGCTCCGCGCGCATAGGTGACACCTCCACGGGGCGTCGAGGGTGAGCATGGCAATGCCTCCCAAGGGCGGGGTGATTGCTCGACCGGGGGATGGAACGCGCGTCGGCCCTTCCGGGTTTCGCTCTATGCCTTTGGCTGCCGGTAACACAGTCCGAACGTCACACAGGAATCGGCGATGAGCTATTGAACTGAATTTAATAAATTTACAGACCCCCCACCCTCCTGTTTATACACCGCGAAAAAAAGGAACCGGTTGTGACTGCGCGTCATCTCTGTTTTCCCGTGGCAAATAATCGACGTATTCAGTCTAAAAATTTTTTTTTCTGTCAGAGCTCAGCGAAAGTGGCAGGTAAGTGAAATGTACCTTGCCAAAGATGTACGTGCCCTTTGTAGCACTCACTGTATGCCATGTAGGGGGCATGGACCCCGTCAAGCCATTATATGGCTTTTTGTGCCGTGCTCCCAAACATCACTGATGTTGAAATAAAAAAAATGAATTGAGGCTGCGTTGAATTAAAAAAAAACGCATGTCATATCAGCGCCAGCCGAACATCGTACTCCATCGGAAAGCCGATATCTTCAAGTCTAAAGGCTCCTTCGCTACTCCCGTTTCTGCCCCTCTTCAGCGTCATCCAATATTCTGTTGATCGAGGCTGCTTTAGTGCTCCTCCAGTAGTCTGGCTTGATGTTTAGAAAGCTTTTCGTGAGGTACGGATTTGAAGCATAAGCGGAGGAAATAAAATAAGTGGGCAAAGTGTACGGCCCGAAGCGCGAACGTTGTGTGTGCCGTATTGGGTGTAAGGTGTCCACTTTTTTCGCTTTTCGCATACACTGAGCGGAATAAAAACACACAGGAAGACTGTAAATAGAAGGCGGCGACACAGACATAATAAAGCGTAACTATCTAAACTCGCCCATTTACGGTGAGACAGCCTATCGATCGTTATTTTACAATACTTGCATTGTCCTGGTACGTGGTTTTGAAATGGCCCACCTCTTTCCAAACAAGCCCAGTTTTAAAACATATATGTGAATAGGCGGACAAGGCCAAACACGAATTGCACAGGGCGCTGAG
The DNA here is from genome assembly GCA_013339765.2 of Haemaphysalis longicornis. Classification (NCBI taxonomy): domain Eukaryota; kingdom Metazoa; phylum Arthropoda; class Arachnida; order Ixodida; family Ixodidae; genus Haemaphysalis; species Haemaphysalis longicornis. The sequence goes on along the minus strand of CM023451.1, from coordinate 27,888,465 downwards.
TGGGTCACGATGGCCAGACATCTAAAGCTGAGAGATGGAAAAAAAAATTTGGGGATGAGACTGAAGAGCCTTGATCGGGATGAAAAAAAGAAATATTGGAGGAAGTTAGTGTCTGTGCTGATGAACAACATGCGTGCGCCCATCGCGCCGGCCCGCATAGGGTCCATAAAGTTATAATACATATTTAAGAACCCCGTGCGGCAAGCAAAGCCCCGCAGAATATACACCTTTATTGGAGCCCGTTCTTTTGAAGAATAAATTTTTAGGGAATACTTTTACGCCTTATACTCCAGTTTATACTAATTTAAAATTTGTAAGTAACTGTTCATTGCACTTTCTAGCTATCTTTCTTTCTAACTGCACGAAATCCGTCGGTGGCGGTTATACGTATAGGTACTTGCCAGAACAAGATTCCTTACAAATTATGGCCATTCATAAAATTATTCGGTGGGAATTTGGTTCATCAAGGAAATTAAAATGAGCGCAAAGGACGCGTACAGAGAAACACAAATAGACTGGGCGAGCGCTACACTGCCGACTAGCTTATCAACAGCGAGCCTGCTTAGCAAATCGTTTTTTTTTTCGTGGCGTCATCGGCTGCACGCCAAAAGCATATACTAACACGCATGGTTGAAAATAGTAATTGGAATTTCGGGCAAACACTCAGGACTAGAAATCTTTCTGTTCCCTCCCAGGCACCAAGAGCAATGCTAGCTAATTGTCCACCCTGGAACCTTTCGCCCTTATCAGATGCAGTATCCCCGGAATCGACTCCAAAAAGAGCATGCCTCAAAGTGGACTCCTACAATTAACCCTTCACCATATCAGCCGGCTGTATTCTGAAGCAACCCGCATCTTCACAGATGGCTCCTGCACACCTGAGCGCAGTTCCTCCGGAATATTTATTCCTCTACTGCCCAAACGTTCTCCTATCGCCTCGAGCGTGCGACATCATCCATGACCACCGAGCTTCACGCCATCGAGAAGCTATAAGCTACATTTTACGCCAGCAGTCGAAGCAATGGACTGTTTGCACAGACTCGAAGGCTGTTTTCCAAAGCCTATAACGCAGGCGACTGCTTCACCATTCATGAACATGGCTCTCGTGACATGACATACCTGCACCACCTTGCCAACGAAGCTGGGCACCGTATAGTGTTTCAGTGGCTTCCCGGTCACTGTGGTGTTGTAGGAAATGAGAAGGCGGATGAAGCTGCTCGCAGGGGCATCTAAATGCGCAATGTGAGGAAGATTTTTTTCACTAAGCGTGACGCCACGGTTATGGAGCTCGTTTTAATGCAACGGAAGCGTCTCTGGTCCCTTCCAGATCATCACCATGCCTTCCTACGCCACATTGACCTTGAGGTCAGGATGAGACTGCCAGATGTACTTCCGCGCCGATTAGAGACTTTATCCCACCGACTTCGTTTCAACGCAGCGCTGACGAAGTCATACCTTTTTCGACTTGGTGTCACCACAAACCCTTACTTGCGACAACTGCGGGGTGCCTGGAAAACCGTGAAGCATTTGCTACTCGAATGCTACGCATATATACACGCAAGGTGCGGTCTTATGCAGAAACTAAAGCGCCTCAGCCCAGAACCAATGACCTTGAAAGTACTTCTTGGTCCATTGCCCATACTCCAGCAGCTCAACGCAAAATAACTGGAGGCGTTGTGAGACTATCTGGACGAGATTGGCGTGATTTCAGTGGTTTTAGAGTTTAGAAGACATACCTAATCCCACTACGCACAAACTGAACGTCATTTTTTTATTTTCTTCTTATTTTATTTCTTCTCTTTTTCTTCTTCTGCCTCTAACCTATGGGCCCTTCCTTCCCACCACACCTTTCCCCTCCGAGTAGCATGTGGGTGTCGCAATTCCGGCAACACTCTCGGCTTTCTCTTCTAAATAAAGAGCTTTCTCTCTCTCTTCTCTCCTCTCGCTCTCCTCTCTCTCTCTCGGTCTCTCTCCTCTCTCTCTCCTCTCTATCTATATCTATCTATCTATCTCTCGCTCTCTTCTCTCTCTCGTCTCTCTCTCTCTATCTCTCTATCGCTATCTATCTCTCTCTAATCTCTCTCTTCTCTCTCCATCTCTATCTCTCTCTCTCTCTCTCTCTCTCTCTCTCTCTCTCTCTCTCTCTCTCTCTCTCTCTCCTCTCTCTCTCTCTCTCATCTCTCTCTCTCTCTCATTTTCGTGTCCGAAGGCAAAAATAGCAAGAAAATGCCGAGCGCTCGTGTATGCGTGCCTCACGGAGACCGCCCAGCGTGCCCATCACACCTTTGTCAAGCTAAGCATAGCCAATTAAGCAGATTAACCACGATTGCGGCGACCGCCCGGCAGTTAAAAAACCAAGAAAATGCCGAGCGCTCGTGTGTTCGTGCATCGCGGCCACCGCCCAATGTCCCCGGCCCACGTTCGTAAAGCCAAGTATACCTAATTTGCGCGATTGACCAAAATTGGCAATAAAAAAAAAGAAATTCCAGCGTTCGCTGTAATCGTGGCAACACTTCTTCAGAATGAAAAGGGCACGTCATAGCGTACGCCCTTCCAAGGGGATGTCCAATGATTATCATTTCCAAGAAAATGAAGGAACCTCACTCTTATAGCAGCAATGATTGAGTAAAGGTCGTTGTGGCAGCGAAGAAGCAAATCGGCTGCAATCTTGGAATTAAACCACCATGATGGTAGTGACGGTTGCATACAGCTTGGTACCTTCAAGTCTAACGCGTAAGTGTGAACTTCCTTCGTTTTTTGAAACACTTATTAGCATATAAATGCCAGTACACCACGGTACATCCCGGTACATCCCGGGCGTGCCTGCGCACACAATACCCGAAGAGCCAGCCGCATGCGCTGCTAGTGATTACGGCATATCACTTTAGGTATCAAAGATGAGTCTTTGTGATGTCTCGAAACCGGCCGCACGGCTTGAATTCCAAGCCAGCAATTATAACTAGTAACCGACGTCTTTTTTCCTCTACTTTATTTTGAAAACATTGGTCTGTCTGTCTGTCTGCCGGCCTGTTCGGCTACCCGATCAGAAGACAACGGAAATATGGACAACGAACAACGGAAACTAACAGTTAATATAAGCAATCATAATCAGCGGTGCCTGGCCAGGCATGCGCAGTGCGGGTGTGGACGCGAAACAACGGCGCCCACACAACAGCGGAGAGAACAGACGCCACCATAAGCTGCTTCGCATCCAATAAAAGACACCAATACCATTGTAGTCCGTTTCAGAGCGGCGGCCGAGTACATCGTCCAATGATATGACCGAGTTTGAAGCAGGCATCAGCCCGCAGTCGCAGGGTCGTCATCAATGTGAGCTGTGCTGTATCAAAGCGAGGATGAACACACGGTAGAAGTCCAATGTGCTCTCAAACACTGGAAGTATCACGGAGAAGGGAAGTCATTCGGTGCGTCTTGTGCAAGTAGTTTCAGCCGACGAATTTGGTCCTATTGGGCTCCCGCTGGACGTTGATGTACTGCGTAACACTGCTCGACACATTTGACGGCACTTAAGAGGCCACTTAAGAGACACAACCCGTTTCAGGGTTAATGTCGTCGTGCAGTCTCAGATTGCTGCGAGCCACGTCCTACAAAGCCAGGGCTGACGATTTAACTAGCGGCCTCCTGTGGAGCAGAATAACACCGCAGCCTTGAAGGTAACCACAGTGTGCTAATCATATTTTTTCATACAAAAGAGACTACCCGTTTGTACGCTTGAAACAAAAATCTGAATATTTTGGAGTTAAAAATCTGCTAGAATGAAGCTCCACACAAGATACAACATTGCAGCTAGGCGCGAAGCCATAGAGCAATCACAGGAACCACCACATCAGTCCGCGATATTTTTTGCAGAGAAGCTGTATAGGGTTAAGCAACCATGAAATTTTTTGTATCCGTGGGCGAAAACTCCAAGCGTTATGCTGGTAACGGCAGGCCTTTGCAGTTGCGTATTGTTCTTCACCGTGTGTTGAGAGCTGTAGCGTTCGACGCGCAGAGGTATAATCGGCTTCATTGTGTAGATCTGACTCACGGTACCATCCTGAGACCGACATCTGCTTGTATGAAGACACATCCGTATTGTGTCGCTCGGAAACTTGGACAGGTGCAATGCGTTTTAATTCGGTAGTTACACTGCGATCTTGTTTGGCAAGCACGCAAACTCGTGAGCGGATGGCGTCGTGGTATACGTAAAGTGCAGAACACGTGCGCGTGCCTATGTCCCGGTTTTTCAAGAGGACAAAGACGTTCGCAGCTCTGATAGCTGTAGCCCGTACGCCAATGATTTAAGCGTAGTATGTACGGGGCTTGAAGAGCATGAAGCAGAGGAGCAAACAAGCACCCAAGGTTAGAAGTTAGCGTTTGTGTTGTGTACTTGTCTGCTTCGCCCTCGGCGAAAAAAAATGTGTGCCGTTGAATTTGCAGTTCTAAACAGCTAATCCCATTGCTTGCCGCATATATAGTGCGAGTGGCTAGTAGCTAAGCTTCAAAAAACCCCGGAAGGTTTCCTTGCAGTCTATTTTTTATGCATTGGCTGGGCATACGCAGTAGGAAATGCAAGGTAGCCGGACATTACTAGCGTATGCATTTTCAACTGCTCATTCCCATCAACAAATAAGCCACCTAACAATGGCGCCATGGCACTCTACTGAAGCTCCCTTTAAAAAAATACCCGTCCGTGACGCTATTCTTGCGAAGGGAAGGTGACAAAAAGTTTTCTTGATAATGTCCAGCACTTTCTTTTGCTTTCGGCGAGTTGTTTCTGCAGGGAAGCGCATGGACGAATAAGCTGTGTGTACACAACAAGCATCGACGGGTGCGTTACGGTTGCAGTGTCCAGAACGAAGCGTGAAAGGAACGCACAAAAAGGGAAGAGAAGGCTGGCAAGATTGTGGTATGGGGAATGGACAGAAATGTGGGAGAAAGCGGTCATTTGTATGCAGCAGGCAAAGCAGTTTTGGGAAAGCAAACCGGCCCGCTGGCCGCCAGGCAAGAGAAGAGGCATGACTGACCCAGTTTTCTCTTTATCTGCCGTTACGCTGGGCACGTTCGCAATACCGATTTTTGCATTGCTTTCTGTTTGCTTTTTGGGTCATTTTATAATTTTTTGTCCCCTTTCGTGAGAGTGAATGGAAATGTAGGGTTTCGTTGTGATTTAGAACCCGACGCACTAGTGGGTGAGCTGAAGACAGGATTTACATCTAAAAACAATTACACTTTAGGTAAGTACTTTTGAAATGAAACGGGTGCTTCGTGTGAGGGAGAGCTTTCGGGGGTCCCTTCATTGTGCGGCTTAGTAGGAATTTGTTTTCTTATAGGGGCGATGAAGACAAAATGCAAATCTGATTCATGAAACGAATTATTTCTTCCGAAAATAATGGTAGCAATTTTATCGCATATGCCAACCGCATATTTTAGGTAATCGAGATATTAAGCATACATATGACGCAGGGGTGACTCCCTTGTTAGTAACGGCTATTTTTTATCCTCGGTATTCAATTGCGTGGAATGCATGCAGGCAACCAAGTGTGCGCCGCCATATCTGTGGCCAAGCGTCTGTTGCTAGGCGACGTTGTGCGCACGGCCCGCAGATCAGGCACCCCTCTTCTCCTCCATGCAACCGTGTGAGTGCGCCGGTGCGCCGTCACTCGTTACGCCGGGCTCCGCGGGATGGCGGCACTTGTCCAGCTAAGCAAGTGCTAAGCAAGTCCAGCTAAGCAACTCTTCGCCGAACACAAAGTATTGCGTCGAGTTCACTGTGAGTGCGATTAATAACACCTCTGTTGGCGCCACAGTTTAGAATCGGATTGGAACGGAGCAGTTCCGCACGCCGGTGTCTCTTTTTTTCTTCGGCATGCGGCCGCAGTGGCCCAAGCCGCGCCGAGTCCGTGGCGCATCGGCCATGTCTGTGGCCGTTTCCAGTGTTGCCAAGCGAAGAAATTGACCGCTAAACTTTTCAACGAATACCGTCTATAAGATCACAGTACCTCATTTTGTTGCGATTGGCGGCCTCCGACCTAAGTCACCACCAGAAAGCATGGCTGGGTGATTTTACTGGGACCTCCAGTTCCGTTTGATCGTGTCTCTTGAATGCAAACGTCCGGTGACCACACTCATAACTACGTTTTCGTTGCTGGCCCATGATACGTCACTCCTGCCAATATTACGTCTCTGTGGCTCAAATTTCCAAAGGTCTTTTCAATATTTCCTTCATTTTTTTTGCTAAAACGGAAGATTGGGCGAGTTGGTACATGTTCATGGAGTTGTTAGTCAGCGCCAGGCTTGTGCCCTCTCCTCTTTGTCTCGTGTCGTTAGCGCTGTTACTATGATCATTTTTTTTTGTTAAGAAGCGTTTTCTGTGGCTGGGACGGAGCCGAGTTACTCTTGTGCCGACGTACTAGTGAACATGTTCGCTATTACGATGAATTTCTTAGTTGGTGACCAACTTATCGCCCAACTTATCGCCTTAGTTTTACTACAAGGACGTGTTTGCGACTCTTAGTTTCAGTTTCTTGATATTTTGGCTGTAATTGCTGCGAGAGGAACACTGGCCGCGCATGAGGCGTCAGCTTCTCCAGAATGGAAGCTATCCGCGGCTCGCGTCTACTGGTTTTATTCCCGTGCCATCTCGTTTATAAGTCACGCGACACCCATCACAAAAGTCCAATGACCAGGCTAGACCCCACGAATTCGTCGGCGTGTTCAGAATTCTAGCAAAAACATGATTGTTACCTGATTCATATGCAAAACAGCTGGCTCAAACTTCTCAACAGATCGCAAACAATACCTAGAAGCAGCAGTTTCCCTGGACGAAATCTTCAAACAATAGACCTGTTGCGCATTTTTAAATGTTCATCCCTCCATTGTAGAAAATAACAATCCGAGCTCTGGCGCTTGCAAGCGTGAACCTCCCATATACGTTCTCATGCCGTGTCGGTCAGGCGCGTGGCGAAAGATTCATGTTCGCGCACGCACAAAAAAAGGGCAACGCGTGTAGTCAAGTAGTTGACGACGCCTGCTGAAACGCGAGCTGGGTTTCAAAATGGGCCGGCTTCCCATATCCCTATTTACATCCTCTGCGCTTGATGACAGCGCACTGTCACAGGTTTTCCCGTGCCACTCGCTCGGCAAGGCTAAGCCCCTTGTTGGCGGCTCCGAAAGCAAAGTAAGGAGCACGCAAGCGTTTCCCGGAATTCGCGCAGCCTGTGTCCTCGCGATCCCGCCCTGACAGGTGACTCTTGCGCGACAGTGCGAGCTGCATGTTGTCGCAGTGTTGCCGCCTTGCTGTGCTTTAATCTCCTCCTCGGCTACCCAGCTCTGCTATCTTATTGCTTTTTTCAGTCAACTAGAAACGATATGTGCCAACGGGCGGTTCCCACGCATGGAGCTCACGCGAAACAACGAAAGCCAGAAGGGGCTAAAACTCTGTGTCAGCCGAAGAAAGCATCGCTGCGCCAGCTGGGTAGGCACCGAGAAGCTCATTTAGAGAGGCGCTACTCGGCTGAAAGGAGGAGGGCGAAACAAGTTTCCTGTTTCTCTGTACGGGTCGTGTTGCAAATGCCTTTCGCCGGTATTTCAGTAACGCGTGTGAGCTCGGTAACGTTTCTTTAGTATTTTATTCCGAGAAAAGAAGGCAGGGTTAGTTCACGCGCCTGTGCAACAAGGCACAGCACAACCAGCCTAATTGGTCGGTAGACTTTACAGTCGGCTAGATACTCGGCCAGATACAAGATACCAATATTCGGCCATATGCCTGCGTTACCCTTGAACAGTAATTTGTGCATAGCCACTTTTAATATGACGTTCTGTGTGGTTTTACTGCGTATAAAAACGCGGGCACGCTTTTTTGTGTAAAGTCAGGTGTGTCAAGTGTAAGCAGCGTCTGGCGTACGCAATGTTTTCTGTGGTGGCCGCTGGATGGCGCTATTTCTTCGTGCTGGCGGCAATGCCGCTATACGATGCGGTATGCCGGAGCTGCGCACAAGCGGTTGGTTTGGCGTCAATATTCCCGCGACATAAAAGGCACAATATGCTTTTCTTTAAAAAAGCGTCAATACTGATTACGGGTCCCGTAAGAAAACAATTTGCTTAGTGGTCCGGAGAAGCAAAGGACGAGGGACGTGCGAGTTGGGGGAAAGCACGGCTGATTTGGACACAATTGATGAAACCGCTTGGTAGATGGTAGCGTTGTAATGCAGTGTTCATCTATACAGCTATACATAAGAGCTGCCTTACTTGCTTCAGGGTTGGTCGTACACAAACAAGAGGCTGCAGGAGCCTGTGTGCGTCATAGAATCACTGAGGGAAATGAAAAAAACTGGGTTGTTTTAGTAGAGATTTATCAGCAAGCAAGGCATATTTTGGCATGCAATCAACGCTAAAAATGGCTGCTGGAAGTCAGACGTTCGTTTTGGAACCAATGCTGGTTTCCTTCAGTGTCCCTTTAACGGTGTCCGTGATGTGAAAGTTTTAGTACAGGCTTTTTCTCACAGTTAGTCGCTACGTAATGGCGCAACTTGCCTGTGCGCGAAAAAGGTCAGGATTTTTTCCCAGCTCCTTTCAAATATACTTGTGACGTGCCGGCAGCACCTATCCGATTACACGTCGCATCAGGTAAGCTGGCACTAGAAGCATGCTTGAGTCGTATGCAAGGGTTAATGCCTTCAATCACTACAACAAAATTATATTAAAACAATAGTTTTCGCGATAGCAGCAGAGAAAAAAAACATCGCTCAATCGCTTTGCATTGCACACCTTTCTGAAGTGAACACTTGAGAGCAAAACATTTAATCGCCCGGTCCTGTTAGATCAAATTCAAACGAACCTAGCCAGCTATGCAGCATAGCTGTTAAAATAAAAATTTCCGCAGCTCACGAGTGATTCATGACGAGGGCCGAAGCAATGGGGTCGTTCTTACCGCCAAATCACCGGTGGAGAGCTTACTGTGCTAAAGCGATTTCAATTCCAACCAATCCAATCTAATCAATTTATTCCAATCAAATCCAATTCAATCCAATTCAATCCATTGCTCTCCTCGCACACGCGCAGCATGGTTCCCAGGAAACTCTCCTCCTCCCTCTCTCTCTATCACCTTCTGGAACCTTTTATTTTTGTTCTGGTTAGCCTTTTGTGAACTTTTTGTTCACTGATGTTTGGATTAAAAGTTCGGTGCGTCTCTCTCTCTATCTCTCAATTTTTGTGAACGTTTGTTCACAGATCTTTCCATTTACAGCGGTGCTGTGCCGTGAGCACGGACGCCGGACGCCGGACGTACAAGCCTCGACCTTAAAGTGCTCCGCCCCCAAAAAATAACTGAGGGCATTTGTCACTCGCGTAGTGCTTTCAGGGCATTGCAAATGCACAGTCGTAAATCACTCTAGCCTGGAAGTTGTTCGTTCCTTTCGTCTTCTCTTTAGCTTGGGATGTGGTGTCTTCTTATCATACAGAGCCTACGTCACAAGTGCTTGTGGTATAGTCGAGCCTGTGCTATAGTGAACGCTTTACACCAGATCGCATGGTGAGCCCCGAAGCTACCAAAATGGTCCCCTCACGCGAGATACTTCGTCTAATGATCCGCGAGTCACCTC